>CM021105.1:20101614-20359282 GCA_007115665.2 Sequoiadendron giganteum
TTTAATTTAATTGCTTCAATCCTGCTTGAGATCCTGACACTTGTCATATAAAGTATCATCCCTATATGTATCAAATGAGTAGAGTGGAAGTAAGTGATGTACCACTATTATAGCTATATTATTACTATCATAAAGCATAGAGGTGCAAGAAGTAAATGTGTATATGAAAGAGGAAAAACTATACATGGTAAATATCTAGCATAACACACAAAGAAAAGGTGAGTAGTTAAGGATCAAATATTAACCAAAAGTGTAGGCTCAAAATAATAATTAAAAGAACAATGATGAAGCACAAATAAGAGTGGATCCAAACACTAATCATATCTGAAATAAAAAATAACAATAAAAAAGCGTATCTAATACCCTATTATAAAAGCAACAAACCTTAAGAACAAACTAAATGGGGTGTAAGAAGGTTCGTTTCACAATAAATATAAAGAAATAAACAAACTTTTATATAAAATACCAAGATAATTTAATTAAATTGCAATAATAAATAAATCATAAGATGAAGAAATTGAGATTGATATGCATAAGTACATGTGATAATAGATACATCAAATTTAAATAAACAAAACAAAGATAACTCTAACTTTAATGCTGATATGATCCTAACAAATGTTGCAAAATAGTTCATCACTATTTTAGAAACTTGAGATGTGCAAACAAAATTGTTCCCAAACTAAAAAGTTGACAATTAAAATATTTGAGCCGATTTCACATTGCATAATCAATCCAAAGCACCACATAATTGATCAAAACCATACAAAATTGTCTTTTATGCATGAAAGTTGATGAAACCAATACTCTAAATTAGTTGATCTATGAGTGAACACGGTTATATCCAAAACCCTTCGTCCTAATATATGGCTTCTCAAGTTTAAGGTATGAATTGTGGATTTTAAAGATTATCAAAGCTTATTAAAGGAAATTGTGCGTTTCTCCATATAAAATGACCATTAGCTTACCATCTAAAATTCCCTGCCCACCCCTCCTCCCTGCCCACCCCCCCACAGCCAAGGGTTTTGTAGTCATGGAGAATTCTTTCATGTTGTCTAATTCTGGAGGGTTTCTCCTCTATTTCGTGGGTGCTCTGCTTTTCAGTTATGATTGAAGGGAGTACATGATGCAGGAGCGATTTATAGGAGAGCCAACAGAATTGTCCACAAAAAAAAAAAGAGCAGAAAGTAAATAATATTACATGAAAACACAATTTTAGGAGACCAGTTTCATATTTCACTAGGTTCAACCATTCAAGCATCCGTTATGTTTTGGAAGGCATAACATCCCCTTGGTATGCCAAAATTTAATTCCCTTTCACCCAGATAAATAATTTAGTCTTCAAAAAATTATTTGAATTGATCATGCAATGTACTTTTAGTAACAAAAGAAGGATTTGATGCTTAACATATGTATACAGCAGATTATGATTTTTTTAGGCTTTTGAAACCTTAATAATGTGTTGCTGGTGCTCATGTTATCTGTTTTCGGCTGAGGGTTATCTCTTTGTAGTTTTGTGAGATTGCTATGCAAAAGTAAAAATCATTAATCAAGAACTTTTTGGCTTCTCTCTATTAAAGACTCATCTATTCTTCTTCTTTGGCAAATGTGGTGCTGTAATTGTGCAATGAGATCAAATACATGACACCAACAATCAAGTGTTGGTTTGGGACAGAAAAAGATTTGATATAGGGAAAGGTGTGTAACTCATGGAACTTTAGAAAGTTTTCCCGTTGAGGTTGAACCTTTAAGTGAGTAGCCTTAAAGGTTGAGGAAGCGTTGGTTATTGATGTCATTCTCACTGGCACTATCGGGCCTGCATATGGCTGTGAAATTATTAAGGATGTTGAAAAGGAGGAAGAATTATCACACTGATTCAGGCCATACTACTCTGAGAAGGAAAATTTGGAACTGATGTTTTATTAAGAAGAATTAATGTCTTGTAACAAAGAATACTCTTGAACTGTCAACTTTGTTGCAACCAATACTCATCAAAAGATATGACGAAATAGGCATGCCAATTTTGGATTGAGAAATTTGTGTTGACCAATGTGGAGGAGTGGTAGAGTTTATGATAGTGCACTTTGGTATTTTAGAAATATAGGATTATTAACATAAGCAGGATGTGAAGGTGAATGCTAAAAAGAATTTCATAAGCCTCACAGTCGGAACTCAAGCGTTCGTCAAAATTTAAGGTCTCTCGCATATTGAAGGGGGTGCTGCATCTAACCTGAGCTAGGCAGTCGCTGAATACTTTGTGGTGTAGCTAAATATTTGAAGTTCTTCACATCTTTCCTTGACATGAAAGGTTGCAATCCAATTTTCTACATGGTTGGTATGAGCTTGAAGCAATAACAACACAAATGTTAATGAACATGGGTCATATTTTGAGAATCAAGGAGCCCATTCACCTGGCGTTCAGTTAACAACAGTAAGTTGACAATTCTTTACAAATGAAAATTGATCAGGTAGGTATCTGATGAATGGTAGTTTTGAGGTAGAGTTAGAGGGATGGCAGTTTTTGTGTCTAAATGATATTTTTAGTACCATGTACCATGCTCAGTTCTGTGCGTTAGTTGAGTACACAGGTGATCCCATCAACTTGGCTATTTCAATGACCAATTCACCAACCAGATTTATATTTCCTTGTGTGCTGTTCCAACTTTCTATGCTACTGAAAACAACAATCTTGAACTGCTAAATGGTGTTAGTACAACTGTGTTGCTTTCTTCTATTTCATAAATCCACATGTAGACCAATAGTGCAACAAAGAGTGTGTGCTAATTCTTTAACTTATACGAGATTGAATTTAACATCTATTTGCTGCTAGTAACGAGTACTATTCTTATCATCAGCTGAACATATAAATCAAATGTTTTCTTAATTTAGGGAAGTAGTTGTATGATATGAAATTAAGCAAGCAAATGAATCAAACACCCATGAAAAGATAAATGAGCATCTGGATGTACCCTGGAGAAACACAGGGTGGAAAAACTCCTGTAGAGTTAAGTCGTGCATCCTCATCTCTACTAGGCCATTTTGTCAGTTTTAACAAGTCTGTTACTCAAATTGAGCTTCCAAATGCATTGTAACTTTTGCTAGCATCTCTACAATGAACTTCTAGCTTGCCTTTCTGTGAACTTGTTTATTTGATATGTGTAACTGCTGCTCTAAGCTGTTGCATTCATCTCCTACCCCAAGAAATATGAATTAAATCTTTAATGCCGTATGCAATGCCTATACATGATTTCCAAGGGGTATGTTTATTTATTATTCTTGCATATGTGCAACAAAGTCATACCTGCTTTGTAAGTTCCTGATGTACCAAGCTGGATCCATCACACAGGACTGATTTTTCAGTTGATGTTCACCATAGAATGTCGACATCATCCCTAGCTCCCGTGCAACTGTTGCTCTGTGCTGCTTCAAACTCCATATGTCTGCCTTGTGTAGTGTTGACTTATTGAGGTTTTAAGAATGTCTCAAACTCTTATTAAGTTGCACAGATTAAGAGGTACAGCCTGCAATCTGAATCGACCAAATTATGATAATTTTCAAGATCCAATTTGGATTAACAAGTGTTGTTGATTTCAAAAGGCTGATTAACATTTGTAATCAGTTGCAACCAGCTAATATTTAACAAGGGGAAAGCATAATCATCTTGCTTAGATCGCAGTAAGTATAATATTTTCACAAATTTAGGGCCACGATTTGTTGCAAAAGCACTAGTGTTTTTCATGATGGACAGTCGGATTAGAAATGAAGCATTCAAAAGAGTGATATAATTTGACATGAATATGGTCCGCTCCAACTTCTCTCTTGTTTTGATTTGTAGAAGGCTTTGGTTTTGCAAGAGACCGTACACAATATACATGGACTGTATTCATTTCAAGAGGGTGTCTATCACAGAATATTTTTGGACAAATGGAGGCTCAAGCTGTTTGGCACTTCTCATTTTCAACATTTGACATTACAAATGCAAACAACTAGATACAGTTGAAAATACTTATTGAGTTCATTACCAGAAATCTGAAGTATTATCATAGAATTAATTGCTTGTTTTCAATACATATGCTAAAAGAAACAGTATGGTTGATATGAAATAATACACATAGTTGACAGAGAAATACCATACTTCGGTGAGACACCTAAATTAGAAATCTGGAGAAAGACTTACCATCTATATTGGTTCATCAGGCAAATTCTTTACTAATCTGTAAGGGGAATCAATTACCAAACAAAGAAACAATAACCTTATTAATCTTACTAATTTGCTGAATCCAAATAGGAATAGGCACAGGTATATGGGTACAATTTGCTGGTACAGCAATTTTTTGGGGGGCTGAATATGTTATGGGTATGCTCATATGAAAAACATATAAAAATCATAAATGCATACATACTGTGGCATAAAAACAGAAAACAAGTACAAAATACCACATATCATGCATATGCAAAATAAAACTACCATAAATATTACAAATTTGAAATATAGTATACAAATTGATTCGATATCAATTTGTCAAACTCAAATGTAATGATGGATATGATATATTCATTGTTTAATAACATAATGCAATCAGTAATCATCATCATGTGGGTCTTCATCAAGACCAGCATCATCATCATCATTGACATAAGACGATGTAGGTAGATAAGAAGAACCATAGGCAGTCCCACTACCACTTGCAGAAAAAGTATGTTGGCTACAGGCAGTCCCACTACCACTTGCAGAAAATGTATGTTGGCTATATGACTCCTCAAAAAATGAAGATGGTGTGGCAGTAGAAACATCTAAGTCAGCTTGCTCTGGGTCTACATCCCACAACTTTGTTGTCCTTTCCTTGTACTCAGTGAGAAGGGGCAAATTGGAATGCACATAAACTAGCTTTTCTGCCGTACTTGATGCCAATTGGTTGCACATCATTGAGTGGATGAAGGGGTATGTACTCCAATTTTTCTCAGATGAAGAGGAACTAACAACCTGTTGAGGCAAAGTGAGAGAGTTAAGAAATGTTAAATTGTAAATCAAACTTCAAATTCAAAAACAATAATTTCAAAATTTGAAAAAGATTCAAATTTAGAGAGTTCACAATAAAAATTAAGAAACTTACTTGTGAGAAAATTTTGATTGCAAGAACTTGGAGCTGTGGTAATCTAGAGCCATTGAGGTACCACCAACTGCAAGCATCCATTTTGTACTTGTTACGGAGAGCGGAATCATTTTGATTAGTGGAGGCTACAAAATCAGCAAACTCACTTGTAATTACATCCTTCATATTAGGATCAGGGAAGAGTTTAGTAAGTGCTTGCTTGCACCCTTCACTAACTTTTACATCACTATATGGTGGCACCCTCATTGGCAAAGAAAGGATCTCATTGCTATAATACTTGGGAGTCAATGCAAAGGCAAGAAGATGTAATGGGGTGGTCATTTTGTTCTGCCACTCAACACAAATTGTATGGACCTTTTTGAAGAAAGTTTCTTGAGGATCTTGCTCTTTTTCGTTTATGATGGACTTCATCTTCTCAATCATCAATTCAATGCCACAGTACACCTCTCCCAAATATGTCTTATTCATGTCAGTAAAGCAGATCATATTCATGATAGGCTCAGTAAAACTAAGAAGGTATTCAACACGATCCCACCAAATGTCATCTAGGATCATGTGCTTTACTTTTTTTGCCCTTTCACTATCGGATTGCCTCCATACAGACCAAAGTTGGTTGGTGACCATGCTAGAAAGTGCCTCACGCACCTTCACAAGTCATTTCAAGATGATTATGTCGCGTACAAATTGAGTCTCAACAACCTATTTGAAAATTATAAATTAAGAAAAAAGAAGAAAAATATTTAAACTTCAAAAAATAAATTAAAGTAAAACATAAAATTTTAAAATTGTGTTGTTTCAGTTACCTTTAATAGCTTCAATTGTGAGAATGATCTATAAATGGCCAACGACATTTCATGGTTTGCAACAAACATTTGGATCTCTTTAGCCTCAACATAGACTTGTTTGATCCAATCTATTTTCCTACCCAACTTTTGTAGCATAAGACTGAGTGAATGGATAGCACAAGGTGTCCAAAATATATGTGGAAATTGTGCTTCAACCAACATACCAGCTACTTCGCAAATTTTTGTATTGTCTGTCATGATTTGAACAACGTTTTGAGGACCTACTTCTTGAATGCATTGTATTAGGATGTTAGCAATAAATTCTGCATCTTTCATCTGCCCCTGACAATTGACAACTTTCAGAAACATCGCCCGATTAGGACACATTGCTATCACATTGATAAATGGTTTATTTTTAACATTTGTCCATCCATAGGAAACAATAGACACTCCTGTTTGTTTCCATAAACCCCTAATGGGAGCCAATGAAATTTCTATATTTTTGACCTCCTTTGATAATAAGGTGTTACACACCTTCTCATAACTTGGGCCCGTGTACCCTTTTGGAGCCTCATTTACTTTTCTCAACATATCTTGCCAATATGGTGATTGAACAACATTGAAGGGCAAACCATTTGCATAGAGGCATCTTGCAACAGTTTGATCTGCAATCTCTCTAGCATTGTTTGGAAATGCCCTTTCTAGTGGCCTTTTTGTTCTTTTCATGTTAGATGCCTCTTTTTCATACCTATCCATAAATGAGTGACCCTCTACCACAACATCAGGGATGACACTAGAAGATAGGGAAGTAGATGGTCTTTGTGACCCTTTGCCTTTTCTCAAAGGATGCCTTGTTCCAAGGACAACTGCTGCATCTGCTTCCTCTTGCTCTCTAATATATTCTGCTATTTTTTGAATTGGCACATGTACACCATTCTTTCCTGGACAAGTTTCGATTGCCATGTTAGGAATGGCACACAAATGAGCTTTCACTTGATTGTATGAGCTTGTATACCTTTGATCACACCCCCTACATATCCAAACATATGTCCCAAGACCTGGAATCTGCTCTATCATTTCTACATGCCTCCACAAAGGTGAACATTGGTCGATTTTGAAGCAGGGTTGTCCAATGAAGCTAGAATTGTTGGCCATTGTAATACAAAAGCAACTGCATCAGCAAGATAGAAATACAAGTAGCAAGATTGAAATAACTTTTAACAGAATGCTGAACCAATCCTTCTCTTCTCCTGTATTAAAAGTGTTCAGGGTTTCAATCTATTATCTCAAGAGGATGAACACCAAGAAATATATTTTAAGATCCTGGAAAACCTATATGCAAATCAGTATATTATGCACACTAATGCTTTCTCAAAGTGTAAAGGCAATTGGGCGAGCAGCAATCCATATTTCCTACCCCTTAAAACCCATATTTCCGACCAATAAAAATTGGCGTGAAAGAGTAAGAAGCAAACATTAGGCACACTGTTTGGTATTTAGAGTTTTAGATGGTTTAGAAGCAAACAAATAACTTGTCAAAGTGCATAGAACCTCATTTGAGACAACATCAAGCTTCTTCTGATCCTTGCTCTGCACATTGACTCCTCCTTGGAGGCCCGTGAGGTCGGATATGCCCGCTCTTTGCACAAGAGCAATAATCTGCTTACATTCCAAAGAAATACCTAAGAGCACAATTACCAGTTCGCCGGCTATATGACCGTTTTGTTCTTGTCCTAGTAACCACGCCGTGAGAGTCTGGATATCAAACGCTCCTTTCTTCTTCGTCTGCTGTTGCTCGTGAAAATGATCGCTGTTTAGGGTTTACGGCGGGTTTTCTATGGTCAAAAGTCAAACGAAATGTTTCGAAATTGTTGACCGCCCCTGGAATCGTCCCGGAATCGTCCTGGAATCGCCTCGACCAAGCTGGAATCTCCTGGGTACGATTCCCAAAGAATCCACCCTCAACCCAAAAGAATCCACCCTCAAAAAAGGGCAAAGGTGCCCTGGACGATTCCACAGGTGTTTCACTCCCGAATTTCATTCCGAAACGAATCGTATCCAGGTACGCCGAGTTTTTCAGCCGATTCGTTAACAAAATAGATTATACATTTGCATGCGAAAATGCATATTTGTTCCTTTAATATAAGCTCATTTTCAACTTCATATCATGTGGGAGCAGTTCAATTGTATAAGCTACAGAGGATCTTGTGCGAAATGTATGATATTTCAACTTTGCTACACAATTACAGGAGTATTAATTGCTGTTCATCATGTCTAGTGGCATTCTACAATAGCAGCAGAGCATGGAGCCACGTTGTCACGTGTATATGAATGAATGAATAAACAAAGCTGATATATATTTAAAAATAAAAAATGGAAATAATTAAATTAAAAATATAACTCACATAATTTAATATATAAATAAAATATGAAATAAATATTAAACAAAACAAATTTATATTATTTTTCTACTTTGTCAACGATAAAAAAGTAATTTTATAATAAACTAATTAATTTTTATTTAGTAGAAAAGTTATTATTTATTTTTTAAATATAAAGACATCAAAATTTTAAAATATTTATTAATGTTTACAAATAAAACTATTAGAAGCATACAAGTATACAATATTTACTACATTTTTCAAAGTAAAAACAAAACAAATAATTATTAAAATAATGAATCGTGGTATTTTCCAAAAATAAGTAGTTCCTCAAATAAAAATAAAGCAAGCAATGTGGATAAAATAAAAAAATCTTTACTAAAAATTAGAATTTATGTATTCATGTAATAGTAAATAAAATAGTTTTAAAGTAAAATAAAATAACTCTAAGTAAATAAAATAGAATTGATATTTCTTGACATTTTTAATTTTTTAGATAGATATATTTAATATATCTATACTAGTTACTTATTTATAGATGCATTTATTTAATCAATGATGTCACATAGCTATAAAACTCTTGAAGTGAGGGGTCTCGAGGGCCAAAAGGGATGGAGTGTGTTGGTTGGCTCTGAAGAATGGTAGGTGAAGGTCAACTTCGATGGAGCAGGGAAGGGTAATCTGAGTGAGATTCGGGTTGGATGCATGGTGAGGAACCATGAAGGGAAAAATTTAACAAAGATCAATCTATTTGGGGATTGGCACAAACAACGAGGCAGAGTTTCGGGCTGCATTGATAGGGCTCTAGTGTGCCAAAAATGGTCATTTTCGAAAAAATCATTTGGCGGGGGGGGGGGAGACTCATTAATCACAGTGAATGCTATTAGGTCAAGGTGGACTCCTAATTGGAAGTTAAGGAAGTGGCTTTACCTGAAAAATCAGATTTTGGCTAAGTTGGAGGAATTCAAGGTGACGCATACATACCATGAAGGTAACACGGTGGTGGATGATTTAGCAAAAAGGGCCTCAATGGCGGGGTCGAGTGTTTTGGTTTAAGGCTCCCCCAACTTGGCAGTGGGTGGTACATAGCTCGTACCTTGTAATTCATGTGGTGTCAAGTGGTGGAGTGCGAGCAAGCATTAAAGGATGTGATCGTTGGGTTTTTTTCCATGAATTATTTGTGTAGTGCAGGTATGGAGTAGGTTGGTTAATACAGGATGGATACACCAATCCGTTTGGAGAGCTTGAAGATTCAACTGGCATTCATGGGGGAGGTGATTGAGAAGCGGTTAGGGAACGTTTTTAAAATAAAGCATGGTTTGATTCTCTACGCTTTGAAGATGGTGCTTGGCAAGGAATTTCTCTGCCACTACCATTGGCATAGGGTTAACACAGATATTTTTGCTATGTTTTTGGTATCAATACTAGATGCAGGGGAATTTGTTAGAATCAAACATGCTTTGATACCATGTTAGAATTGGCTATGGCTACCAAGATCTTGAGACCAAATGGAAAGCACAAAGAAGAGAGAATAGAATGTGACAAAAATAAATTGTATTCTCATCAATATGATTCAGTGATATGATATGTTGTGATGATTGATTACAAATGAGAGAGATCCCTTGGTTATATAGCCAAGTTGAGATACAAGATGTCATAAGATTATGACAAGTGTCTCAATCATATGACATGAGACAACTCATCACACTTACCTAGGTTCACATGTAGTAGTTGTCAAAAGATAAGATAACAACTAATGACAACTAACACCTTCTAGAAAGATTCCTTCCTAGGACCTAAGTAAACTTAACATGTGTAAATAAGTCCCCTAGTAATGAATGAACTAGGTACAAGATTTTGTTTACACCAACACTCCCCCTTAAGTGCAACTTAGGGAGTAGAAAATTATTATGCAAATGACACAAAGATGGGTCTCGGCTACTAGGCCATGTTAGGTACCCATGTACAAATGCAAATGAAATCTCTCACAAACAGAGAAAAAGAGAAAACCCAATGGGACAAAACTCCTTCCCAAAAGAGAGATGAAAGATACAAAATATAAACTCTCAATGATGCATGAGAAGGCCAAAACCCCATGTGAAGAAAAAGACCCCCCATAAGAGAGAAGTAGAAGAGAGACAAGGCAGCCCCCCCTTAATGTTGAGTCTCTTGCAATGATGGTAGAAGCTCGACATTGAATGATGAAGATGATCCAATCTCACTGAACAACATTCCTCCCCTTAGGAAGAAATAGAACCATGAATGTATGTGAGATTTCAGGAATATGGATGATGTATGATGTCTGTGAAGCATGCTCAAGTGTCTCCATGTTGATGTCGAAAGCTGACACACTCCAAACAGGGGTTCTAGGCCACACTAGTAAAGAGGAAAATCCAAAATCTAGTAGAGATGAATGTAGAACATGATCCAAAGACAAGGATATCCCCTTTGAAGACAAAGAAGCCTCCTCCAAATGTTTTCCAAAATCATCCACACTCATGTTAAAATGAAAAGAATGATCATGTAGAGAATGAACAAGAGGGTTTGAGTGTTCCCTCACAGCAACTAAAGAAGGAGCATCTTCATCAAAGAGAAGATGAATGTCATCAATGATGTCTCTGGAATCTGCAAGATGAGACTCCACAAACAAGTCTAAAATACCTGTCAAGAATTCATCCAAAGTAGCCATATCAGGAAGACTATGTATGTCCTGTTGCACTGAATCACAAGGAACCCAAACTATGGAATCACAAGCATCATCAACTGCAACAATAAGTGGAGGAGATGAAATGCATGGCTTAAGAACTGGATCTGATGTGAGAACTCCCAAGTTCAAGAAGACAAATGTCTCCTCTGAATCATGGTTCATATGATCGACAACTGAAGGAACAATGTCATCATCAAAAGCAAAATTTGCAAAGGTATACAACCGATATGAATGATCAACCACCCCAATAGCAATGATCTCTCTACTCTCTAAGTCTCGAATGATGACTGAATCAGGTGTGAACTCCACAGTTCTCCCATCTCCACCATGTGTAATTTGATATATGGAAAGAAGATTGTTCGTCAAATGAGGAACACACAAGACATCTTGAAAAGTGTTGTCCCCAAAACTAATAGATCCCTTCCCAATTACACTCATGTATGTATTGTTTCCCATCAAGATAGGAGACATAGTACAAGCTCGAAATGAAGAGAGTATAGACTGTGAAGATTCCATATGATGAGAAGCTCTTGAATCTAGAAGCCACCTCCCTAATCCTGGACCTGAAAAAGCACTGAGAGCTTGTCCTTTATTTCTTGATGTAGAGGTTTGATCTTTGTCCTTTTTAGACTGCTTTGAAGAAGAAGGAGGCGACTCAAACATTCTAGAAGGAAAATCAATGTGTTTCCTTTTGAGAATATTTTTCAACTCATCAATATCCTTCTTATAACAATAGTGTTCTTCATGTCCATCCTTCTTGCAATATGCACAAAAAGGCCTCTCCTTCTTAGATGATTCTCCTTTTGAGGATTTTGATTCTTTATGTGGCTTGTTCTTTTTCTTCTTTTGCTTCTTATCAAGATTCCCTGATTCTTAATATACCTTTGACTCACTAGCCACCAATGCATGTGACTTGGAAGACTTGATTAGACCCATGTTCATTAACTTAGCTTCCTCTTGGATTAGGAGATTTGCAAAGTCATCAAACTTAGGATCAACATATGATGCTCCCATAGAAAGTTGATGGGTATGAAAGCCAAAAACAAATACTGAATACTCAGGACCAAGCTTGGATTACATATTCAGAATCAATTGTAAATCCTCTTTATCAATGTTGCATTCTTTCAACTATGTTCTTAGTTGCTTGATTTTGGAGATGTAGTCTTGGATGTGGTCAAAAATTTTATGATCACGATTCATCAAAACATTATCAATCTAATATCCCCTAATCTTATATGTTTTACCATACAATTTCTTAAAATTATCCCAAGCCTCTTTAGGTGTTTTACATGATTCAATATGAAATGGAAAATCAAATGAGACTAATGAACATATGCATCCAAGTGTTTTCTCATGATCAATCTCCCATTTTGCCAATTCTTTAGCATTAGTAGGTTTTTGAATGGTGTCCTTTAGATGACCTATTATACCTTTCATCATGAGATAGTTCCATAATGATTTTCTTCATGTAGCATAATTATGTGGAGTTAGGAGTTCAATTTGAGATTTCCCCATTGCAAGAATACAAACCAAGCAAAAGAATGCAACCAACCACTGCAAGATTACCCCCCCAAATCACTTAATCAAGAAACCCCCAAAGAAAATATATGATTTGGCACTTTATACTTAGTGCGTTTACAATTGCCACTTGCCAAAAAGAGCGAAGTGGTCTTTAATCTTAGTACATGTAAATGCCAAAATTGGCCACAGAATCAAGTAAAAATTTTGGTATAAAATGAGATCAATTTGATCATACCACTGAGAAGTACACAAAAAATCATGCACTTTCAAAAAAAAATTGCACCAAAAATGTTATCGTAGGAGCAAGATATGTGCTCCCAAATTTCCCAAAACAAGGACGAAGCAGCAAAACCTATGAGAATATGCAATTTCTGGAAAAACCACACACCAAAACCAAAAACCGATTGCACCACTGTGAAGATCATGAACAAATAGCCCAAATAAAAAAAAATTACTCGAAAAAAGGAGAAAAAATGACTGAGTTATGAAGCTTTGAAGTTCGCTTGCAAAATTGAAAATGCAATCCGTGATGGGGCAAAAAAATTTCTTATATGCTGACGTCATAATATTACCTAATTAAAATTGACTTTCTCTAGCCTATCAAAAAAGAATATAATCCTTGTGCCAGAATATTCACTTGACGAAATATACCTTTGGAATGAGAATCTTCAGACAGAATATGCTTCAGAATATTTTGTGATTGATGCACCGGAATCTTTGTGACTTTCACCATTGCTTGGCTAAACTACCCGTCGATTGAACTTTTCGGTCGCCAATTGTGAAAAAAAATAGTGGTCGGAATTTTTTGATGAATAAGCAGATATCTATATTAATTTAAAGATAAGAATACATATTCACAAAAAAAGGGCAGGTGGTAAGAAGGCACACCCTGAGAGTCACATGGGAAATGCTTAGAAAAAACAAAATATCAGATCACGTGGGCCGATCCCAGAAGTCTAAAAGCATAAATAATTAAAATAAACAAGCCATTAAGCGACCAGAGCAGTGCCAGCAGAGCCCGGGGGGTCTCTGTCATCCATGTTTTTCCCCCATACATCAGCAGGGTCTGGAGTGACATCAGGAGGAGCACCCCAACCATCATCATCTTTATCTTTATCCTTATATTCTTCCTCGTGTTGGGGCAAGATAGCCAGCGTTAGCCGCGGAAAAATTTTACCATTGGCAATCCATCCAGAACCAGAAGTAGGTGGAGTATCAAAAGGCCACCCAGAACTACCATCGCCGCACCCAATCGCACCACCAGAAGGCCACCCCTGAGCAACCTGTGGCAGAGGAGAGCGAGCACGCCGAGGAGGGCGAGATTCCTACTGGACAGGTGGCTGGGATCGGGGGCGAGCGGAGCCACTCCACTGCCGACCCCGAGAGGGCGATCGATCGTGGGAGGAAGAGGGCGAGTCGGGGACCTGAGCCATAGCCCACAGGGCATTGCCCGAGTGGTCCAAGAGGACCTGTAGGTGAGCCACCTCCAGTGCAACTTTATTAGCTTACACTTGAATCTATAAAAGAACATTAGAATAGATAACAACTTTACCATAGAGAGAAATATTAACATCTAATTGAGAATGAGCAAAGATGCAAGAATTTTTGTCTTTCCAGATGTTGAAGAGGATTTCCACCCTGAAAGTGTGCCAAAGCTGGGTGAATTTAATAGGGATCTTTGTTGGATCTCCAAGCATAACCATATGCCAAGAAAAGGGTTTCGATCGGAATGGCAAAAAAAAATCATGTATCTAGGTCCAAAGCTGCTAAGCTCTGGGACAAAACCAGAAAAGATGCTTGAAGCTTTCTAGTTGCCCACAAAAAGGGCAACGAGGGTCCCAGACCCCCAAGTGAATAAGTCGAGATCCCAAAGGCAAGCCTTGGAAAACAATACACCAAGAAAAGTGGGCCAGCTTGGGATTAACACTTGCGGACCAAATGGCATCAAATCTCCTCCGCCAGACATGAGCGGAGGAATTAAGCAGCCACCTCTTGTTTAAACTGTTGAGCATAGGAAAATGGGGTGAAAGCCACCTGTAACCAAGCCGTGGCTTGTAGCTCCTAAGAGGAGTATTTGGGAACCATTTCCAATCCTTCCACCAAGGCTTGTGCCCACGAATGGCGACTTTATGGAGCATCTCAGCCGGAATGGCGTTTACCAGCCCATCAAAGGTGGTGTAGTCCTAGTTTTGAATTCTATGTTGGGCTTTAAAAGCATCCCACTGCATGAAACACATAGTGGGCTGATGAAAGAGCTGTTGCAAGGTCTAAATGGCCTTTTTGTGAAATCTGAGGGCTTTGAGCCAAGGCGATTTAGCCAAAGCCTGGCCATTCTGAGCAAGAAGGGGATACCACCAGAGGTTCTGTTGATTGAGCGATATTCCATCACAAAAACTAGCACCAGCCCATCGGAGCCAAGGCTTGACAACCTCCTAGGCCCACCAAATGCTCTTGGCCACAAAAGTTCCAAAAATTTGAATAGGCTCTTTCATAACCAGGAGGGTTTGAAAGCCTATTCTTTTCCAGGTGGATCTGTGAGTAGGAAATCTGGACTGGATGCAATGCCTGAGGAGAATCTTCCAGGCTTCATCTCCGGTGAGGGCTCGGATAATCCATTTGACACAAAGAGCAGTCCCTTGTCGTTGAGTGGAGAGCAGCCCAAGATGAACCCAGATGACCCATTGGGAAGGATCAGTCCCATGATCCACAATGCAAGAATGCAACCGGGGGGACAAAAGAGTGGCAACTCCACCACGCCCGGCTTCATGCAAAGTACAAAACATAGTACTGGCTGGCCAAATAGAACGACTAGCCAAGGCAAGTAAAAATCCTGAAATTTTAACTTCTTGGAGACAAATCACTTCAATTCCTGAGTATTTCTGAAGAGTATCCCTAATAGAATACTTTCTGGAGAGGTCAGTTAGACCTCGAACATTCCTTGAAAGAAATTTCATGGATGAAACTCCTCCATGTTTTTAGAACCCAGTTCCTCCTCAATCAGGGAAGAGAAACTATTCTTCAAAAAATCTTGTGGAACTGAGCCAATCTGAATAGGGAGTGAAGGCCTCCACTTTTCTAGCACATATTCTCCTTCTTCTGGCGGTGGAGACGGACTGCGGGACCGTCGTTGAGCCCTCGTTGTGGGAGGAATAGTTGGCTGAGCACACAGAACAACCGCAAGCTGAGGCGTTGCCTTTGACCTAGGCTGTATTGAAACAAAACCAGCTCCGGAAGGAGCGGATGTCCCATTCTTAGAAGGGTTTGAAACAATTTTAGATGGTTCAAGGGCCTTGGGCGTCGACCCAGAACCAATTGGCTTGTTTTTATGGTTTGTAACCATTGTCCACTTTGATTCAGCCTTAGTAGAAGGCTCTTTTTGGCGAGGATTTTCAGCTTGTCGTGATGGTGATGGTGTATGAGAAACTATCAAAGGGCGATCCTTGATCTTATGGTCAGTTGACTGGCACCGATAGCATGTGTTGGGCAGATTGAAATACATGACTTTTTGGGTGTGCCTGATAGCACCTATTTGAATGTCGACGAACTCTTTCAAGTCCTTGGACAGATCAACTTCCACACAAACTCGCTTTTGTGGCCGAGCTTGGAAAAACTTGTCAGGTTTGATACAAACAACCCTCCCCAGGGAAGAAGTAATGTGGTGCAAGAAGGGCACACATGGCAAAGGCAGACCGAGAAAATCAATCCAGACCGGGACCCACATTTTGGGGTCATCTGAGATAGAAAAATCCCAGGTCCATGCCTGGAATACCAACAAGGAAGACATAACATACCAAGGCCCATGCCCTAAAATAGCCTGGACATGATTAACTTCCACGAAATGGAACAGAAAAAAACCTTTGGTCAAGTTCTGGACCATATCAAGGCAGACCCCATGAGGGACCCAAGCCTTGTTGACCCATTCTTTCAGCACACTTTCGGGGGGAGTCCTCCCAACAAAATAACCCACAAGGGTTTTTTGTTCGAGCCATTGGCAAGCAGAGTCAAAATCAGGTAAAGGAAAAATGACATTAGTAGGGGCATCAAAATGCTTACCTCGTGAAAGAATTTCAGAACAAATTTCCAAGGATGTTTGTTCGGAGGAGGAGCCATTGAACTGCGTCGACGAACCGTTAACACCAGCATGAATTGTTGGGTTAATGCCATTTGAAGGCATATTAAACCCCTAAAATCATAGTAAATGCGGTCGTACTCAATGAGAGAGGATATTTCCTGCGTAGAAGGCACAGTGTGTCGCAAGAGGGGCCAAGGATGACCACATAAGACACAAAACCCTAGCATAGCTCATTCACCTTTTCTCCCGTGGTCAGAATTTTTAATAGAACGTGCGAAGGGAAATGAGGGGTTTGCGGGTGCTAGTGGCCTTTGGCCACGTGGCACATTCTAAGTGGCGTGGTACTCTGTGGAGAGCAGGGTACAAGTACTTTGTACCCTCTGCAACAATTAAACTCTACGAAGTTTTTTTTGTTTTATATATTTTTTTAATTTTTAATAAGAACTTTTCAGAAAAATCAATCCAGTCTGATTTTTAATTTTTCAAAAAAAAATTCAAAAAATATTCGACGGATTAGAATTTTTTTACAAAAAACGTACCATCGCTGCAATTATGATGATTTTGGGGGTCGTACAACTCCCTGGGCAAAAATATTTTTCCTCACCGGACAACTGCTCTGAAATGGATGAATTGACAGTCGATCTTAGGGTTTTTGGCCCTTCTGGACGCAATGGAAAGGTTAGATTTGATCCAAAATGCTCCAAAATTACAACTACCTTCTAGATCTAGCAACCACTCTTTAACTTCAAACCCTCATAGATTTGGCCTCGTATGTCCGATTTGGACAAAACAAAAGAAAAAATTGACTTTCGTGAACCTTCCGAACACAATGGTGAGCTTAGATTTGCACCAACAAGCTCCAATATGAACCTGCAATAAAGAGTCAAAAATGGAACCTCCCCAAATCTGGTATCTCTCTTTAGAAAAAGACTCTCCAATGGCACCCAACCTGTTTTGATACCATGTTAGAATCAAACATGCTCTGATACCATGTTAGAATTGGTTATGGCTGCTAAGATCTTGAGACCAAATGGAAAGCTCAAAGAAGAGAGAATAGAATGTGACAAGAATAAACTATGTTCTCATCAGTATGATTCAATGATATGATGTGTTGTGATGATTGATTACAAATGAGAGAGACCCCTTGGTTATATAGCCAAGGTGAGATACAAGATGTCATAGGATTATGACAAGTGTTTTAATCATATGAAATGAGACAACTCATCACACTTACCTAGGTTCACATGTAGTAGTTGTTAAAAGATAAGATAAAAACTAATGATAACTAACACCTTCTAGAAAGATTCCTTCCTAGGACCTAAGAAAACTTAACATGTGTAAATAATTACCCTAGTAATGAGTGAACTAGGTACAATAGTTTATTTACACCAATAGAATCGAAGGAGATGACACGTGAATTGTGTAAGAAATTGGTTTAGGGGAAGTATCTCATTAGCCTGAAAGATGTGCTGGAGAACTATGAAGAAGGTCACGGTGTTCCTTTTCCTGGTGACTATTATCTGTTGTGCCATTGTGGGGAGCCTCCGGAGTGGTATCCTCTGGTTTTCTCGAATGACTCGGCCTCTCTTCCTCAATTTCATGTGGCTGCAACAAAGAGTATCAAGTTCCTAAAGAAAATCTTGGGGTTGGTTTTGAATGAGGGCGCGAAGTGGTTGCATGAATATATTACTTATGAGGGCCTGGTGGATGAAGGTGGAGCTGCCATATGCAGAAACCCTAGGATCTATATTCTTTTTTGGTGAGCCTGTGTTTTTAGTGCTTTGTGATTGATAGGTATGGTTGGGGTTTTCGTAAATAATGTGGCTTGGTGGGGGCTGGGTATCTAAGGTAAAAAAAATGTAATTGTTTGGTTGATTTTTTGGGTGGGGTGTCAGTTGAAATTGGTGTCTTTGGCAGGGTCTAAACTACTAGCAATGTATGGCATTACCCTATTTTGTCTTGAGGTGCTCGATGGTGTGAGTTGTGGGCTTGGTCGTTCGACCTCCAAGGGAGCAGTAGTGATTTGGAATGGGGATAGGTATGAATGTTATTGTCATGGTTTGGTTTGAACTCTGGGAGGCTTGTTGATGGCTCCTTGATCGATAAATGTGCTGATTTTTTTTTGAATTAATATATGGGTGTAGCCCCTTAGTTTCTTTTGCACTGATTGAAAAAAAACTCTTTAAGTGAGTCTTGGCAAGATTTCAACCCTATTTCTCTAGAAATTGCTCCCATGTTTTGGTGAAGATTTCAATCTTTGAATTTGTTTACTATAATGTTTGAAAAAATCTCCCACAACATAAAAACTAGGAGTGAAATCCTTTTCCATGTGACTATTGCCTAATAGGCAAAGGAAATTGTATGAGGTTGAAAGTTGCAATTTATTAAATATGTATGTGGGCACAAGGTCATGCACCCAGATTTGACAATTAGAACAGTTGAAGGACAAGAGACCAACATCTAGAAATTATGCTTTGGCCTTCTATCGTTGCATCATTCTATGACAACTTGGACAATATGTATAACTTGCACCACTATGGATCAAGTATAATTTGGAACTGCAATCAATGAGATCGACGTGCAGGCTGGTAGGAACCATGGCATGAGATTGATTTCCAAATTGGGTTGGAGATATGTACCACATTTAATATCGAAAAGTAGAGAGTGGATCATAGTGTTGGCTTGTGTTGGTGCAGATGGGGCTAGTATTCCTAGGTTTTACTTGTTTAAATCCAAGAGGCACATGAAAAAATACATTTCAAATTGTGAGGTAGGGGCATGCATGACAATCCAAAAACACACATGGATGAAAAAATATGTTTTTCTTAATTGGTTAGAACATTTTGCAACTTCGATCCCCAATGGGGTTTCACCCACGAATAGGGCCCTTCTTATCTTCAACAGTCATGGCAGCCACACATCCTTCAAGACAATAGAAGAAGCAAGGCGTATAGGAATAGACTTGTTGGTGTTTCCTGTGCTTACCAACCACAAGCTACAACCATTAGATGCCATTATTTTCTCTCCTTTCAAGTCTTACTTCAAACAACAAAGAACCGTATGGATGGAAAACAACCCCTAGATTGAAATTGGATGGGAAGAGTTAGCAACTCTTGTAAACAAAGCATTCAGCTAGGTATTGGCACCATACAACATTATAAGTGGCTTCCATAGAAATGGAATTTGGCCACTAAATCGGTTTTCTCTTGACAGGGATATGAGGCCAAGTGAGGCCTTCAATGTTTAAGAGGATGTACAAACTACTGGAACAAAGAGTGATGCAGTTGCAATAAAATATTATCCAAAGTACATTGTAACAAAGACCTTCTTTAGATTGTTTGGTTATAATGAAGATCAGATTGATGGTTTTCTGTAAGATTACTATGCATATAATGTGCCAATTGATTTTCAAGAAACCTCTAATGAGGGTACTGAAACTACAAAAAAGGGTCTTAATTTTCCACCACAAGCCAGCCAACCAAAAAACCCCGATGTTCGAGCACCTTACCATGAGAGTATAAAAACTACAACATAAGATTTGAGTTTTCCAACACAAGCTAGCTAACCAAAATGGTTGAAGGAAGTAGCCACAAATATTGGAGTATAAATGAATTTCACTAAGGATGAAGTCACCCTTTCCATTCCATCCCCACCACAAACTGGTCCAACAAAGGTAATCCATTACTTCACTAATGCAACAAAATGGGACCAATAGAGTGTTGTTGATTGTGAAGATGAAAATAACATAAGTGACCAAGATGTTAGCTTCATACCATGCACCCAAGAGGATGGGAAACAAACAATAAGATCAACCAAAAAATTCTTGAGACTTTCAATGCAAAGGGTGCCTCAAACATCACACGGAGGTCATTCAAGAGTGTTTCATCTTAGTAGGCAGCCACAAATATTAAAATTTAATACCTACATTGAAATTCTCAATGAACAAGAGGCACAAAAGAAGAGAAATGAGGAGTTGTAGCAATGTAAAAAGGAGTAGATGAGGGAGAGGAAGGAAAAACATGAAGCAAACCAAATTGTAAAAGGAAGCAAGCATGTTGGAGAAGTAAGCAAGAAAAATGCAAGAAGATGAGGAGAAGTTGATTAGAAAATAGGCGAAGGCGATTAGACAAGAGTAGGCCAAGGCTGGTCAAGAATAGAAGGCGGCTAAAAAGAAAACAAAACAAGTTGAGAAAATAAATGTAAGAGTACAATGGAGAATCCTCTACCCCTCCCAACACCCAATTTTTCTTGATATGTGATGAAATTCTTGTCCCTAGCCTTTGCAACTATCAGCAAAATACAACTTGGGACTACCTGTGGCTACTTAGACCAACTACAGCTGAATTTAGATGCAAACTAGGCATTGCTTGCTCATATAGCAAGTTTCCTACAAACCTCTCCTAACCAACTAACAATGCCTATAAGTGGACCGAATGTGTTTCCTCTGAATATGTGACACCACCTCATTTTCCTAGCCATATGGAGAAGTGATTAATTTTGTCGTGAATTTGGTTTTTGATCGATGTAATATATTTTGGGGATCCATTTTGCAAAGTAGATCACATATTTTTGGTTCATACATGTCAATTTTGGGTAATCTATGGTTGTAGTTTGAGTTAAAATATAACTCTGATATAATTATAAAATGGCATAATGATGTTATATTTGGAACATCACATTTTTAAGAGTTGGCAAGAAAGTGAATACATGGTTTCAATAATATGTTGATATGTTTGTAATATGTTTCAGACATGTATTTTTTGTGGTATCACCTGATTCCACTATATTCCAATTATAGAGTTTTTATAGTATTACTTAATTTCTCTACATTTCAGTCATATACATATAACACATATGTTGTATAATAGGTCATTGGCAAAGTAAAGTCACAAAGACTTTACCTGTGGTGAACGATTAATGTCTTTTATTTAATGTTGAGAAGTACTCACATGCCTGCCAAAATAGTTTGATACAATTGAGAGTCCAACATACATACATCTAATCATCCAAAAAAATATGCATTTGTAAGAACAATAAATAAACATTTGAACACAATGCACCACAAATTATAAAAAACATAATGCATTAAGAGAAAAATCTCCTAATATAGTTTAGTGTGTTAACAAACACATTTTATGTTCGACTCAAGGCAACACTGAGAGGTGGGGGGTGAATCAATGTTCAACAAATCTTAACTTCATTAATCTGATATTAAAACCATTTCAACATTCAACCAAAGGAAAGATGCAAACACATAAAGTAATCAACCACAACAGCATAACACAAATATTTTTGCGTGGAAAACTTATTAGGGGAAAAACCATGCTAGAGGTTAATCCATAATTTGAGTACTCAATTATAAGTTCTACAAAAGAGAATGCACTTGCATTCAGGCACACTACCTAGAGATCACTGCTCAAAGGGAAGGCTCACTGCCTTACAAAAGTTCATATTAAAACCATCTGAAGGTTGAACTGAGGTAGTAGCATCTACTTATGCTAGGTTACAATTTTGGTTAAGCTCATAGATCAGATTTTGGATCCTCTATCTGATTCTATACTTCACTCTACCCTGCTCTGCTCTGCTCTGCACTTTTCTTCTCTTCGCACCATAAATTCATGTACAGATGAATTCTCACTATTACCCTTTTTATTTTCACACCACACACTAGTATACTTCACATTTCACACATTCGCTATCTCAAAAATATAAAACCGATCTCATATATATATCCGCTATCAAGGATTTGATCATTCAAATGTCAGCTTCATAAAACATTAAGTTCTTTTTCAACTATTGGCTATATCTTCCATTAAATATTTATGCACACCATCCATAGTCATCCTAAACATAGTAGGGACCCAAATAAACATATTCGAACATAAAAATATTTAATCAATTATTCCTTAGATATCCGCAATTACTATATTCGATAGGTCGGCCTTTGAGCACAGATAACCAAAAGATTAGTGCACCGGATCTCCTAGATCAGATACTAGTGAATGTGCATCGAGATACTTCATGAGTAAGGTAATACAAACATCATCAGACCTTTCTCTGATATCCACAACCCAAAGTAATAGTCTGGTGAGGTAATTGGATCGACATCTTTTGCCTTTAACCAGATGCCATGTTCTTCACTCTGTTTTGCCAGTGTAAACAAAAACTAGACTATAGACCGGATACATGACTTAGGTTTCCATCAATGACAACACTAGAAGACATATTCCAAAAATCTCCCCCTTTGGCATTGATGGCAACACTTAGTGAATAATGACTAAGTGTCAGAATCATTATGAATACATTGTCAGACTTTACTGCTTTCTCTCCCCTATGCTTTAAAAATTTCACAACATAGCTCCCCCTAAGATTGATGAGGCATTTTTCACTGCTCTCTCTCCCCCTTTGAAATCAATGACAAAGCATAGAAACCATATGCCAAAAATGACAAAACACGTGTTCAAAACTCCCAAAAACTTCAAAACTTTTGAAAAAGAGTTAAAAAATTATCTTATGATTTTCCTTCATTTTCGGAAGGAAATTCTTCCAAGCATCTGTTGTGATCCCAATCCTTATCCTGACACATATCAAAGCTTTTTCCAATCCCATTAAGCTCTGTTCCAATCTGCTCCAACTTCTCTTTGTATTTCCCAATTGCATGAAGCCAACGAATGCAATAGTTGTAGATGTTATTAGTTGTACTTATGTATTGCCTCAACTCATTCATTTTCTTCTTCAATTTGGTAAATGATAGCCTGAACTGTCCCTTCAAATTTGAGATAGCTTCACCCTCTTCTTTGTCTTGAAACTCAGAGTTCATTATTTCTTTACTATATTCAATCATTTCTTTAGGTAGAATGTTCTATAAAATTTCCAATTTGATCTTGCAGTGCTCAACATGAGAATTTAGTACACTCAAAATCATATCCTAATCATATGATGGTTTGATAGACCATAACTTAGCAATTTTTTGCATTCCACCTTCCTCCTGAATAAGTTGATGTAGCCTCTCTTTTGTCAAGTCGTCTTCTTCTTCACTTGCCTCTAACATTTCCTTTTTGGTTTTGATTCAGCTAGTTCTTGTTCATTTCCTAGTGGATCCTCAGTCTCTTCATCAGATTCTTCATCTAGAATGTCCACAATCTCCTGTTCCTTTCCTTTTCCTTCAGTTCTGGGAATCTTTCATTCCAAAGGTCTATGTTCAACAGTTCCTTTTTCTCTTTTCTTCTTTTTCTCCATTCCACCGGAAGAGGAACCAATTTCAATTACTCTTATGGGAAGAGAAATACTAATCGAGTCACACTTTCCAAGCAGATTCTTAAAGAAATTTTCAAATTCTTGATCCCAATTAGCCAAGCTCTTTTGTATACTGGTTCATTTTCTCTCCACACCACATTATTGATCATTGGTAAACAATTCAAGAAGTACATCACTAAGCATATGACCAAAGTATCGAACCTAAAAGGGTAGCCTATCTCTTTTGTTAATTGCACATTCTCCATTAGCTAGTCCTTTATCAATCCGCACAGGTCAAAGTCTTGACCTTCAATTATCATTTTGTGAGAGATGTAAATTGCACTAGTCGAGGTTGCTCCTTCTCTATTTCTGAAAAAGACTTTGTATGATATTTTGTGCACAATGTACTTTGTCACAGGATTCTTGATTGTCGAGATTATTAGTGCCCTCTGATCTCCAATTAATTTGATTAGGGTTTCAACTTCTTTGTTCTGGATGGATTTCTTTCTTGGTATGTCCCCGACTTTACAGAATCCAGTCAAATTTTCAATTGCCTCGTTCAAAATGATGTAGGGTTTTTCCATAATCAAATTGTCGTTATGCAATCTGTTCAAAATGAATTTAACGAATTCCGCGTTCTCGAAATGGGGGAACTCATTCCAAATATCCAAATTCTTGTGTTTGGCTTCATTCAACTCTTCAATTCATAGGGCAACAACAGATTTCTCATGGACCTAATATTTCCACTGTTGTATTCATCCAAGATGATTGACTATTTGATTTTCTTCATTCTTCCTTTCGTATTTATGTTTAAAAACCGCACACCAAATTATATGAAAATTTTGAAAAACAATTGAAATACCTAATAAGCTTCAAGTTTCACCGACAAATCAACTTCTCTGCTTCGAAATTATGTTGTCAAGTGCTCCCCTTCTTCTCTTCTTTGATGCAAAGTGAAAAATGAGAGTTCCAGCTTGTCTTTTATAGTTCGCACACTTGCAATAAATGCTTTTGCCCTAGGTTTTTCAGATACTCTATTTTCTCAGACAACGAGAGAAAAAATCTTCTGTGGACCTATGAATTCTTGAATTTTCTTATGAAAGTTATCCAGAACCTTTGTAATTAATTAACACACCTTTTTCACCATCCTTCTCATTCTGGTACCATTTATGAATAGGGGAGGAAATATTTTCTTGAACAACTCCCCCTAGGCCAATGGCCTGAAATCAATTTCCAGAAGAATTACCGGAATCAGGTTCCGGTGCAGAACCATTTCTAGCATTAGACTCATTCTTCCTTACCCATGTCTTCTTCATTTGATCTATGATTTCATTCACAGTCAATTTTCCTTTTCCTTTGTCATCTTTTTGTATATTTTTTCCTTTGTATACCGGACCTCT
The DNA here is from genome assembly GCA_007115665.2 of Sequoiadendron giganteum. Taxonomy (NCBI): domain Eukaryota; kingdom Viridiplantae; phylum Streptophyta; class Pinopsida; order Cupressales; family Cupressaceae; genus Sequoiadendron; species Sequoiadendron giganteum. The sequence goes on from CM021105.1 coordinate 20,126,831, forward strand.
TCTATCCACATTTTTGTTTTTGCAGAATCTTGCAATGTGACCAAATTTGTTGCAATTGTAGTACACAATATTTCCTTGTATAGACCAATCATTCCAATGGTTTCTTCTTGATCTGCATTGATTATAAATATGCCCAAATCTTCCACATGTATAGCATTCAACATTCCTTCTATTGATAGATTAGTTTGACAAATTTATGCATTCAATTGATTTATGACCAAACTTTTTGCAATTGAAACACTGACCAGAAAATGATGAATCTTGATTTCATATTACTTTTGCACTGAGCAGCCATATGACCAAATTTGTTACAAGAAAAATAGTATCCATTAAAATTTTGAGCATTAGGTTGTCTTACCAGATACCTTCTACCTTTGTTCATCTGGTTTCCTTGCCTGAAGTTCTTTTGTCCAGATTTGGAACTTTCTCCTTTTTCATATCCAAGACCTCTCTTGTCATTTCCACTCTTTTGTCATTGAGTCAACTCATCAAGATTAACTGAACTGATCTTAAACTTCTCCTTGTATTCATTTGCAGTGGTAAGTTCATTATTGAGAATAACAATTTGTTTACCAAGTTCATCTTCATTGTTTCTAGATCGTTGCATTTCACTTTCCAACTGGGTGAATTCTTCATTTACTCTTTTGTGTTCATCAAATTTCTCCTTTAATGATTGAGCAAGATTCTCCTCATTCTTCTTCCTCTCTTCTATCTCTTTAGTCAGCTTCATCACCATAGATTCCATTTCATGTTTTAGGGTAGCATTATCTCTAGCAAGCTTTTCACATTCTTCAATTATTTCTTTCAAGGTTTGATTCAGGTAAGCATCATCCATATTTTCATTCTCTTTTTGTTGTATCTGATCACAAAGATCCTTTCTCTTCTCCTTGGATTTAACAATCTGATCCTTCAATGTCTAAATGAATTTCTCAACATCTTTAAGATTCGCTCTCAATTCCCTAACTTCTACTTTAGACTGATCAAGATCATCAAGTGCCACAAGAAGTTGTTGTTGAAGACCATTAGAGTCCATTACATTCCAAGATCTACCTTAAGCTACTAAAATTCTTCTGAGGAACTAGGCTTTGATACCAATTGTTGGACTCAAGGGAACATTGAGAGGGGGGGGTGAATCAGTATTCAACAAATCTTAACTTCATTAATCTTATATTAAAACCATTTCAACATTCAACCAAACGAAAGATGCAAACACATAAATAAATCAACCAAAACACCATAACACAAATATTTTTGTGTGGAAACCCTATTAGGGGAAAAACCATGGTGGAGGTTAATCCACAATTTGAGTACTCAAATATAAATTTTACAAAAGAGAATGCATTTGCATTCAGGCACACTGCCTAGAGCTCACTGCTCAAAGGGAGGGCTCGCTTCCTTACAAAATTTCAAATTAAAACCATTTGAAGGTTGAACTGAAGTAGTAGCATCTACTTATGCCAGGTTATAGTTCCGGTTAAGAACATAGATCAGATTTTGGATCCTCTGTCAAATTTTGTACTTTGCTATGTCCTACTCTACTTTGCTCTGCACTTTTCTACTCTTCGCACCATAAATTCATGTATAGATGAATTCACACTATTAGCCTTCCAATTTTTGCACCACACACTAGTATAATTTTCATTTCACACATTCGCTATCTCAAAAAGATAAAACTGATCTCATATATATATATATATATATATCTGCTATCAAGGATTTGTTCATTCATATGCTGGCTTCATAAAACATTAAGTTCATTTTCAACTATCGCTAGATCTTCCATTAAATCTTTATGCGCACCATCCATAGTCATCCTAAACATAGTAGGGACGCAAATAAAAATATTTAAACATGAAAATATTTAATCAATTATTCCTTAGATATCCGCAATTACTATATTTGATAGGTCGGCCTTCTAGCACATATAACCAAAAGATTAGTGCACTGAATCTCCTAGATCGCATACCAGTGAGTGTGCATTGAGATACTTCATGATTAAGGTAATAAAAATATCAAAAAACCTTTCTCTGAGATCCACAACCCAAAGTAATAGTCCGGTGAGTTAATTGGATCGACATCTTTTTCCTTTAACCAGATGCCCTGTTCTTCACTTTGTTCTACCGATGTAAACCAAAACTAGATTGTAGATCAGATGCGTGACTTAGGTTACCATCAAAGAAAACACTAGAATCCATATGCGAATAGTTTCGTTGATATGTTGATTATCCACATACTTGGTTCAACTCTCAGACGCTCTCACATGCTTGCAAAAAAATGTAATAATTGAGGGTAGTAACGTTCCCACATCAAATCACCCTTACAATGTTATTGCATGCACACAAAAAAAATATACAAGAAGAAGAATGCACAATAATAAGAGCTTTGATTGGAGCATTATATTGCATAATATTTTGACCATCTTCAACATTTCACATCATGCATACAATCCTTACATACATTCATACATTTTTTATTATGAACAAAGGAACATTAATAATGAATTTTGATCCTTATGTACACTCATACATACATATTCATATGCATAAATACATATGTCAACACTTCAAGTCATCCCGATCAATATTATGTATGTCTAAATTTGATTTTAACACCATTTCATCCTAAATCACCTCTTTTCTAACTATTTAATTAAATAATCTAAATTATTTGATTAAGTTTATCATTTTCTCCTATTAATTGATGCAAGGGACTCCCCTTACAAATATCAAACTCGCAACAACAATAAAGAAACACAACGAGAATGTGAGAGAGAAGCAAATCCTTCTTCTATTACTACATGCAAAATGACATTACATAATACATATCCCATCGTATGGGCCTTCTTCACTTCAACAGTCTGTAATTCTTCAACTCGGAGCCAACTCTCCTTCCACCTTCACCTTTCACAGTAAGAAATATACTCGACCCTAATCACTGATATACCCCCCCTTCTGGTTCGATGTATCTTTTTTTCCTTGCTAACACGACCTTGGGTTTCTTGTCATAATTTTATTTTCTCCTTTTCTTCCTGCCAACAAAATCTACATTAAAGTCTAGCATTCATGCTTGCCTTAGCATATTTTTCCACTTCCCTACAACATTAATGTTACTGGAGTGGTCATTCCTCATCTGCGCCATCACTCATGAAACCATCGACTTAGACGATTCTGATGTAGGAGCATCCTTGGTTCGTGGCAATCTTGCATCAACCAAAAATATTTTGCATTCAGTTTTATTCTTATTCAGTTCTTTTCTAGTTCAAGTTGGTAGATTCGATGTTTCTTCATGTTTGCTCACCAGATCTCGCGTACCTAAGGTTTCATTGTGGACATGTTCAATTGCCTTATTCCAAGTTTTCAGCTTGACTGGATCTTTTTTCGACAAGTTATTGCTTTCGGATTGAGTGACAGTTTTTGGAACTGGCCCCAAAATAATTTCAAACCTAATGGATAGTTGGATCAATCATGGATCTCGCCCGACACTTGCAGATCCTCACAGTGTGTTTGGATTTGTTCCTTGGAGTTTCCTCGACCTTACCTATAGGTCCACACTTCATCATATGCATTTACCATGGAAGAATTTCATATTTGAGGCCGAACTATTCTTGCACACGTTACATTTTCCTCATCAGAGATTGTAATGATCTTTGGCCAACGTGGATGTTTCTTGACCCATGAATGTAATTGGTGTAGGAGTACCCAATAGGTTCCCATAGGATGGTTGACTAGAAGGTCATGTTTGGGTAATAGGATTAGGCCAAATTTTCACTCTTTTCTTGTTCATTTTATTCTTGTGCCTTAGTGAAATTTGTGATCAGGTGTTGAGTTGATAAAGGTCATGTTGACCATTGCTTAGGTTTGAGGTTTTGGCTACAAGTGAGGCTTAAGACCTTTTAGACCTTTTTAGGTGTTTGTTTTTCTAAATTTTAAAAATAAGTCTTAATGGAAGCTTCAAGCGGCCAAGGAGTGGTTAAGACCGAGCTTAACTATTTTAGTGACCCTATTTAAGGGTGACCTTGACATGGAATTGAGGTTGGAAGCATTTACATTGTTTGGAAGTTTTGAATTCAAGCGAAACAGTGGTGTTTTTGGTGTGAATTTCTGGTTTTGCATTGAAGTAGTGCTTTAATGGATTGAATTGAATATTGTAGGCTGTGTAGGATGTAGTGTAGTTGTTATCCAAGCACTGTGTGGTAGTAATTAACTTCTTAGTTTTGTTTCAAGCATTATTTGTAATTGTTTTGGTTTCTTCACAGTTGCTGGCCTGAACCAAGTAGTTAGAGGAAATGGAGGGTTAGATCACATTCCCACTGTACATATTGTATGCCCCCCTTGGGAATTGTGACTAGACTCCATGTTTGTACATGTTGTAGGGTTAGGAGTTCTTGACAGTTCTATAATCACCATGGAAGTCTTCTTCTAGGTGAGCCAGGAAGTGTCCGACTAGGGAAGACAAGGAGTGCATAGCACTTGATTTGCAGGGGTGTCCATTTCCTATCAAATCATGGTGTGGAGAGGGTAGGTATGAACCTTGCCATGGCATAGCATGGAGTAGGAATCTCCACCAATCCATCTGCTGAGAGAACAACTTATTAGTTTGTTGTGTGGTCAGGAAAAGGGCTTAAAAAGGCCTAATTTGCTAAATTGAGGGTTAAGCCTGTGTACAGACAGTTGAGGGTTAAGATCCATAAAACCCTTGAGTAGTGGACATAAGAACCAGGAATCCCAAGGAAAGAATGGGGGTTACTTGGAAGAATTTAGGGGAAAACCCTGTTCTCTCGAAGAAGGAGGCCTAATTGGGGCTCATAAGGCTAGTAGCCTCAAAACCCTAAATGAGGGTTTTGGTGGAAGCAATTGGAAAATGGAGATGGGTGGACCCTCAAGAAGCATAGTGGGATGGATTGAAGCTATTAGAAACACCTCCACACCCCTGCAAAGTTAAGTCCTAGTTTTGGAGAATGTTAGCCTTTAGGGTGGATTAAGGGCTAAGGGAAGAATTGCAAGACTTGCACCAGGGTTGACTTGGTAAGAAGAGTTGTGTTGGTAGTTGGGTTGGCAAGGAGAACCAAGGGAACCTAAACAAGAAAAAGGTCCTATAGGTTAAGGTGGTGGAATGAGACACCATGGAGGTATTTCAGGAAAGACCTAGAGCAGGAATCAATGATTGATTCCTCCAACCTCCCTATCAGATTGGTATCAGAGCAACAAAACATTTGGGATTGAGTGGTGTATGTCAGAATTTGAGTTTAGTGGTTCTACAACCATGGTGACAAATATAGAGTTGGCCAAGAAGGTCGAAGATCAAGAGGAATACAATAGGAGATTGAGAGAAAGAATAGCTCAACTTGAGCAAGCAATGAATAATGTGCAAACCAAGACCGATGAGGTCAATGATAGATTGGAGGGCAGGGTACCAAAGAGTGAAGAGGTTGTAGAGGAAGACAAGATCCCTGAACCTGACCCTGTTCTGCAAGAGGAGCCTTTCTTGAAGGCATTGAAAGCTATGAGTGGGAAAGCACTTGAAGGCATACCATTGTTTAGTGGAAAATTGGAAGCTGATCTTGTTATGGATTGGATAGAGGGGATGGAAAACCATTTTGAGTGTGATGGATTCATTGAAGCACAAAAGGTGAAGGTGGAAAATTCAAGATTGAGAGGTTCTGCGTTGACATGATGGAAGTTCATTCAGATAGAGAGGGAAAAGGAAGGCAAGAAGCCTATTTCAACTTGGAAGGTTATGGTTGCCAAAGTGAGAGAAGCATACATGCCAGATGATTATGAGATTCAATTGCATAAGAAGAGACAAAGCTTGAGACAAAGAGACTAAGATGTGAATACCTACACTGAGGAGTTTCAAAAAATTTGTATGAGGTCTAATGTTTTAGAGGATGAAAGTCTTAAGGTGGCTAGATATCTTAACGGCTTGAAGTGGAACATTCAAGAGGAGATGACTCTTTTAAGTGCCAAAATAGTACACCAATGTTACCAATTGGCTATAAAGATTGAGGAAAGAAGCAAGAGTAAACAATATCAAGCTTCTAAGAGTAGAGGCAAAGGCAGAGATCAAAGAGGACATAGAGGTGGCTACCAAGGTAGAGGGAGTGAACAAAGAAATCAGGGAGAGTCTAAACTCACAGAGTATGGAAGTGAAACACCTTCTAGAGGAGGCTATGGAAGAGGTAGAGGACCTCAAGGTGGATCAAATAGATGAAGAGGAGCAAGCAAAAGCAACTCATACTTTTCTAGTATGAAGTGTTATAACTATGGTCAAGTAGGACACCCAACTTATAGGTGCCCGGAGAAAGCATCTTCATCAAATATAGAAAAGAGAGTGGCATACGCTCAAGAGGACACCATGAGTACCAAATCGCCAGAGGTGAATCACATTGAATCAGAAATGGGGGAGAACCTGATGTTTAGGAGAGTTCTAATCAGACAACCAGTAAAGAGGAGCCAAAGTAGTGGAGAGCCTTATTCAGGGTAAGATGCAAAATACTTGGAAAGGTGTGCAAGGTTATTGTGGATTCAGGTTCAACTGATAACATCATCTCAGAGGAGGCAGTAAGAAAGTTGAAGTTGGAGAAGGTACCCCACACTAACCCTTACAAGGTGACATGGTTGAATAAAGGGCAGAGTGTTATTGTCAATGAGAAAACAACGATGGATTTCTCCATTGGAGGGTACAAGGATAAGTTGATTTGTGACGTGTTACCCATGGATGCATGCCATATTATATTGGGCAGGCCATGGCAGTATGAAAGAGAAGCCATCTATGATGGAAAGGAAAATACTATCTCATTCAAGAAGGATGGATAGACATTCAAACTGCAATCACTGTCACATGAGGAAGAAGGACAGTCAAAGACCCCTAGTGTCTTATTAAGCAGTGGTAAGGAGTTCATTAACACTCTACATCAAGGAGGTGAAGGATATGTGGTTATGGTGCAACCCAAGGAAGAAGACAAGGCCAAGAAAACAGTCATACCAGAAGTAGTCTAGAAATTGTTAGAACAGTTCAAGGATATAGTTAGTGATGGGACACCAGCAACCTTACCTCCAAAGAGAGCCATTAGCCATTAGATTGACTTCATACCAGGAGCTTCATTACCAAACAAAGCAGCTTACAAGCTTACACCAGATCATAACCTAGAGGTAGCTAGACAAGTGCAGGAGTTGTTAGATCAAGGATTAATTAGGAAGACCATCAGTCTGTGTGCAGTACCAGTGGTCTTAGCAACCAAGAAAGGTGGTCAGTGGAGATTATGCACTAATTCTAGAGCTATAAATAGAATCACAATCAGGTATAGGTTCCCTATTCCTAGGATTGAGGACTTGATGGATTGTCTTGGAGGAGCTCAGTATTTCACCAAGTTGGATCTTAAAAGTGGATACCATCAGATCATAATTAAAGATGGGGATGAGTGGAAGACAATATTTAAGACAACTGATGGGTTGTATGAGTGGAGAGTTATGCCATTTGGCCTCTCTAATGCCCCTAGCACATTCATGAGGCTCATGAATGAAGTGCTCAAGGACTTTATAGGGATATTTGTGGTGGTATATCTAGATGATATACTCATCTTTAGCAAGAAAGCATAAGAACATCTTAAGCATGTGGAATTGGTTCTTAAAATATTGCAAGAAGAGAGGTTAGCCATCAACCTAGAGAAATGTGAGTTCTTCAAACAAGAGCTTGTGTATTTGGGGTTTGTAGTGTCCCAAGGTTCATTGAAGGTGGATCCAAGCAAGGTGGAAGCTATCCTAAATTGGCCTACACCAACCATAGGGACAAAGGTAAGAATTTTTCATGGATTAGCTCAGTTTTATAGGAAATTTATAAGGAACTTTAGTGGCATATGTGCACCATTCCTTGATACAATCAAAGGTGGCCTAAAAACTAAGTTCAAGTGGACTCTAGAAGCTGAAAAGGGTTTTGAGAAACTAAAACAAGAAGTGGCAACTCAACCCATCCTTTTGTTACCTAGTTTTGATAAGTTGTTCACTGTGGAATGTGATGCCAGTGGAATTGCAGTAGGAGGAGTGCTAAGCCAAGAAGGCAGGCCTATAGCTTTCTTTAGTGAAAAGCTCAATGAGGCTAAGAAGAATTATTATACCTATGACCTAGAAATATATGCTCTAGTACAGTCACTTAGGAAATTGAGGCATTATCTTCTACCTAAAGAATTTGTAGTGTTTACTGATAATCGGGCACTTAGCTACATCAACACTCAAGAGAAGTTGAGCAATAGAAATTTGAAATGGATGGAATACATCCAAGCTTTCACTTTTACCATAAAGCACAAGAAGGGACAGTTGAACAAGGTGGAAGATGTGCTAAGCAGGAGATTGTTGACAGTACAAGAGATACAGATAAAGAGCATTGGAATAGAGAGTTTCAAGGATCTCTATGGGGAAGATGAAGACTTCTCGGAGGCATACCAGGTATGTACTGGCTTTGAGAATCACTTTCATAGTCAATATTCAAAGTATACATTGCAGAGTGGACTGTTGTTCAAGGGGAATCAGTTATGTGTTCCAAGAGGATCAATGAGATAGAATCTCATCTAGGAAAAGCACAATGGTAGTCTTAGTGGTCATTTTGTTGTCAACAAGACAATGGAACTAGTGTAGAGGTTCTACTAGTGGCCTAAGTTGCCAAGGGATGTTAGGAGGTATGTGGAGCAGTGTGCAGTGTGTATGAAAGCCAAAGGGGGAGCTAGTAATGCAGGTTTGTATCAACCCCTACCCATTCCTAACCGACCATGGGAATGTATTAGCATGGAATTTGTGGTAGGACTCCCTAAGAATAAGACAGGGTTTGATAGTGTCTATGTGGTGGTAGATAGATTCAGTAAGATGAGTCACTTTGTTCCTTGTAAGACCACCCATGATGCTAGCTATATTTCTCGCCTTTTCTTCAAAGAGATTGTGAGGATCCATGGATTTCCATTGAGCATTGTTTCAGACAGGGATGTGAAGTTCATAAGTCATTTTTGGAAGACTCTATGGAGCAAATTGGGTACCAATTTGTCTTTTGGATCAGCCTACCATCCTCAAACCGATGGGAAAACTGAGGTGATCAATAGGGTGTTAGGTAACCTTCTAAGATTCCTAACCAAGGAGAATGGACATACATGGGACATGGTCATCTCACAAGCTGAATATGCCTACAATGATAGTGTGAAATGGACCACAGGTAGAAGTCCCTTTGAAATAGTGTATGGAATACACCCAAGAGGTGTGTGTGAACTTAGAGATTTAGGAGCTGTGGAGCATAGGAGTGGCCAAGCTGAAGATTTCTCTCAGACCATGAAGGAGATACAGGAGAAAATGAAAAAGACAATTACAGAGGCTACTCACAAGCTGAAAGCTAAGGTGGATTTATCTAGGAAGGATCTACAATTTGCAGTAGGAGACTATGTTATGGTCCATCTCAACAAATATAGGTTGTAGAAGGGAACATTAACCAAGTTGCAGATGAAGAGAGTGGGACCATGTAAAGTGTTAGCCAAATATGGCAAGAATGCTTACAAAGTGGAGCTACCTGCAGATTTAGGCATTTCACCAGTGTTCAATGTGGATAATCTGATCAGATATAAAGGACCAGTCACTGACATGAACCAAAATAGTATGGATGTCTTGAAGGATGTGAGTAATATAGCCTTACTCCTAGGGGGAAGCTACAAGAAGAGAGGATCTTGGAGTCAAGGGTGAAGAAGTCTACCCAACATAAGGAATACATGGATCATCTCATCAAATGGAAGGACAAACTTGAATCTAAGGCTACATGGGTGGATGAAGCTCAATTCAAGAAGCAGGGTATTGATTTGTCTCTGATCTCTCCCCACATTTCTTAGTTTTTGTGTAGAGGGGGGAGAATGGTGTAGGAGCACCCAATAGGTTCCCATAGGATGGTTGACTAGAAGGTCATGTTTGGGTAATAGGATTAGGCAAAATTTTCACTCTTTTCTTGTTCATTTTATGTTTGTGCCTTAGTTTCATTTGTGATTAGGTGTTGAGTTGATAAAGGTCATGTTGACCATTGCTTAGGTTTGAGGTTTTGGCTACAAGTGAGGCTTAAGACCTTTTAGACCTTTTTAGGTGTTTGTTTTTCTAAATTTTAAAAATAAAGCTTAATGGAAGCTTCAAGCAGCTAAGGAGTGGTTAAGACCGAGCTTAACTATTTTAGTGACTCTATTTAAGGGTGACCTCGACATGGAATTGAGGTTGGAAGCATTTACATTGTTTGGAAGTTTTGAATTCAAGGGAAACAGTGGTGTTTTTGGTGTGAATTTCTGGTTTTGCATTGAAGTAGTGCTTTAATGGATTGAATTGGATACTGTAGGTTGTGTAGGATGTAGTGTAGTTGTTATCCAAGCACCGTGTGGTAGTAATTAACTTCTTAGTTCTGTTTCAAGCATTATTTGTAATTGTTTTGGTTTCTTCATAGTTGCTGGCCTGAACCAGGCAGTTAGAGAAAATGGACGGTTAGATCACATTCCCACTGTACATATTGTATGAACCCCTTGGGAATTGTGACTAGACTCCATGTTTGTACATACTGTAGGGTTAAGAGTTCTTGATAGTTCTGTAAGCACCATGGAAGTCTTCTTCTAGGCGAGCCAGGAAGTGTCCGGCTAGGGAAGACAAGGAGTGCATAGCACTTGATTTGCAGGGGTGTCCATTTCCTATCAAATCACGGTGTGGAGAGGGTAGGTATGAACCTTTCCATGGCATAGCATGGAGTAGGAAGCTCCACCAATCCATCTGCTGAGAGAACAACTTGACAGTCTGTTGTGTGGTCAGGAAAAGGGCTTAAAAAGGCCTAATTTGCTAAATTGAGGGTTAAGCTTGTGTACAGACAGTTGAGGGTTAAGATCCCTAAAAACCTTGAGTAGTGGACATAAGAACCAGGAATCCCAAGGAAAGAATGGGGGTTACTTTGAAGAATTTAGGGAAAAACCCTATTCTCTCGGAGAAGGAGGCCTAATTGGGGCTCATAGGGCTAGTAGCCTCAAAACCCTAAATGAGGGTTTTGGTGGAAGCAATTGGCAAATGGAGATGGGTGGACCCTCAAGAACCATAGTGGGATGGATTGAAGCTATTAGAAACACCTCCACACACCTACAAAGTTAAGTCCTAGTTTTGGAGAATGTTAGCCTTTAGGGTGGATTAAGGGCTAAGGGAAGAATTGTAAGACTTGCACCAGGGTTGACTTGGTAAGAAGAGTTGTGTTGGTAGTCAGGTTGGAAAGGAGAACCAGGGGAACCTAAACAAGAAAAATTTCTTATAGGTTAAGGTGGTGGAGTGAGACACCATGGAGGTCTTCCAAGAAAGACCTAGAGTAGGAATCAGTGATTGATTCCTCCAACCTCCCTATCAGTGATATAAAGCTTGTAATGAATCATCAGAATGGTGGCGAATCAAGATCAAGTAGATTAGGTTTTATATAAAGTTTGATCTATAGGATTTTTCCCCGCATATAAGAAGCATTATATTTTGAACATGTTGTAATCAGGCCTATGAGCCAAATTTGTAAGCTCGGATGTGGCTGACTATATGTAATTGAGATTTTTGATAATAATAAATTTTGTAACTACATTTGCCTCCATATTCTATGTTTCTTTTGTTGTGCTACTCTTGTTTCACGGTCTGGATTGTTCTCCTTGAGGACCCTCCCTATCGTGATTGCACCAGATTGGTATCAAAGCGAGATTCGTTCCTTGTGAAGATCATCAAATTTTGCACAGTCCTGTTAAATATTTGTCATGGGGTGGTGGATTGATGATCCGAATCGCAGCTGTAGAGTATTTGTGTAAGGATGGCAGGGAGAAGAAATGGTAGATGAAATGGAGTGCGTGGAAATGCAGACCCAGTAGTAATGGAAATGTTGAGAAGAATTATTGCCAGATTAGAAGCAGTTGAAATGGCCAAGAGAAGAGGTCGACTAGTTGATGATGTAAGTGATGAAGAAGTGGAAGAACAAGAAGAAGTTACAAGAGAAGAGAAACTTGGTCTTGATCAAGGAGAAGAAAGGTTCATAAGAGCCCTAACCAGAGTGAACACTAAACCACATTTTAATCCACCAAATAATAATGGTAAATTGGATTCAGATGAATTGCTTGATTGGATAAAAGAGATGAAAAAGTACTTTGATTTTGAGGGTACCACAAAAGATAAGAAGGTAAAGTTTGCTTGTAAAAATTTGAAAGGACATGCATCCCTCTGGTGGTAACATTTGCAGACGGATAGCAAAAGAAAAGGAAAGGAGAAGATAAGATCATGGGATCAGATGGTGAATAAGTTGAAGACAAATTTCATGCCTACAGATTATCAGATCAGTTTGTTTCAAAAATTGTAGAATCTGAAATAGAAGGAATCAAGTGTGACAGAGTATATTGAGGAGTTCTACAAGTTGAATATCAAATTCGGACATTCATAAGATGAGACCGAACAAGTAGATAGATATATGAATGGTTTGAGGTTGTCTATAGAAGATGAGATTAGTTAGATTAAGTTGTTGAGTGTGGAAGAGGCATATCAATGTGCCCTAAAAGTAGAAGAGAAGCTGAATAAAATATGAGCAAAGAAAAAGAGGAAGAATATTTACTGGAGGAGGAAGAGGACATTTTTCAGATCAGAACAAAGATAAGGAGGTTAGTAAGAATGATAGTTCATATCATAGAGATGGTGAAAACTCTTTCAGAAGAGGAGGATATGTTGGTTACAGGAATGAAGGATATAGAAAAGATGACAAAGGACAAGAGAAAAGAGCATTCAGAGGAACTTGTTATAAGTATGGTGGAGAAGGACATAGAGCATTTGAATGTAACCAGGGAGAAATAAGAAAAAGAACAGAGAACAATAGGAGAGAATCCTTTGTTGAAGAAGATCATGATGGATCACCTAACAAACCAAAAGAAGGAGAAGTGTTGGTGAAGTGAGATGGAGCAGGAACCATTGTAGAGAAAGAATTTGTTTCGGACTAGATGCAAGGTAGCTAGTAAATGTTGCAAAGTGATCATAGATAGTGGAAGTTCAAAGAACCTGGATTTTGAAGAAATGGTGACCAGGTTGAAGTTGAAAAGATCAAAACACCCAAATCCCTATTTGATAGCATGGATTCAAGATGAGCACAAGATTCTGATAAGTGAACAATGTTTGGTGAAATTGAAGATAGGAAATTACCATGATGTTCATGATGGAAAGAACATATATACTATTGTTGCTAACATGATGAAACAGGTTTTATTGCCCTTGGAAGATGTCCCTAGAACTGAGGTTTGTACGAGTGCTAGAATCAATTTGGTTGATGGGAGGAGATTCCTGGATGGACTAAGACATGAGAACATGTGCTATGCCCTAGTTCCTAAGAAATTTTAAGATTTGAAGCATGTAGGAGAACAACCTGAGGAGATAAAAGAATTGTTGACATAATATGAAGCTATCATTTCAGACAATGTACCTGATGGATTGCCATCTGTGAGGAGTATTAGTCATTACATGGATCTGATTCTTGGAGCTATTTTTCCTAACAAAGTAGCACATCGGATGATATCGGCAGAAAATAAAGAATTGATAATAGACAAGTGCAAGGATTGTTGAGAAAAGGTTTGATCAAGGAAATCTTGAGTCCTTGTGCACTACTTGTTGTATTAGCACCTAAGAAAGATGGAGAATGGAGGATGTGTACAAACTCTAGATCCATGAACAAGATCACAGTGAAGTATAGATTTCCTTTACCCCGAATGGATGACATTATGGATTGTTTGAGTGGAGCTAAGTACTTTACCAAGATAAACTTGAAAAGTGAATATCATTAGATTAGAATCAAAGAAGGAGATGAGTGGAAAACAACATTCAAGACAAATGAAGGATTGTATGAATGGTTGATGATGCCTTTTGGACTGACCAATGCATCAAGTAGTTTCATGAGGCTGATGAATGAGGTATTGAAGAAATTCTTGGGTAAATTTGTAATTGTCTATTTGGATGACATCTTGATTTTTTCATTAAGATAAGAGACGAACATTTGTTGCACATAAGACAAGTTTTGCAGAGGTTGAGGGAAGATAAGTTGTTGATAAACATTACGAAGTGTAGTTTCATGAAGGAGGAGCTGGTATATATGGGATTTGTGATATCAGTGGATGGATTGAAGATGGATCTTGAGAAGGTAAGAGCTATTGTTGAGCGGCCTACATCTGAAAGCATTAAAGAGGTAAGATCATTTCATGGATTGGCTAGTTTCTACCAAAAGTTCATTGGGAATTTCAGTTCTATTTGCAGCTCTATGATAAAAACAATGAGAGGAGATAGGAAGGATTTTAGATGGACATCTGGAGTGGACAAAGATTTTGAGTTATTAAAGCAGAAGGTGACTGAGCAGCCTGTGTTGTCTTTACTAGATTTCAACAAATTATTTCAAGTAGATTGTGATCCAAGTGGAAATGCAATTGGAGCAGTATTGAGTCAAGAAGGAAGACCAGTAGCTTATTTCAGGGAGAATTTGAATGATGCTAGGAGAAGATATCCAGTGTATGATCAAGAGTTTTATACCATAGTTCAAGCTTTGAAGAAGTGGAGACATTAATTTTTATCTAAGGAGTTTGTGTTGTATATAGATCATCAAGCTTTGCAGTATTTGAATAGTCAAGGTAAGTTGAGTCAGAAACACATGAGATGGGTAGAGTTCTTGCAGAGTTATACTTTTGTTTTAAAGCATAGGAGTATAAATTCAAATAGATTTGTTGATGCTTTGAGTAGGAGAAGGAATTTGATAGCACATATGAGAGTGGAAGTATTAAGCTTTGAAGAATTGAAGAACTTGTATAAGGAAGACTCAAATTTTGCAGAACCTTGGAAAGCATGTAAAGAACCAGTCTTTGAGGATAGGAGTCAGTGGTTAGATTATTTCATTCAAGAGGATATGTTGTTAAGAGGAAATCAATTGTGTATACCCCGAAGTTCAATGAGGGATAGCTTAGTAAAAGAGAAACATAGTGGAGGATTGGCAGGACACTTTGGGACTGATAAGACAATAGCATTAGTGAGCGAGAATTAATTTTTTCCATAAATTCATAAGGATGTTAAGAAATTTGTGTAGAGTTGCAGATTTTTTCAAGTTGCAAAAGGAGGCAGTCAGAATGTTAGATTGTATAAACCTTTGACAATACCATAAAGACCTTGGGAGGATATCAACATGGATTTCATACTTGGTTTGCCTGAAATACATAGAAGTAATGATTCAGTATTTGTGGTGGTTGACAGATTTTCAAAGATTACACATTCCATACCTTTTAAGAAGACAATAGATGCAGTACATGTAGCAGACTTGTTTTTTAGAGAAGTGATCAGATTGCATGGGTTACCTAGGAGTATTGTTTCAGACAGAGATACAAAATTTGTTGGTTACTTTTGGAGGACACTTTGGAAGAAGCTAAAGACAAATTTGAAGTTCAGTTCTACTTTTCACCCATGGACAAATGGATAGACAGAGGTAGTAAATAGGATTTTGGGAAATTTTTTGAAATTTTTGGTTGGAGAGAAGATAGG
The DNA here is from genome assembly GCA_007115665.2 of Sequoiadendron giganteum. Taxonomy (NCBI): domain Eukaryota; kingdom Viridiplantae; phylum Streptophyta; class Pinopsida; order Cupressales; family Cupressaceae; genus Sequoiadendron; species Sequoiadendron giganteum. The sequence continues at coordinate 20,142,385 of CM021105.1, forward strand.
AAGTTGGGATTTAGCCCTTGCAAAAAAAAATTTTTCCTACAATAATTCAGTGAACAAGAGTACTGGAAAAACACATTTTGAGATTGTTACTGGAGTTCATCCTAGAGGTATATCAAAATTGCAAAATATCAGTAAGGAAGATAAAAGGAGTGTAGAAGCAGAGGAATTTTCAAAATATATGAAGAAAGTGCATATTCAAGTGAAGTAGCAGTTGGAAGATACGAACCAAAAGTATAAGGAGAAGGTAGATGAAAGGAGGAGACATAAGGAATTTGAATTCGGAGAGGAAGTGATGGTGTATTTGACGAAGGAAATATTTCCAGTTGGCACATACAGTAAGATCAAGATGAGAAAGTTTGGAACCTGTAGAATTTTGAGGAAATTTGATTCAGGAAATGCATATGAAGTAGAGCTACCGGATGACATGGGTATTTCACCTATATTCAATATTGTAGATATTCATCAATACCATGAAGCAGAATTCAGTGAAGACAATAGAGAAAAATTGAAAGAGTAGCTTCCTAAACAACAATCAGATGGGATAGAAGAGATTTTGGATGTCAGAGATGGAAGAAAGACTCGTGGAAGACAGCACAAAGAATATCTTATGAAATGGAAGGGTAGACCAGTGGAGGATTCTTCTTGGATTTATCAGGCTGAGGTAGACCATCTTGGTTTTCCTTTAGCCCTAGAAAAGTGAGGTACTCACTTTTCATTAACCTTAGATGTCTGATGCAGGAGCATCCTTGGTTCGTGGCAATCTTGCATCAACCAAAAATATTTTGCATTCAGTTTTGTTCTTGTTCAGTTCTTTTCCAGTTCAAGTTGGTAGATCCAATATTTATTCATGTTTGCTCACTAGATCTCACTTACCTAAGGTTTCATTGTGGACATGTTCAATTTCCTTATTCCAATTTTCTAGCTTGATTGGATCTTTTTACAAGTTAACACTTTTAGATTGAGTGACATTTTTTGGAATTGGCCCCGAAATAATTTTAGACCTAACAGCTAGTTGGATCGATTATGGATCTCACCTGACACTTATGGATTCTCAGGGTGTGTTTGGATTTGTTCCTTGGAGTGTCCCCGACCTTACCTATAGGTCCACACTTCATCATACGCATTTACTGTGGAAGAATTTCAGATTTGAGGCCGAACTGTTCTTGCACACACTACATTTTCCTCATCAGAGATTGTAATGATCTTTGGCCAACACGGATGTTTCTCGACCCGCGGATGTTATATAAATCTTGTAATGAATCATCAAAATGGTGGTGAATCAAGATCAAGTAGATTAGGTTGTATATAAAGTTTGATCTATAGGATTTTTTCTTGCATATAAGAAGCATTGTATTTTGAACATGTTGTAATTAGGCTTGTGAGCCGAATCTGTAAGCGTGAATGTGGCCGACTATGTGTAAATGAGATTTCTGATAATAATAAAGTTTGTAATTGCATTTTCCTCCATATTCTATGTTGCTTATGTTGTGCTACTCTTGCTGCACAATCCAAATTTTTCTCCTTGAGGACCCTCCCTATCGTGATTGCACCAAATTTGCACCAAGATTGGAATTAAAACTTAGTTGTCGCACTTCTAGACATCACTATTCAGTCAAACCCTAAATTTTATGGTTCAAAAAATTGTGTGAATCCACTAGCCACCTCGTGCTATGTGTCATTAATCTGTACTGGTCAACTAAGTCAACTCCGCTTTTGGCAAGATTTCCCTCCATTTTCGGCAACTTCATTCTCCCTTACCATCAGGAGTCAGTAGTCTCTAATCCATCGTACTATTGTCCCCTTTGCTATCGCTATTTCAGGGAGACATGAAAAAAGGTATCTTCGAAATCTCCATGTCACTCTGATGAGTTAGTTTACTAAACGTCGGATGTTGTAGTTCATTCCTCCTTCATGCCGCCTACCATCTTCCGAGTAAGGCGTAAGCCCAACTTCCATCTCGCAAAGACAAAACTCATCCTTACCAACTTCCATCATTTCGGGTGTCGGGGTTCACATTTCCTCCATACATCATACATCTTTAGTAGTTAATTCATGGTGTAAGTCTTAACGCTAAAGCTTGATGTCTAATTGTTCAAAACATCAAATACACATCAAGCCCAAAGTCCGAACCCGATAAGACTATGCAAAAAAAAATGTCTAAGGAAAACTTCTCTAGCAAGTGATAAGAGATACATCCAAGGCTCGAAGCTCAAACTTCTGGAAATTTTCTTTCTTAACACTCAAATCAACTAGCCCTTATTGAAAAGAAAAAAACTTTTGTTTTTTTGGTTGATGCAAGATTTCCCTTACTTCTTGGATGCTCCTACATCAGACACCTAGGGTAGAAGAAAAGTGAACTCATCACTTTCCAAGAGGATATCCAAGATGAGTAACCTTAGTCTCGGATAACCACAAAGAATCCTCCATAGGTCTCCCAAACCATTTCACCAAATACTCTATGTATTGCTTCCTCCTTGTGCTCCTTTATTTTCATCCCCTGAAGTAGGTGTGAGTGCTTGAGGCTACTTAATTTTGTAACTTCATCATTTTCACCTTCATGAAATATGGTCAGATCTAAAATATTAAAAATTGGAGAAATATTAAGCTCATTAGACAATTCTACCTCATATGCATTACCAGAATCATGCCTTTTTACAATATTGCACAAGTCAATCCTCTTCATCTTGAGCTTGTTATATGTACCCAATGGAAATATCTCCTTTCTTAGATGCACCATCACTTCATCTCCAACCTAAAATTCTATATGTTTTCTCTTCAAATAAAAATTAGTTTTATAAGAAAAATTCATTTTTCTGATATGTTTTCTCACCTCATCATGTAGGCCTTTCATATGCTCTACAAAATCCTCTACATCTAAACTCTTATCTTTATTAATCTTATTCGGGTTTGATACAACTCTTGGGTTGCTGCCATAAATAATATGAAATGGTGACTTACCTATGCTTCTATTGACTAAGTTGTTGTAGGAAAACTCGGCTTGTGGTAGGACCAAATCCCACCCCTTGGGTTTGTCTCCAACCAAGCATCTCAACAAATTTCCCAAACTCCTATTCACCACCTCTGTTTGACCATTTGTTTGAGGATGGTATGCTGAGATAAAATTTAATTCAATGTTTAACTTCTTCCACAAAGTCCTCCAAAAGTAGGTAACAAACTTAGTATCCCTGTCAGAACAATTCTCTTTGGAATTCCATGAAGCCTCACAACTTCCTTGAAAAATAAATTTGCAACATTCACATTGTCATTAGTCTTATGAAAAGGGGTAAAATGTGCCATTTTAGATAATATATCTACCACAACAAAGATGGAATCATGTCCTCTTTGTGTCCTTGGAAAACCAAGAACAAAATCCATACTTATGTCCTCCCATGGCCTCTCGGGTATAGGTAGTGGCTGATATAAACCAATGTTTTGATTAACCCCCTTTGCCACTTGACACACCCTACAACCTTGCATATACTTCCTTACATCTTGTTTCAATTGAGGCCAATAATAGTTCTCTCCAACCAATGCTATAGTCTTATTAAAACTAAAGTGCCCTACAAGTCCACCACTATGTTTCTCTTTAATTCAATTCAATCTCATGGAACGTCTAGGAATGCACAATTGATTACCTTTGAACAACATGCCATCTTGGATTAAATAATCCAACCACTTGATTCTATCTATTGCAATAGGATTTTTACAATACCTCTATGCCTCTCCAAAATATAAATCTCCTGCATACATATTCTTGAGTTCATCGAAACCCACAACTTCAACCTGCATTTCAATCAACAAACCTTTCCTTCTACTTAAAGCATCAACAACTCTATTAGACTTCCCACTCCTATGTTTCAAAACATATGTGTAATTTTGTAAAAACTCAACCCATTTCATGTGCCTTTGACTCAACTTCCCTTAACTACTCAAGTATTGGAGTGCTTGATGATCGGTATATAAAATAAATTCTTTTGGCATAAGATAATGTCATTATTTCTTAAGTGCTTGAATGATTGCATAAAACTCTTGATCATAAACTGGATAATTTTCTTAGCATCATTTAACTTCTCACTAAAATATGCAATAGGCTTACCTTCTTGGCTCAAAATAACTTCAATAGCATTACCACTTGCATCACAATCCACTTGGAACACCTTGCTGAAATATGGAAGTGCTAAAATAAGTTGCATTGTCACTTTACTCTTCAACAAATCAAAGCTCTTTGTTTCCCATGTAGTCCACTTGAATTCCTTCTTATCACCCCTCATCATTTCAGTTAGTGGTGCACATACGTTACTAAAACCTTTGATAAAATTTCTATAAAAACTTGTTAACCCATGAAATGATCTCACCTCCATTACACTCCTTGGTGTTGGCCATTCTAGAATAGCTCTCACCTTTTCTGAGTCCATCTTGATGCCTTCTCCTAAAACAACAAAGCCTAAATGCAACAATTCCCTTTTCACAAAGCTACACTTTTTGAGGTTAATCGACAACTTTTCATCTCTAAGCTTTTCAAAAACAAATCTGATATGCTTGAAATGCTCCTCCAAAGTTTTACTGAAAATTAAAATGTCATCTAAATAAACTATCACAAATCTGCCCAAGAACTCTTTCAAAATTTCATTCATCAACCTCATAAATGTACTAGGTGCATTTGTTAGCCCAAATGGTATGAATAACCACTCATACAAACCTTCTTTCATCTTGAATGCAGTATTCCACTCATCTCTTTCACGTATCCTTATTTGGTGATACCCACTCTTCAAATCAATCTTGTCGAAATATGTTTCTCCACTCAAGCAATCCATGTTATCATCCATCCTAGGTAATGAAAATCGGTACTTTATTTTGATCTTGTTTATAGCCCTTGAATTCATGCACATCCTCCATTCTCCTCCTTTCTTTGGTGACAAAACAACAAGCACTGCACATGAGCTTAAACTCTCTTATCAAACCCTTCTTTAATAAATCAGTAACTTATCTATTCACCTCCTCATTCTCCATAGGTGACATTCGATAGGCTTCCTTGTTGGGTAAACTCGCCCCTGGTATCAAATCAATTTGATGATTGATTTTTTTCACTAGTGGGAGTCCTTCAGACACATTATTTGAAACAATCATCTTGAACTCTTACAACAAACCAGTAACTTCTATAGGAATTTCATCAACTTCACTACTAGCTTTAGGAATAATAGAAAAACAAACCTTCTCATGCTTCATGCCATCAATAAATGTCCTTGCATCAACTAATAAAACTCTAGCATTACCACAAACTTGAACATTTTCCTCCTTGAAAGGCTTCAACTTATGCTCCACTTCATCTTTTACAATTGTGTAGGTGTTGGCACACTCATCATGTATGGATTTTTAGTCATATTTCCATGGTCTTCCAAGTAAAATGTGATAAGAATCCATAGGGATGATATCACATAGAATCTCATCATGATAATTCCCAACATTAAACTTCACATTGCATTGTTCACTTACCAGCAATTTTTGATTATCCTACACCCAAGCAATCCGGTATGGTTTTGGGTGTTTTCTCCTCTCAAGCTTCAACCTTTTCACCATCTCATCAAACACAAGATTTTTTGTGCTTCCACTATCTAGTATGATGTTACACACCTTTCCTTCACACTTGCACCTTATTTTGAATAACTTATTCCTTTGCATAGGCTCGTTGTCTTCATTCAGGTGCTCTCATGGTTATCAAAACCTCTCCATATTTTGCATCTTCTGATTGTGAGGAAGGTGCCTCCTCCTCATTGACATTTGTTGCCCTTCCTTGGTATTCTTGTATCCTTCTTGGTTTCTCCTTTGTTTGTGGGCAATCATAGGCTCGGTGTCCTTTTCCATATTTTAAACAAGTGCCCTTGAATGGGCCTCCACCATAACCATGACCTCTACCTCTACTTCTGAAATTTTGGTCTCTTGAGATTTTTTCTTCATATTTTGTTGCCCTATTGTTTCCCTCTTCATTCTTGGAACTCTTCTGCTGATTTTATTCATTTTTGTAAGTTCTTCCTCATACCTATCCCCCATGCCCACTTCCTTTATGTTTTCTTTCAAATATCTTGTTCAACCTTTCCTCTATTTTCAATGCTATTTGATAAGCATCTTCCATCATCACAACTTTGACAAGTGCCATCTCTTCTTGAATGTTTGATCTTAACCCATTTATGTATCTTGCAACCTTTTCCTTGGTTTCCTCTGAATGTCTAATCTTTATAAGAATTCTATGAAATTCTTTAGTATATTCTTTAACAGTCTTGCTTCCTTGTTTCAGACCTTGCATCCTCTTGAGAAAATCCAACTCATAGTCTATAGGAATAAATTGTCATTTTAATTTTACCACCATTTTATCCCATTTAGTAATCTTATCTTTTCCTCTTCTTCCCCTTTCTATTTGAACCTCTCTCCACCATATTGAGGCATGTCCTTTCAACTGTGTCTTGGAAAATCTCACTTTATCAGGGTCTTTTATCTCTTCAAATTTGAAATACTCTTCCATCTCATTAAGCCAATCTACCAATTCTTTTGGATTCAAACTTCCATTAAACGTACGCACATCTAGTTTTGGTCTCTTCCCCATTTTTGATAAAGCTTTCAAAAGTGAGTAATTTGCAACCACTACAATTTCCTCTCTTTGCTCAATATCTAGACTAGCATTCTATGTGCTTTCATCTTCATCATCACTTCTTGGGTCTCTCATTCTTGCAAATCCTCTCCTTATCTCATTTTTTAGTCTTTCAACTTTCCTTCTCAGGGCTCTAAAATCATCATCTCTTACAAAATTATCTCCTCTTCCTCTTCCTCTTCCCCTACCTTTACCACGATGAGCTCCTCCCATCCATTTTCTCCAATACCCACAAGCTTAATCCTGGTGCAATTGCTTCTCTTCAATGATCTGTTACACAATCAGGATCAACTTGATCTTTTACCATTGATGTACAGGACTCCCCTTACGAATCTTAGACTCAGAACAACAACAAAGAAACACTTAACGAGAATGCGAGAGAGAAGCAAAGCCTTATTTTATTATTACAAACAAAATGACATTGCATAACTACATATGCCATCATATGAGCCTTCTTGACTTCAACAGTATGAAATTCTTCAACTCAGAGCTAGCTCTCCTTCCACCTTCACCCTTCGCATTAATAAATTTTCTCGATCCTAATCACTGCTATACCCCCCCTTCTGGTTCAATGACTCTTTTTTTCCTTGCTAATACGACTTGATGTTTCTTGTCATCATTCCATATGTTTTCTCATTTTCTTCCTATCAACAAAATCTACATTAAATTCAGGCATCCATGATTTCCTTAGTGCCATTTTCCACTTCCCTACAACGTCAATGTTATTAGAGTGGTCATACCTCTGAGCAATTGTTCATGCAACCATCGACTCAGATGATTCACACCATGAATAACATTAAAACTTAGCTATCACACTTCCAAACATCACTATTTAGTCAAACCCTAAATTTTTTGGTTCAAAAAAATGATGTGAATCCGCCAACCACCTCGTTCCATGTGTCATTGATTCGTACTAGTCAATTGAGTCAACTCTGCTTCTAGCAAGATTTCCCTCCATTTTTTACTTCATTCTCCCTTACCATCAGGAGTCGAGAGTCTCTAATCCATCATACTGCTATCGCTATGTCAGGGAGACAGGAAACAAGGTCGCTTTGAAATCTCCATGTCACTCCAATGAGTCAATTTACCGAATGTTGGATGTTGGATTTCGTTCCTCCTCCATGCCGCCTACCATCTTCTAAGTAAGGTGTAAGCCCAACCTCCATCTCGCGAAGACCAAAATCATCCTTACCAACTTCCATCCTTTTGGGTGTTAGTGTTAGCATTTCCTCCATACATCATACATCTTTAGCAGTTAATTCATGGTGTAAGTCTTAATGCCAAAGCCTGATGCCCAACTGTTCACAACATCGAGTACACATCAAGCCCGAAGTTTGAACCCAATAAAACTGTGTAGAAAAAAATGACTAATTTCAACTTCTTTGGCAAGCAATAAGAGATATGTCTAAGGCCTGAAGCCCAAACTTCTAGAAATCTTCTTACTTAACACTCAAATCAACTAGCCCTTATTGAAAATAAATAAACTTTTGTTTTTTTGTTCGATGCAAGATTGCCCTTACACCTTGGATGCTCCTGCATCATTAATCAAATAATTAATTTTATTGGATTAATTCATCCCTTGTCATACTAACTTTCATCCCATTTAATTAGATAATGTAAGTTATTTAATTAAACTTTCAATGTCTTCCTATTTGATTAAATAACTCTAACTATTTAATTAAATCTAACATTTTCCCACATTTCTCTAAAATATCTTAAACCACACCTAAGTTAATTAATCTTTGATTTATTAACCTTATCCACTTTCTAATCCGCATTATTCCATTCTCCAACATTTAAATCCACTCAAGTTAAATAAACCCATGGTTTATTAACTCCAACTTGCACAACTAATTAATTTTCTCAAATTAATTAAATGGCTATTTTCCCTCACACTTGCATGAGAATATTCCCATGGAATATTCAGGTTCTACATTTACTCCCTTCATTAATTTTCTCACCCAAGCCTTGATGGCTCTTACACAAGAATATTTTCTCCCACCCAAGCCTTAATGACTCTTACACAAGCCTTTACTTCTCTTACATGCCTTAATATCCTTCACCCACGTCTTGAATTCTTCACCCACATGTCTTTACTCCTTCTCACATACTCTCTTCCCAAAATTTTCTCACACATGTGTGAAAACATATCACCATGACATCTCTTAGCCTTGTGACACTTGTCACAAGGCTAATCATCCTTCAATTCTCTCATCAATTAGCAACCATTGATTGGGAAAATGAATCTCAACCCTTGATTCAACCATTTTCCTTATAAATAGAACTCACTTCTATGAGAAAGGGATCCACTTCTTGAAACAAAGTTATTCTACTCAATTCCATACTTGCTCTCATCCATTTTCACCATTTTAGCTCACATCTTGCATCAATCTTCATCCTTCATCCACAATCTTGAAGCTTGTTTCATCAAAGGGATTGGAAAATGACTATTATTTCACATAAATATGGCACCAATCCCCCTATGGGATGAGGTTTGGGGTATTTAGATAAATTCCATTCATGCATTGCTTGTTTATTTCATGTATGTGTTGATGGTTTCCATGTTTATGCTTTCAAGAATCTCATAGGGAGTTTGAATTAACTTAGCTAATGCGACTAATTTCCTTAATCATGTTTGGCTTAGGTTATGATTACACTCACAACATACATATACATATCCATATACATACATACATATGTATATGCATACACACATATACATATCCAAATACATACATACATATGCATATGCATATATATACATACATACAAATGCATGTACATACATACATACAAATAAAATGTACCAACATATATATATATAGATATAACAGTATTTTGATTTCTGAAAACATGAATTTAGTTATTTAGGGTGTACCAACATGAATAAGTTGTTGAACACACCAGAATACTGAGAGAGGGGTGAATTATTATACTTTAAAATTCAATCACAATTAACTGTTGTTGAAAATTTATTCAATTAAGCATGCATCCACTTAATGAAACATGAAAATATATAAGAACACACACACGAGAACATAGATAACATTAGATTTACGTGGAAAACCCCACAAGGGAAAAGCCATGGTGAGAAATGAAGTTAGGAGCTATTGCCTTAATCCAACCTCACAAGTATAAAAAATTTACAATTTGGTTTTGGGCTTCAACCCAAGGAAGCAACTACTGCCTAACTATATTTTATGGGCTTGCACCTAAGGAAGCTACTACTCCCTAATATGGAAAAGAAGAATTGAAATATGACTGGTTTATGGCTTTGATCATTGATAGTCAACAATTTTTCTTAGTAATTCTATAACATATCTTGTCACGCTTTGCTCATGCACTCAGACATCTTCGCACGCTTCCATCATCATCTCCACAACTTTGATCTTCAATATATACCATTTGCATGCTTTTCAATTATACATTTAGTCGGCCACAAATAAGAATTATCAAACTTATAACATGTCAATCTTCATCTTCATTGGTGGTATACAAAAATGATTAAACATTATTTACATTTCTTCTAGGTGAGTCGGCATGACTCAAACAACATTTACAAACACTTCTTAGACTCCGCTCAAAAATAAACTTGTGGTGCACATCACCAAAATACCCAATTCAGCCTTAGCAACAACACATCACAAACTAACTTGAAACAATTGTGCGGTATTGGAAACAAGAAAGCTTTGCATGCACTTCAAACCCAAGATACTGTGAGACATGTAGAATGTCCACACAAACTAATACAACTAATCTGTAAATTCTCCAACTGGTGTTGTAGACACTTAACATTGTCTCGTGTCTACGAGATAATTTTTTTGATTAGTTCTTCGTCTAACCCGATTTTTATCTAAACCCTAATTTTCATCTAGAATCAATTCTAGTATTTTTCACATTTCAATAATTAAATAATTCTAATTATTATCTTTCTCATCACTTCATCAATTAAATAATTATTATTTAATTATTTAATCCCTTTTCTAATATGCTCCAATTATTAAATAAATATTATTATTTATTGAATTGCCTTAACCTAAGTTTCTTCTATAATTAATTAAATTAATTATTCATGACATCTAAAATAAATGATTTTTTATTTTTTTGAAAAGTTGCCTCTACTTCACTCTTCACTTAGCTCCCCCTTTCTCTCGTTAACTCTTCCATTTTCCTTGAATTTCTTTCACTTAACTCTCCCATTTCCTCAAATTTCTCAACTTAACTCTTTCTTCTTTTCATTTCCCACTCCACATTTCCATTCCATTCTTCTATTTCAAAAATGGGAAACTTACATTTTCAATTTTTTAAATGAGAAACTTTTCCATGAAAGTTGTCTCATTCGATCTTAGCCATCCATTCTCTACTCAATCTCGTTTGTTCATTTCACCACTCTTCGTCTATAAATTTGGCATTCGTCTCTTCACAATGGAAACCACCATCTTTGAATATTTTTTGTTGTCATTATTGTTATAATCCTTTTACTTAGTGCACTCCAAAAATATGAGAGCAGCATATCACAAAGCTTTAAAAGCAAAGAGGAGAAGGGAAATAGAAGTTATTCAAGGATGACATAAGAGGTATAATTTGTGTTTTGTGTGTTTTATTTAATCTTTTGTGCCCATTGTTTTTATATTCCTTGATTGGGAATTATAGCTTATTACTAATGGTTTGGTGGTTTTTGTGTATGTTCTAAGCTTTCAAACCTGATTTTCGTTGTCTACAATTGGTGAACTTGACATCAAGCTAACCTTTTTTGCAAGTTTTTTCTATTTTTATCTTGCAAGTTGCAACTACCTTTAAGAAACCTTGGAAATAAAACTTCTAAGAGCCTCTTGAGGAGAAAAAAATACCACTATTGCGTCCAAAAGCATTGAGCCATAAATTTTCATATATTATACCCTATATTTTGACAAAAAATTGTATTATAGACGTAAAAAAATATGATTTTTTATTGTTTCAAGATTTTGTGACACTTTTGAAGAGACGGAGTGGTGCCGTTGTCTACATATTGGTGATTTTTTTTTGTAGAGTGGGGCCTTTGTCTATAGAGTGGCAATTTTGTTTGCAGAGTGGCTCTTTTGTTTCTAGAAAGTTAAAAAACATTGTTTGTTGTTTGCTTTTTGTTTTTGGTCAATCAATATTTATTTTCTGGTTTTTTGTTTTTTGTTACTTCATGTGCTTTTTTTTGTACTTATTTTCCTTTTTCTTTTCAATCTAATTTTTTGCACTTGTGGATGCATCAAAAATTCCTATTTTTAACACCATATAATAATTTTGATTGGAAATTAAAGATGAGAATCTATCTCAAATTATGGATATCACAAGGTTACAATTGGACTTGAGACAAAACCTAAGGGTGATGCAAAAAAAGATAAAATGGTTTTATAAATATGATGAAGCATTTGGTACTATATGCATGTCTATATCTCCAAACTTACTTTTTCACATTGAATCTTCCACTACACCAAATGGAGTGTTGCCTACATTGGAAACACTCTTTGGTAAGAATGATGAATTAAGGGGTCATCAGCTAGAGAATGACCTCATAGGGTTAAGTCCTACTAGTTTTGACACTATAAAACACTTCTTCACAAAATTAAAATCCATTAGATTGCAATCAAAATAATGTGGAATTAAAAATAAAGATGAGAAAGTGATCTTAAGTATTCTTTCTAAGCTTGGTTCTAATTATTTTGTATTTATTTCTAATTTATATGCTACTAAATGTGCCCTAGATTCCACCTACAAAATACCTTGTCTAGATTTTTTTTTTGCAAAACTCACTAGGGAGCAAGATAATTTGGTTCAAATGGGTACAATTAAACCATTTAAGTCTCATTTTGTGGTAGTAAATTAGGGCACTAAAGAACATAAAGGGTTTAGAAAACTTGATAAGAAACAAAAGAACCAGGGAGATAAGAAGAAAGATCAAAAACTTACTACTTCAAAAGAAAATAATCACACATCTTCATCAAAAGGTGAACAAACTAAGAAGGAGAAGGTCAAGTGTTCCTACTATAAGAGGCCTAGACATGATGAATACAAGTGTTTAAAAAAACAAATTGATCACCTTTCACATCTTCTCGAAAATAGTAATATTAAGGTGCTTGGTTTTGTCAAATAAAATTCATCATAAGGATTTATTAAGGACATAGATAAAAGGGGAAAGGAAAGGAAATGGCCTATTATTGTTGCTTCACAACTTGACACTTGGATCATTGACTTGGATGATTTACAATGTACACCACATGGCTTCATCACAAGATGAGTTTGCCTCACTAGAGTCATGTTATGTCTAGCATATTCATGGGTGATGACACTCCTATAGAAGTGCATAGGAGAGGGTCTATTGATGTGAGTGAAGAAACATTTCAAGATGTTCTTTTTGTTCCATCTTTATCAACTAATCTCTTATTTTTTATTAGATCACTCACACAGACTCTAAAAAGTGAGTTGAGTTCACACCAAATATAATAGTAATTAATGAAATTCACAATGGGTCAATAGTTTCCATGGGAAAAGAAGATCATCATTCTAGACTATATAATTTTTCTCACTTTGTTTCTCACTCTCCTTCAACAATGTTACTCACTCATTCAGATGATGTGAGCTATTTGTGGCATCATCAATTTGGCCACTTGAACTATCACTACTTGCAGTATCTTAGTCAACAAAACATGGTTCTAGGGTTGACTTCTATTTGATTTTTTGATGATTTTATAAGGATGCATTCTTGGTAAGCATCCCAAGGAGAAATATGATAAAGGAAAATAATAAAGGGCCACACAACTATTGGAGTTAATACACTGTGACTTGGAAATACCATCTCCACATCCATCCTTTAGTAGGGCTTGATATGTCTTGACATTAATTGATGACATTTATATATACACTTGGGTTTACATTCTCAATCATAAGTTTGAGGTCTTTGAGTCTTTTAGGATTTCAAATATTTTGTAGAGAAACAATTCAAGAATTTTATCAAGATTTTACATATAAATAATGGGGGTAAATATGTTAACAATTAGTTTGAATAATTTTATAATTTAAAAGGTATCAACATGCATTAAATGCTTCCATATAGTCCTCAACAAAATGGTGTCATAGAATGTAAGAATATGTCCTTGAAGGAGATGGAAATTTTAATAATACACTCCAAATATTTGACTCCTCAATACACAGAAGAGGCCACAATCTATGTGTGTTACATCTAGAATCAAGTTTCTCAAAAATCTTTGAAGGGGGTAACTCCTTTCCAAGCTTGGAATGGTTGGAAACCCACAGTTAAGCACTTTCGAGTGTTTGATTCTTAATAATGGTCCCACATTCTAGTAGAGAGATGCAAGACTATGGGTCTATAGAGAAATCCTAGTATATTTTTGGGGTACCTAGATGATGCCAAAGGTGCATGCTTCTCCATCCCACTAATCAGGAGTTTTTCATTGGGAGGAGTGTTTTTTTTAGGATAACCCTTCCAATTCTTCTCCTACCACTTATCCACCCATTGTTACATTGGAGACATTGCATCATGAAGATAGTTATTCAAAGGATCTTAATCCTCCTAATATATATGAGGAGTCTTCTTCCTTCACTTCATATGGAAACAATGTTGATGAGGATTCACATTCTTCTCATAGTTCTCATTTAGAGGTTGATGATTATCCTCCAAAATCTTTACCCTCAAGGATTCTATAGAATTGTCAAATATTAGATTCAATAGGTGATTGGGTTGGTGATCCATCTAATGCTAGAAGAACAAGGTCACAATTTCAATAGACTCAACATATCTTCATTGCTTCAAATTTTGATCCATAGATCTTTGGAGAAGCTTCAGATATCCTTGAATGGGATGGTGTTATGCAGGAAGAGTTTAGTTCCTTAGAGATAAATCATACATGAGATCTAGTCCCTCTCTGTAAGGGAAGAAAACTTGCTCAATGCAAGAGGATCTATCAAAAAAAATTATAATAGATGGGTAAATTGACAAGCATGAGGCTCACTTGGTTGTGAAATGATTCTCCCAAGTTCCCAAGATTGAATACTCTAAGACTTTTGTGTCAATTACAAAAATGGATTCCATCTGAATTGTCTTTGCTATAGTTGCAATCCATAATTGGGAAGTTCATTAGAATGATGTAAAAAATTATTTTCTTCATGATGACTTTTAGGAGGATCTACATGGAGCAGTCATAAGGGTTCATTTAGGATCCTTCACTTATTTTTCATCTTTAGAATTCTCTTTATGGCCTCAAATAGGGCCCTTGGGCTTGGTATTCTAATATCGATTCCTCCCTTCGGACAATTGGGTTCACTCGATGCCATTTTTATCTCAATGTATGAATTTTATAGAAGGATGACACTATATGAGCTAGGATCTAATGTTGGTCATAGATCACACACAAATCCAATCACCAAATGATCAAAGATCAAAATAGTGGAATGAATAAAGAATCTTGAAAGGGAGAAAATAGAGACAACTACAAGAGAATTTTGAGAATATTCATGTTACTCTCTAGTATTTTCCTTGCACAACCCAAGCATGCTCTTGATATGCTCTATATATTTTACATGGTTGAATGTAAGCTTGCACCGACTTCATTTTTTTCAGGGGTCAAACTTGAGGCTAATTGTTATTCACCCTTGGTTAATGACACTTTATACCAACAACTTGTTGGGAATCTCATCTACTTGACTCATATGAGACCCAAAATTTCGTATCTTGTAGGCGTGGTCTCCTAATTCGTGCAGGAGCCACATGAGTTGCATTTGAAAGTAGCTAAGTGGATTCTCCACTACATTCAAGGTATTGGCAATCATAGGATACAGTATGTAATAGGTGTGGATATTGACTTGGTGGGATATACAAATTCATATTGGGTAGTGATTCTTAGGATCACAAGTCTGATTTAGGGTATTTCTTCTCACTTGGTTCTGATATAGTTTGTTGGTCGAGCAAGAAGCAGTCTATGATTGCTCTTTCATCTACAAAGGCTAAGTATTAAGGAGAATTTAATGTCACCACTGAGGCTATTTGGCTTTAGAATATTCTCACAGAGTTCAAAATTCCATTTA
The DNA here is from genome assembly GCA_007115665.2 of Sequoiadendron giganteum. Classification (NCBI taxonomy): domain Eukaryota; kingdom Viridiplantae; phylum Streptophyta; class Pinopsida; order Cupressales; family Cupressaceae; genus Sequoiadendron; species Sequoiadendron giganteum. The sequence goes on from CM021105.1 coordinate 20,158,100, forward strand.
GAAAGCCCACAATCATATTTTTTGATAATTAGAGTTTGATACAAATCTCATGAAATCTAGTTCATCATTAGAGGAATAAACACATTAAGATTCATATGTGTTCTGCATTTGGGAGTTGATTCAAGAAAACATATTTGATCTTCAAAATTGTCCTACATCATAGTAGATCATAAACATCTTCACCAGAACCTGCACTAAGAGCAAGTTCCTTCATCTATGAGCTTTGTTGGGGGTGCAACATGTGTCTACTTTAGGGGGATTTTTAGTCCTTTTCTATCTATCTCTACTTTGAGGGGGTATTTTCTCTCTCTATTTTGGATGGGCTTCCTCTTATGGGGGGTTTCTTCTTTTGGGGGTGGGGATCTCATTGTACATGGGTACCTCATTAGGCTTCATTTGTTGAGACCAATTTTTCACCCACCTAAGCTACACTTAAGGGGAGGTGTTAGTGTACGTTTTTTAGTTTTCCTTATGTTAGGGGACATTTAATTTTTTCTACACACACTATTAAGATTTATTAGGTTAATTATATTTGGTTAATAAGAGGAAACTTGGCATAATCCATTAGCTACACGTATCGCTCTCTCCCTCACATGGATTTTTTATTTATACACTCTCTTTTGGCTTCTTGTGCCACCTCTAATAACCATTAGTTTTTCTATATCTAAGTAGGTTATGCCACATGTTTTGGCATTTACCAAGTAGGTAAAACCTCCCACCTATTATGAGTAGTTGGATTTAATACACCTCTTGGTATTTTCTCATATTTTTCTATATATACAACACTCTCATCTCACCTTAGCTAGTTTAGTGAGAGAAACATGATCATTTTCAAAATTATCTTGCAATTATCTCTATTTTATCTCTTTTATGATTATATCTCCATTCCACTATTTTTTTCTTCAATCATTTTTTAAATGGAGTTGTTTGTGATCTACAAGCCACATCATATCTTGGCTTGGTTCTTGCTTCTCATAGAATCTAACATATCCATGAGATTGATATTTCTATCTAACTCTCAATTGGATTCCTTAGCAACTTTGGATCTTCATATAAAGGAAATTGATGAGTATTTATATTTGGGCCTCTAATTTGTTTAAAACCCTTTTCCTTTCACTCAACAATACCGATAAAGAGTTTCATGAGAAGATATTATATCTCCAAATTTTTTGGGAAATCTGCCTCAACTTTCTCGCTTGATATTCCTTTTGGACTTGGTGTTTTCTCCATGTAACTAGCCTATACCGCTATACCGTTACATGATTTCCTTGGTTGTGCGGTTGAGTAGTTTACCGCTTTACCACGAGCCACTCTGCTTGGTCTAGTGGTTGATCGGTGTTACCGCCTTACCGTGATGGTCTTCTTCTTGTTCGGTGGTGGCGCGGTGAGTGGCGATAGTTGGAAGGAAATTACCACCTTACCACAGGGTGCTCCTTCTAGTGCCGCAGTAGTGCGATGAGCAGCAGGTTGGTGGAGCGAAGACCTACCTCCTTACCGCGGGGTCACTGTCTGACGGTGGAGGTAGCGCAATGAGTGGTGCAGAAGTGGCGAGTTGGTGGGTGATGGTCTACCGCCTTACCACGGGCGATGAGAAGTCTCACCGCGGTGGTTGCGGTAAGGGGCTAGCATTCGGTGGTGACCGTTACCGCCCCACCATAGGCGATGAGAATGCTGACCGCGGTGGCTGCAGTGAGACCACTGGTGGTCTGCCAAAGCAATCAGCGCCCTACTACGGGGTGGCCTAGCGGCCTCCGCGATAGCACGATGAGACCGCTGATGGTCTGGCTGGCAGTTACCGCCTCATCGTAGGAAGGCTTGAAAGGGTCAGCAGTAGCTCAATGGTAGGGTGATTGGAGGTCGAGGTCGACTCGACACAGGCTTATCGCCATACCACGGCTGGTGAAGACGAGCTCGACGGTGACGCGATAGAAGGTAGAGAGAGCTCAGAGCTCGGTTGACCGAGCTTGACCAAGTTGGACCAAATGTCAGAAGTAGCAAACGAATGGAGTGGCGACACATGGCAAGAAGTTTAGATATGATTGATCGAAGCCTTAATTTCTGATTGTGATGGGCTGCATTGTTAAATGGAGGTTGACGGACATGCCTAAAACCAGTTTTAATGTTGTGCAGCTCGATGCATCTGTAGGAGCAGTGCACCTTATTAGAGATTGATGAATACTTGCAGGTAGGATAATTAATTATCCTGATGACCATTGAATGTTGGGATGGGAAGAATAGGTTGGCACACGGTAAGAGATTATATGTAATCTCGTGTGCAGTCGGTTAGGGTGATGAGCGAAGATTGAGAGGCTGAGAGTGTTCGAGCGGTTTTGCATATTGTTGTAACCGTGAACACTTAGTCTCTCAGATCTAAAAAGATGTGAACCTGTGGAGGCCTAGTGGTTGGGCTGGCCGTATGGCTGGTTGAGAGAGTCGGCTGTCTTGGTGAGATGAATCTTCACTGTGTTCTATGAGGGTGCTAGAATAGTGTGAAGATTCTAATTAAGTTGTTACTTGCTTTCTCCAGATGGACAAGGTGTAATCTCCTGAAGAGCATAGCTCTGTGTTTGTATTGTAACCATTTTTTTTATTGAATAATACAAGTGAGCTGAGTGTTTTGGAGGGTGAAGATTTTTACCTAAAAAGGTTTTCCCCACATAAATCTGTGTGTCCATATGTTTGTCTTTCATGGTTGTCTGATTCTGTATTCTGAATCTATGCTTGTGTTGAATCTGCTCTTATGTTAGGCATTTACTTTTCTCAAAGGATCAATGGGGAATTTACTGTGCCTGTTTCCACTTTATGGCATAGTTGTTTGTGTCTTTGAAGTCGTAAAAATGAAAATCACTAAGGAATTGTTGTCTTAGACATCTGTTCTATGATGACAGATCCATCTCGTATCCCCAACAAGTGGTACCAGATCTGGTTAAGGGAGGTCAAGGCTTGATGATACCAACAAGTGGTGTCAAAGCCTTCTCTTGGTTACTGAAGTTCTAGGCATTTCTCCTGTGAAGATTTCTTAGCTTGGCAAGCTTGAGGAAATCTGGAGGAATCGGTTGGTGTTTGATCCTTTGATGAGTGGAATTGCTTGCTTCTTTGATTCAATACGCAGTTTGAAAGACACTGGAGATGACTGGAGTTGATCATATTGTTGCAATATGGTCTGAGGATCTTGGCTCGTAGCAAATGTTCCTAATGCAAAGGGCGTGAGATGTGCTTGTGGTTGTGTTGCAGAAAAGCATGGTTTCATACTAGGTGTCTATGTGAGAGGCTCCCTGGTGGTATGGAGTTGCTTGTGCTATTTTTCAGCCATGGAATATTATGCTTGTGTTGGGTGTTCTGACTTAGCATTGAAGGCAATTTCTCTATTGCTCTATTTGCATGGAGGCTATGAAGGTGATCCTGGTGGTCTGCAACTTCTATATAACCTGGCTCTCTCGTATGCTTGTGCATGAATGAGGTTTTGGAACTGGTCTGAAATGGATCAACTGTTCCTGCTTACCTGTTTCTTGCACTTGCATGGTTCAGATTCATGTCTTTGGCTCTAGATATTTTCTATAAATTTTCCTTAAAAAGTCTATGACGCATTTTCATATTTTCTTTTCATTGTTCTGGTTAACCATGTTGGTTATGTGCAGACTCTTGGGTCGTCCAAATGAGCCGTGAATATGGAGATGTGTGGGTGTTTTATAAACATTGTGGTTTTGCAGGTTTTGCACGGTCAAGAAAAACTTGTGGTGTGTGGAGCTGTTGTTCAGCTATTTTCTAGACCTTGGCTTCTGGGGTGTGACTAGATGAGATAGTTGCAGTTCGACATGGTTTGAGGAGGTGTGATTTCTTCTCTGCATGAGAGTTTTGGTATGTGTTTTTCATTTAGCATTCTTGTGGTGTTGCCTGTTGGTTTCTTAGACTATGGTGCTTGAGTTGTGGACGTGATTGGCAAATCGGATATGTTGTTGATGAGTCAAGTTGTCTACATGGGTTGTTCCCTTTGATTATCTCAGTTTTGCAGGGTTTTCATTGAAGTGGATCTATGAGTTGTGCATTTTTGTGGGCTATCTTTACCTACATGTTTGTCGTGATTCAACTCGGAAGTGGACTATCATTATCCACGAGGTTGCTTTTGTGGTGGTGCAAATCTGTTAGTTGACCTTGTATGTGATCACTTGTGCATTGGCATGGTTGTTTTGAGATGAGAGGACGGACAATGTTTGAGTACCTAAATAGTCAGTGATGGGGACCTGAAGCATGTGAATCACGATGTCATGGAAAGCTTGTTACACTGACTAGCGTAAGCTTTTGACAGTGATGGTGTGGTTAGTCATGATGCTTGGAGAGCTCGATGTCATGATTCAGTGGGAGCTTTAGCAGTGACTGTGGATTCATCACTTGGTGATGAATGATCTTTTTTGGTGTTGCAAATGCTTCTTGGGAACTCTTAGATCTTGTTTTTGCAAAAGAGTTCTCTCGTATTTGCAGGGTCACTATTTGAAGATGTGCAACATCTTGGAGCCATGGAGGACATTGTTAGTTTTTTGGCTGAGATGTTGGTGGTGCTTGACAGGTGATGTTGGTTTAGAGTTTGTTTGCTTTATGTCATGATTTACTCTTACTTAGAGTTTTGGCATATTGCTTTGCTCTTGAGACCATAGCTAGTTCACTTGAAGCATGGTATCTCCTAAGGGGGATGTGTAGATCATGGTGTCATGATAAGTTCTTGTTCCTAGGTTTGGAGCTTTGATAGTGGTCTGGTGTTTCTCTATGTTTTGAGTACTTTGGTCATATGCTGGAGGAATTCATGTTTACTGCAATAATGAATGTTGGAGTTAGCATGAGATGACAGGTTGTTGGTACTCATGGATGCATGGAGAATAAGGTGAGGCAGGAATTCTTTTGAGAATATTGTTGTTACAATTGAAAGTTTGAGTTGCATGAACCTTGGTTGAATGCGAGTTCAACAGAGACCATGAAGGAGAATGCTCTTGGGTAAGTCACAATGGCTTGTATATCTTGGAGGAGAATCTTTTATTTTCTTCTTGGTTTGCTCGGTAGTGGTGTCTCTTTGAAAGGTGGACAACATAGTGGATCTCCTTGTGCTTGCAAGGACTGATAGGAGATAGTTATATGGGTTAGTCTGATCTTCTTTGAGGTTCTTACATCCATGGAACTGTTGGGTGTTGTTATGGATTTTCCCTTTGGGATGTGAAGAAGATCATTCTTGACACAGATGGCATTTAGAAATGTATGTAGGAGGATGCTACATGTTTTGATTTGCAGTTTCTCTCTAATCTAGTCTTTTCTTCCTGTATGTTCATTTTCATATGACTTTAGATGTGAGATGCCTTTGTGGAGCCGAGTTGGTCACATTTTGTGGTCCTGTGTTGTCACTTGGGTGATGACACGAAGGTTCCTGTGCCTCTTTCTTCAGTCAGATATGGAGGTTTTCTTGGAAGATCTCTGGAAGACAGTTGAGAGAAATGTTTCTTGCAACAGGTGGTTGTAGGTGGTGCATATCAGTGTGACTATTCCTCAGAACTACACGGTTCCTCATTTCTTTGTGCAGGTGATTGGTGGACTTAGTATGCCTGGATCACTTGTGATGATTCTTTGTTTGCATTCACCTGGACAGTACCCTTGTAGTGGGAGTACCTGTACGTGTTTTCTCTTTTGACTGGTTGACACATGGTGCTTTTTTTTATGTTGATGGGTGGTTATGTGATGGCATGAGTTTACTGATGGTCATACCTTTGAGGTATGGGTGATTGGATGGATTAGCATGAGCTGTGTGTGCTATTTTTCAGTTGCGTGGGTTTTATCAGTTGGATGGGGGCAGTCAGCTATCTGGTTGCATTTCTAGATGATGGCTTTATCTTGTTCTGGAGAATTTTTTCTCATTCTTTGTTTTCATTGTGCTTTGTTGCTGATTTTGTGGTGCCTTTTCCACCTGAAGGATCAATTTTTTGCGTTCCTAAGACTGGTGCATTTTTCACCTTGGCATGTTCGTGTGTTTGAAGTTGTTGCCTGAGATGGTGGACATTTTTGGATGTCGTAGGTGTCTTGGTTGGAACATGAAGGCTTGGTTTGGTCCTTTTTTAGGTTTTGGAGGAAGCTTGAAAGTCTTCGTCAAGTGGGAGATTATTCAGAAATCTGCCTCAACTTTTTGGCTTGATATTCCTTTTGGACTTGGTGTTTTCTCCATGTAACTGGCCTTTACCGCCATACTATTGCATGCTTTCCTTAGTGGCGCGGTTGAGCATTTTACCACTTTATCGTGAGCCACTCTGCTTGGTCCGATAGTTGGGCGATGTTACCGCCTTACCGCAACGGTCTTCTTCTTGTTCGGCGGTGGCGCGGTGAGTGGTGACAGTTGGAAGGCAATTACCGCCTTACCGTAGGGTGCTCCTTCTGGTGGCGCAGTAGTACGGTGAGTAGCAAGTTGGTGGAGTGAAGGCCTACCTCCTTACCGTGGGGTCATTGTTTGGTAGTGGAGGTAGCGCGGTGAGCGGTGCAGAAGTGGCAAGCTGGTGGGTGACGGTCTACCGCCTTACCGCGAGCGGTGAGAAGTCTCATTGCGGTGGCCGTAGTAAGTGGCTAGCGGTCAATGGTGACTATTACTGCCTCACCGCAAGCAGTGAGAATGCTCACTATGGTGGCTACGGTGAGACCGTTGGCGGTCTGCCAGAGCAATCACCGACCTATCTTGGGGTGGTCTAGCGGCCTTTGCAATAGCACGGTGAGATCACTGATAGTATGGCTGGCAGTTATCGCCTCACCGCAGGAAGGCTTGAAAGGGTCAACGGTAACGCGGTTAGTGGCTTGACAGTTAGCGCATGCAGTTATCGCCATATTGCAAGTGGTCAACCTGAGCTCGGCGATAGCGCGATTGGAGGCCGAGGTCGAGTCGACACAGGCTTACCGCCATACTGCAGCTGGTGAAGACGAGCTCGGTGGTGATGCAATAGAAGGTAGAGAGAGCTCGAAGCTCGGTTGATCGAGCTTGACCAAGCTGGACCAAATTTCAAAAGTAGTGAACGAATGGAGTGGCGACACGTGGCAAGAAGTTTAGATCTGATTGGCCAAATCCTTAATTTTTGATTGTGATGGGTTGTATTGTTAAATTGAGGTTGACGGACATGTCTAAAACCAGTTTTAATGTTGTGCGGATCGATGCATCTGTAAGAACGGTGCACATTATCAGAGATTAATGAATACTTGCAAGTAGGATAACTAATTATCCTGATGACCGTTGAATGTTGGGATGGGCAGAACAGGTTGGCACACAATAAGAGATTATGTGTAATCTCGTGTGCAATCAGTTAGGGTGATGAGCGAATATTGAGAGACTGAGAGTGTTCGAGCGGTTTTGCATATTGTTGTAACCGTGAACACTTAGTCTCTCAGATATGAAAAGATATGAACCTGTGGAGGCCTAGTGGTTGGGTTGGCCATATGGCTGATTGAGAGAGTTGACTGTCTTGGTGAGATGAATCTTCACTATGTGTTGTGAGGGTGTTGGAACAGTGTGAAGATTTTGATTAAGTTGTTGCCTGCTTTCTCCAGATGGACAAGGTGTAATCTCCTTAAGAGCATAGCTTTGTGTTTGTATTGTAACCATTTTTGCTACTGAATAATACAAGTGAGCTGAGTGTTTTGGAGGGTGGGGTTTTTTACCTGAAAATATTTTCCCCACATAAATCTATGTGTCCTTATGTTTGTCTTTCATGGTTGTCTAATTCTATATTATGAATTTGTGCTTGTGTTGAATTTGCTCTTATGTTAAGCATTTACTTTTCTTAGAGGATCAATGGGGGATTTACTATGCCTGTTTCCGCTTTATGGCATAGTTGTTTGTGTCCTTGAAGTGATAAAAATGAAAATCACCAAGGCATTGATATCTTAGACGTTCGTTCTATGATGATAGATCCATCTCGTATCCCCAACAAAATTAAGGCTTCATAGGTTGGCAGTTCCGGTTGCAATTATAAAGGTGTGACACCTTAGGTTATATTTTAATCTTCTTCTTTTATATATATTAGAAATAATTTACAAAAAAGAAAAAAGTACAATATGAGGAACAAAAACTCAAATCATAAAATATCTAATTCCAGCCAATGTTATAAATTTAACCAATAGTGCTTTCATCATTTCTATCCAACCAAAATAAGCAATAACATAAGAGAAAATGTATATAAAAGATGTCAATAGAGACCTATATGTCCCAACCAAAGATATACATTACTCCCAACAACATATTTAGTTGTTGTTATAAGTATACTGATGAAATTAAAAGGTACCAATGGGTAGATCAATCATCTTTTGGATCCAAGTCCTTCACAATATTTTAAAATCTAGTCCTCATTATTGGTTAAGCACTTTTCACCTTCTTAGGTCTATTAACATTAAACATCTTCATGTATTCATTAAGTGCAACAATTTTATTCCTATTCAAGTTTTTCCTATTGTCAAGCCAAAAGTGGGGCATCTTGGTCTTCTTGTAAAAATAGTAAGTCCTTCCTCCAACAAGATTATAAATCTCTCCTTAAGAATCTCTAAAATCATGGTGACTTTATATTGAACCTAAGTAAGGTATCTCCCTTGTCCTTGGAAAATATCAACATTGCTCTTTTTCCAAATAAACCATAAAATATCATTAGTAGGCACAAGCCAATATTTATTAAGTTCAATAAAAAATTTCCACATAACCAAATACAATTTCAAACTAGGTAAAACCATATATTCGATATCCCACCCCAACTTGTTACCAAGAAATGAGGACCAAAGTCAAAAAGAAAATCGACAATACAAAACATGGTTTGCAGTTTCAACTTGATTACAAAAAGTACAAATTCTCACAAGGATGCCCATAAAAAATAATTCAACATTCATAGTAATTTTCTTCAAAATAAGAAGTCATCTAGAACAAGGCTTCTTAGGCTCAATAATGGAAGATCAAATATGACTCAACACACAAGCCCATTTAGAGTCAAAGCAATCAAGGTTCTATTTATTATTTAATCAAACAATTACTTCCCTCATATTGACAAGCATTGTATATATATTTTAGTAGACATTTGATAAAAATAATACCATATTTCCATTTTAAATTCATCGAGATTTTAATGCTCAACAATAAAGAGATAGGAAAATTTACCCTATACAAGGCTCTTTTCAAAACATAAAAAGTTCTCCTCTAACTATGAGGGATATGAAATGCCCTTTTCAACCTTTCCTAGTATTTTAAATTAACATCATCAAAAGTATCTTTGAAGTTGGAAAATCTCTTTTGAATCCCAAAAATTAGTTAAACACCCCTAATTAAGAGCAAGATGTTTATTATTCCATTCCGCATTCCACCACATACATCTATAAGTAGTGGATTTTCCATCAACTCTAGAAAAAAAATATTATCCTTAATCAAATGTTTTACACTCCCCTAGGACTTCCAAATTTTGTTAAATACATAAGATCTAAAGGGTTTGACTACAACATTACCAAAACACAAATCATTAGGGTGTAGGGCAACCTAGTTCCTTCCTTTTTTGTCTAGAAAGAGCAATATTATTTCTAATAAAAAATTCCATAGTCCAACCACATCAAAGGCTTTCACAATCCAATTAATAGTTAGGGCAATACCTTGAATCTTCAAAAAATTCAACCATAATCCCACATGAGATTTAGGGAAACAACATAACCAATTAGCGTGTCTTTTATTACTTCATTTACCATCAAATCACAAGAAATCTTTTAAATTCTATAAAAAAAATGTTATTTATAATCTCTTCCTTGAAAATAAATATAAATAAAATAAAATAAAAATAATCACATTTAATCATAAATCATACTTAACACACATATATATTATCAAAATAAAAATTTACAAATTTTATTATTACACATATTTAGGAAGAAAATATGAGAGTTTGATACAAGTAGTTGGTAATCTACTACTCATTCTTTCTCATCTACTATATTTAATAAAAAAAAAAGTATAAAATTACAAAGTATATTTGAGAACTTTAAGGAAATTTAGAAAGTAGAGTTTTTCTTTAGTGGATATGAGAGTTTGATTTGGATAAGTAGTTGGTCAGAAAGAGAGATTTTTTCTAGAGAAAGTGATTAATCTATTTTGTCACCACACTCCACTTGACCATCTAGAAGGTCTTATTCTATTTCCACCTTTAAATGCTATAATCTCGGTAACTTCTAATTCAATGTTTGTATCATTATTTAGGATTATATTTTTTAATAAGGATTTATTATATTTAGTGAAAAGAAATAAATGGAAATTATGTAATAAGTGGAAATTTTGTAATAAGTGTTATGTACGATTAAATTTGTTTTTAGTTTGTTATTATTATTTGTTTTGTTTGTGAAATAATTTTATTTGATTAAATAAAGAATTAAATTTATAATGATTTTGAAAGTTTGTTGGGAATTTTTTTTCTTATTTTGTGGGTGATTTTATATTATGGTTGGATATTGATTATGGATCAAAAATTTAAATATCGTAAGAATTTTATAAATTTAGATTTGATCAAGGGAATATTATCTAAATATTTGTAAAGGGAGAGGAATCTATTTTGAATTATGGATTGATTCATTTACATTTTTGTATTGTATTTATGTCACTCATCGAGAGTGATTATTAAAATAAAATAAATGTTTGACCTTGGTGGTTTCGGGTTGGTTGGTTTATTTGGCTAGCTTGCCTAAAGTGGGGGTTGTGTTGATTTTTGTCGGGTCTCTTACTGATACTCTTTCCAGGAGTTGGTTCTCTTGTTATGTGAAGTTGTAGGTTGTTGACCCCCCTATTCATGAGGTACTTTGTGGGGAATCTCTTGAAAGCTTTGTGTTTCTTTTGGTGGTTGTGGAGACCCTACCCTGTTTCATTGTGGTGGGTTTTGTGCTTCAGGAAGGCTTCCAGGCTGTTGGAATTGGTTGTGTTGGTGGTTTTGATGGATTGGGTAAGGAGGCTCTGCCCTATGTTGGTGTTGCTTGTCTCTCTCTCGAGTTCCTGCCATCGTGGTGTGGCTTGGAGATGCTTTGTTCAATTGTGGATGGTTGTGGGCTTCTTGTTTGTGAGGGATCCCCTCGTTTTTTGTTTGCCCCTTGTGATGGATGGTGCTTCATCTATGGAAGTAGTTGGTGACTATATGGTGTACTGGACTAATTATGGTATGGGTTGGGAAGCTATTTTTTCGGTTTCGTCCGTTTGGATGCCTTGGGAGGAGGTGTTTGCCTGTTATGTTGGAGTTATTGCTTGCTACCTTTTTCTACAATCGTTGTATTCAATACAGGTGAATATTTCTCCTATCAAGGTGGAGCCATCTCCTATGGAGGGGGAGATGGAGGTTGTAGGATTGGTGGGAAGTGTTTATCTCCTTTGTTGGTTCCTATTGAGGTGGAGTGTCCTTGCTCTAGAGGGAGGTTTCTTTGGTAGTTTTGGCCCCCACTTCTTCCTCTCCGATAGAGGGGAGCCACATCCTTTTGAGGTGGTTTCGGGGTTGGTGTTTGGTTGGTTGGTGCATCTGGTTGAACGTTTCTCTGCTGCAAACAGTGATTCTTACCCCTTTGGTGAGAATATGCTTGGCTCAACTTTGTCTAATTTAATCGGGAAGTCTGTTGATGTCCAGTTGTTGCAAGTGTTTGGTAGCCATTAGTGCGGAAGGTTTATTTTTGTCTTGTTGTTGCAGGTTGTTTGTGTTGGGTTTACTGGTAAGGAGTTGGTGTTGCCTTTACTCTGTCTAGTTCTCCTTGTTGGGATTCTGTTAAGCTCAGTTATGAGCAGAAGTTATGTTGCAGTTCGGTTGTTGCAGATGGTTGGTGACCTAGTTGGGTCTGGTAAGTCCTTTGGTGGAAATTTGTTAGGCTCTATTTTGAGCGGAAGTTCTGTTGTGGTCCATTTGTTGCAGGAAGTTTGTGGCTTGGTTATTTCAGGCATTTCGTTTGGGCTTGCTATTTTGAGGTCTTGAATGGGTAGGTTGTTGTTTGGCTTAGTTTTGTCTAATATGAGTAGGAGGTCTGCTACAGTCCAGCTGTTGCAGGTGGTTCGTTGCCTGGTTTCTCCTGGAGGTCTTTTTGGGCCCTTGGTCCTGTGTTTTGGGTGTAGTGTTTTTGGCTAAAGGCTTTTGATGTTCCTTTGGTTTTGACTTAGGACTGCTGGTTGTTCTAAGTGTTCTTTTCCCCTGGTGTTTGGTGTCAGGGTGGGTTGTTAGTTTGTGGTGTGTCTACGGTATTTCTGCTAGCTCTTCTTTTATGCTTGTCTCCTCTTGGCCCTTTGGGATCTTCGTGTAAAGGGTATGACACCCTATAAATGTTGCTTATCTTATCAAAAACAAATATTTATTAAATACAATTGTAATAGTAAAATTTGATCTTAAATAATTAATTGTAATTAATATTAAATTAAAACTTGAAATAACTTTGTCAAAATATGTAAATATTTATTATAATTTAAGAAAAAAATATGATACCTTTTATAAAAATTATAAATTAAATATTTGAATTATAGTGAAGCAAGACTTGGTTGTTCAATAGTCTTTTTAAGGAAGCAAGGTACATGAAAATGCTTCTATAATGATAAAAATTGTACAACCTTACAATTTCATATTTTGTTTGAGCTCACATTGGTGTTCATCCTGCTTAGTGTGTTTTGAGGTCATTTTAGACTTTACCTTATCTTTGTTTGCCTATGGTGCTAAGGCCTAGCTTCTCATAATCCTTTTTTTCAAGACTAATCTTACAACTTGTTGGGAAAATATGTCGCAACCTTCCAAATACATAAGGGTTTTGTAGATACGTCAGAATGGGGGATGCAAGGGGGGTACCCCTATGGGGGTTTTGGGGGGCTCATCCCCATTAGGGTTTGGGCCGAAATCCATACTTTATTGTAGTAAATTTGAATCGTTCATCATTAGGTTTCAAATTTGACAGTTGATATTTTGTTGGCTTGACTTTCCCTAGAAGGCAACCCTATTTTATGATGGCATTGTATTACGGTTGTGTGTTATGATGTATTCTGAGAGTCTGATAGCGGTCGTGTTGCCTCTGGATCCCTGGCGGGTAACATTTATATGTGTCAGTTAATAGTTGTTCTTTTATATTTGATTTGTTTTGACCTATATTATGCCTACTCAAGATCATTATGATCATTGTATATGATGATGTGCCTTAACTAGTATACAATGGGGCATGATCTATTCTGTTTATGTTCCATGTTTGTTGGTTATCCCCTCACATGATCAAACAAGGTAAAACACCTTGTGATATGTAGGGGCTTCCTCTTTATGTTTGTTGGTTGTTCCGTGATAGGACCTGACAAGGATATCAAATGTCTTGCAAGTGCTAGGGCATCCTATTATTTGTTGTTTTCTTATGAGTTAGTCTATGCATCAAGCATACACAATCACCTTGGTCTTTATACCCTAGTGCATAATATCCATTGCTATATTAAATTAAGGTTTCTCTACATATGTCAACATAACAAACATTAAAAATAGGGGTGCTGGCAAGAAGTTGAGTCCACTTTTTGGCCAAAAAGTGGAAGTGTTTTCCTTGATTTTTAGAATTTGACACATTTGACCTTAAAATTTGAAGCACTTAGAGATGGAATCTTCAAAAAAGTCTCTCATCATAAAATGTAGTACTCAAAGTGTAGTTTCAAAATATGTAATTTATTTCAATACCCAGATTGTACAAATTGAGTTTCAATAGGCGTTTCTAAAAACTACTGTTTAAAAGTCACTTTTTTTTTACCATACCATGCACGTGTACGACATCCATATTTTGACCTAAATTATCGTATTTTTCTAAATCCTTTTGGGAAAATATTTGTGACTCAGTGAAGCTTGTTTTCGATATTTTTTTGCAATTTTTTATTGAATATATTTTTTTTGTTAAATTTTTATTAGGCATATTTGTCATTTTGAAAAATCATCGTGTACGAAACGCATAAGATGACCTAAACTTATCATTTTTTTTAATTTTTTTAAATTGAAAATAATTGTCTGAAGTTTGATCTTGTGCAATTCATTCGTCAAAATGTTATATTGATCAAAAGTTATTAAAATAGTAAAAAACCCTGATATTTAAAGTTTATGGACCAACTTCATCAAAAATTAATTGAAAATAAAAAATAAAAAATCCAATTGTAAAAAAAATTACATATTTGGAATCTGCATTGTCTCATCTAAAATGGATTTTAATTTCATCAAAAAATTCTGCAAAAAAGGTTGTCAGCCATATGTCCAAACTCGATATTTTTCTCTAACATTGTTACAACCTAGGTCAAACCAGGTTGAAGGCCTAGGTTCGGATTTCCAATGCTTTTCCTGAACCAAAAAACAAAGCACAAACCCGACCAAAAACTCATATTTTAAAAAACGAGATCCTGTTTTAGATTTTTTTATGCTTTTACGAAATGGGATGCCGTTTTTAAAATTGCCAAAAATGGAAAATTTTCAAAATGGGATCCCGTTTTTTAAAATTTCCAAAAATGGACAGTTTCCAAGATCCCGTTTTCTTTATTTTATGTTCGGGAACCCGAACCTAAACGGGATCTCGTTTTTGCAATGTCGATTTCATTTTTTTGGCTAAGGCAAAAACTTTCATGTTTCGTGGACTCAACTTCTTACACTTTCCCATAGTCGGTGACTCATACATCATCCTCATAAATTCATAATCATCATTCCATCCATACTCATGCATCCATTTACCCATATCACGTTTTTCATTCCACTTCACTTTTCTTGCACATATTTCTCCATTTTTCCTCTAATTTTTTTAATCACTTTCTCTCTTCCATATGATTTTTTCTTCATATTTCTTCTTTCAAGAGCTCACTTGCATAGTTTTTGCATAGATAATATCTCAAGGGGCATCATTAGCTACCTAATCCTCCATTTTTTCCTCCACCTAAATAGAGAATATAATCATTTTCCTAATATTCTTATCAATTCTTTTTAGCTACTTTTCTTTTCCTTAAAACAATGTTACTTTCAAAATGGTCTCAATGTAAGGAAGCTAAGGTAGCAAAACAACTTCCTACACTAATCTTGAGAGGAGAATGATGCAAACCTTTACAGATATTTTAAAAATTTATAGAAACTTAAACATAAATATCATGCATACCACAACACAGTGATTTACATGGGAAAACCATTTTGGGAGAAAAACCCCACTCTAAAATCCACCCAATATTTATTCAAAAATCACAAAGATTACAATATACTTGTAAAGCAAGCTTCTCATAGGAGTATCACCACGAGAGATGCAAAGGCAACACGACCTCTATCAGACTCTCAAAATACATCACCATCTACAGTTGTAGTACATTGCCCTCATAAAATAGGGTTACCTTCTAGGGCAAGAAAATCCAAAACAATATCTACCATTAGATCTAAAACCTAATAATGAATGGTCTAGATTTACAATATATCATTAATTTAATGTATGTTGGTCGTTTAAGAGTTTTAAAAAAAAAAAAAGTGTTAGCACACATCCCACTCCACCCCATGCTCCCATTGTATAGTACGCCTTACAATGTAACTAGTATATATATATATATTAAGCACATCCTATCAACAATAAACCTTATATAATTGCAAGGTTGAGACACATTTTCCCAACAAATCTCTCACTTACCAAACACCTTACAAGAGCAATGTGAGGGAGTAAACATCGTATCTTCATTGCTAGGGGCCGAAAGACCCATAGTCTCTGAACACCATCTAAAATTCTCTATGCTTGTAGGCTTAGTTAAAGAATCATCAAAATTCATCAAAGTATCTACCTTAACCATCTTCACCCTGTCATCTTCGATCATATCTCTAACAAAATGATACTGCACATCAATGTGCTTGGTCTTGGCGTGAAATTCTAGGTTCTTAGCTAGGCATATCACACTCTGATTATCACAATAAATTGTCACTGCACCTTGTTTTATTCCAATATCTGAAAAACAATCTCTTAAGCCAAATGACTTCTTTACAAGCATGAGTAGCAGCCATATTCCTAGCTTCGGTAGTGGACAAAGCAACCACAACCTATCACTTACTCATCCAACTAATTGTACCACCCAATAAAGTAAACACATAAGCACTACTGGATTGTCTACTATCAATATCACCTACCAAGTCTGAATCCACATAGCCATGAATATCAAGGGAAATATCGTCTTCAGTCAAATTAGTAATGATAACACAAGGAATACTATGAGGTACCATGCAAATATTTGAAGACTCTTTTAACTGCATCCCAATGAACTCTACTAGGATTAGACATATATATGGAAAGAACTCCCATTGCTTGGGCAATATATGGTCTAGTGAAAACCATAACATACATCAAAATTCTAACTGCACTCTGGTAAGACACTCTTCTCATCTCTTCCATCTATGATGGGGATGTTGGACAATCTGAAATAGATAACTTTGTTCCAACTAAAAAAGGAACACACAATGGTCTACAATCCTACATGTTAAACCTCTGTAAAATTGAATTGAAATATTTACTTTGGCCAAGCCATGACTTTTTGTTCTCTCTATCCCTTCTAATTTTCATCCCAAGAATGTGCTTAGCTACACCAAGATCTTTCATTTCAAACTTAGTAGCAAGTTGAGATTTTAGTTCTAAAATCATACCTTTCCCTTTGCCAATAAATAACATATCATAAATATAAAATGCAATAAATAGGAAACAATCACCATCAATTCTATAATATACACAATGATCTAATTTAGAACGCTCAAATCCAAAACTCAACACATATGTATTAAATTTTTGGTACCACATCCTAGGACTTTGTTTCAGGCCATACGAAGATTTCTTCAATTTGCAAAGCAAATTACTTTTACCTTTCACCATGTAGTGCTCTGGATATGTAATATAAATATCCTCCTCCAAGTCACCATGAAGGAAAGCAATTTTCACGTCCATTTGTTCAACCTATAAATCATAAGCAACAACAATAAAAAGAAAAAATATAATGGATTTCATTTTTGCAATAGGCAAAAATATCTCACTATAATCAACACCCTCAACTTGAGAGTCACCTTTCGCAACCAACCTTGCTTTGTACTTTTGAATACCTCCATTTGAACCACAAATTTTCTTAACACCCATTTGCAACCAACAGGTTTTCATCCTTCGGGAAATGGTACAAGATCCCAGATGTATCATTCTTTTTCAAAGATGTCATTTCTTCATCCATAGAAATCTTTTAGGATTTTGCATCATTCATACCTACTACCTCTTCTACCAATATGGGTTCATCCATGTTAGTATTCAAAGAAAAAATACATCTCCAATCATTAGGTGAATACCTTTCAAGTGGTTTCCTATGCCTTGTAGACCTACAAACAAGTTGAGTTGGAGGTTCTTCCTCCTCTTCTGAAGATTCAAAGCTAGATGAGCTCTCCTTAACTTCTTGTCTATCAATGGGCCTCGATTTACCTTTCTTAGGTGTAGAAGGAAATTGAATCACATCTTCATGTTTACTTTGTTTTGGCTGCAATGTAATAGAAGAAGTCTTAGTTTCTCAAAAAATAACACTTCTACTATATATTACCTTATGCGCAACAAGATCCCAAAGCTTGTATCCTTTCACACCATAACTGTATCCGATAATGATACATTTCACAACTTTGTTCTCCAACTTTGGTTTCTTCTCTTTTGGCACATGTACATATGCCTCACAACCAAAAAATCTAAGATGTCTTAATGAAGGCTTGTGACCTAACCATGCCTCTATAGGTGTCTTATCAAAAAGAGTCGATGTAGGAGACTTGTTAATTAGGTAACAAGCAGTGGCAACAACTTCAGCCTAGAACCTTTATTCTAGACCAACACCGCTCAACATACTCCTAGCATTCTCCATGAGTGTCTTGTTCATTCTTTCTACAACTCTATTCTATTGTGGAGAATATAGAGTTGTCTTTTATCTATGAATACCACAATATTTACAAAAATCTATCAAAATCATTAGAGTAAAATTCACCGCCAGTCCTCAAACATTTATTTTCTTTCCAATCTGCAACTCAACCATTGCTTTAAATTATTTAAATCGACTGAAAACTTCATATTTACTCTTTAGAAAATATACATATGTCCTTCTATTGTAATTGTCAATAAATGAAACATAATATGTGGATTTACCAATTGAAGGAACATATACATGACCAAACACATCAAAATGAATAAGATCTAATACACCACAAGATTTTTGAGAACTGGAGTAAAATTGAATGTAGTTTTATTTTCCATAAATGTAAAGCTCACAAAATCAAATTCAAGATTACAATCTGACAAATCTTCAATAAGGTTTTTATTTTTCAAGTTTCTTAAACCCTTTTCTCCAATGTGGCCAAGTCTTTGGTGTCATAACATAGTCTTCTTTGCAGGTAATTTTGATTCAAAAGAAAGAGCACCCTTGGGTACTCAAAAGCCATTACCATTTATTGAAGTTTAAACCCTCACCTCTTCCAACGAAGTAGGCACAAACTTTATTTTCACATAAGTACTATTGCACTCAATAGTGCATGTATCAATCTTATATAATCTCCCATATCAAACACCTCTAAAAATCACCATAGCACCTCTAACCATCTTGCATCCTGCATTAGAAAATATTGCCTACACACCCGCCCGCATCTATTAGTTTTCTCACAGATAAAAAATTTGTTCTAATCTAGGGATATGCAACACACTATTGATCCTTTTTATTCAACCATCAAGAAACTTGATTCTAACTTTACCATGACCAATAATATTTAAATAAGAATCATCACCCAAGTACACCTTACCTCCATCAAATTCTTCATATTCAAAAAACCAATTTCTATTAAAGGTCATATGGAAAGATGCACCTAATTCAATTAACCATGCATCATTATTTGCATGAGTTTCCAAAGATGCAATGAATGCATCACCATCTTCCTTCTTAGACTCAAAATCAAAATCAAATTTCTTATTTTTCTTCTTCTTTTCTTCTTTGCAGTCCTTATGAATAGGTCTAGGCTTACCACAGTTCCAACAAATAAATTTGGACTTCCCATGAGATTTAGATCTCCCCTTGGACTTGGATTTTTCTTGCTTTGCATTCTTCTTGCCTTTTTCCTTAGGTCTTCCACAGACATTTAGGACCCACTTGGTAGTCATGAATACCTTCTTCCTCATCTCTTCAGAAAGTAAAAAACCCACCACATCTTCAGTCTTCAAAATAACATAAGTGTACTCTGAATAGCCATGACAAGAGAACCACATGAATCAAACAAAGAACAAAGCAAGTGTAGAGTCTAACTAATGTACTTGTAAACTTGGTAAGATCTACTCAATTCAGAGGGTTAACTAGCTAAACATTCCACTTCACATTGTCAAGACTACATTAAATAATCAACTAAGGTGCGTAAGATTATGATGGTACTACACTATATATGCTTTTACAAACTCATGTACACCTAAATTATCCTATGTAAACTTATTCAAACTATTCTACTTTGCAGAAAGCTTATAAAATTATAAAAACAGTAAAAGTAGTTACAAAACCTAATGGCTACGGGTACCTGCAACATAGGCTGTAAGTGACTGCTAATAATAAGGAAGTACAAAATCAATCTAAAACTTATTTGAAATAACAAGCAACCAAATCTAACCTCTGGAGTGCTAAGATCCACTACTTATATAGTTGTTCATGAATGAAAACTAATGTAATCAACTATAAGAACTAATCTACTTGCTTGCAATGTATTTATGAAATAGATAAAAATGTTATTAATAGAATGCATAAATAAATAAGATAAATGAAGTGAAAGGCATTACCTCGAGTGGCCAACTCAGGGGACTGTCTCACTTAACTAAGAACTAGATCTAACTTAGAATCTTATGCATCCATGTGACAGACAATTCCATTCATTGCATAACACCAAATATCAAACAAAATCTTCCTTTAGATTGTATTCAATAATGGCATCTTAACAACATGTTTCTGGATAACTCGAAACTGGAAACAACTAACTACTTAATAACTTGTAACAACCAACTAACTTAGCTATGAACTCATCTCCTGAATTTATACAAAAATGGGGAGAGACTTATTCAAACTACTAACTAACTGCAACCATTAATCTCACTCCTAGGTACAAGGATATGAAATTAAGATTGGCTTATTTATTCCAACTGAAAAGGAAGAAAAGACCTATTCAACAAAGATCTTAAATGAAACAGCTTGCATGTGAAACACATAGGCAAATGTCCAGAGTTCTAAAACAAGTGTCTTCCTTCAATATTTATTCATCCACGATGGTTCATGTCCAGCTCCATAGTTCCTTGCACTTTAGGTGGTTTTGAACTTCAATGATCCCTCATTTCACTGCTTCGATTCTTGCTACAAATGTTATGTTCTTACTACCTCATGTCGAGATGTAGCAAGGTTAATCCATACAACATACATATACAACTAACCCTCATAATTAAATCACATAATTCTATTCATATACATACGTTCTCACATTTAAATCATGCAATTGCTATGAATATCACCATATTTCATATTCTTCAAACTAGGTTCAAGTTGCAAGGTATGTTGTAATACGATAGCATATTATGGAATTTTTGTCTTGGAAAACATATAAAAAGTGTCTGAAAGCATATGAAAAGTAACAGAAAAAGCACTAATGATCAAGCCCATTAGCAAGATCTGCCATTTCTCCTCCTCATCATTTTGACACCAACTAATGCCAATTAAGCCACCAACATATTGAATGCTTCCAGGTGGTCTGTGATTCATCCACCCTCTTCCATTCTCAAGGAGTACAATTTCTTCCTCAAGAAAATCTTGTTCACTAAAGATTTTGCTTGATGCATCTCACCAAAAAAAATTAATATTTTTTGTGCAAAAGTATCCTCATGGACATTGATTAAAATAGAGTATGCCAAGCACAATCTGATTAGACCCTTGGCTTTATGGTCCATAACATCATATTGAGCAGCCAAAGTAGGATTTGCATGCCTTGAAAATTTCTCATCAAAAATAGCCCACAAATCTTGATCTATCAACAGATACTCCATCTTCATCTTTCGCATCTCAAAACTATTTCCAAAATATTTATCTACCTCTATTCTCCCTGATGAACATTCCATCTGAAAATTCTTGCAAAAAGATCACAAAGTGTCTTCTACACAAGCTCCCACTCAAATTTGGATTAGTTCAAAAAACACAACCCATAACTGAAACTAAAAGTGATCGAGCTTTGATACCACTTGTAAGGAAGCTAAGGTAGCGAAACAACTTCCTACACTAATATTGAGAGGAGAATAACTCAAAACTTTATAAATATTTTCAATAGTTACAAAAACTTAAATAGAAATAAACATAAATATCATGCATACCGCAACATAGTGATTTACGCGGGGGAAACCATTTCAAGAGAAAAAACCCACACTCCAAAAGTTGCCCAATATATTATTTAAGAAATCATAAAGATTATAATATACTTGCACAACAAGCTTCTCACAAGATTATCACCACTAGAGATCCAAAGACATCACAAATGCTATTAGACTCTAATAATACATCACCATCTATAGTCGTAGTACAACTCCCTCATAAAAAAGGTTTCTTTCTAAGGTAAGATAAGCCAACAAAACATCTACCATCAAATCTAAAACCTAATAATGATATGTCTAGATTTACAATATATCATTAATTTAATGTTTATTGACCATTTAAGAATTTTTGTTAACAAAAAATATTAGCACACATCCCACTCCACCCTATGCTCCTATTATATATTACACCTAATGGTATATATATATATATATATATATATATATATATATAATCGCAAGGTTGAGACACATTTTCCCAACATTCAAAGATGGGGAAAATGTCTAGACACAAATAATTTTTCTTCCTATCATAATCTTACTAACATAATTCTTCATCCTCAACTATTATTTTATCATATTTAATTTTTTTATCATTTAATCCTTCATTGTCATTTAATTATATATATTTTATTATTTAAATAAAGCCAATTTCCAACATTTATTTTAAAAGAATAAAATAAGTCATATCTCATTATCCATCAAATATTTAAATAAAATAAAATAAATTCACCTCATATTCTCACATTATTTATTAAATAAATAATAAAATCCTCAAATTTCATCTCATTTAGTTAACTAATCAATCAAAATGAGTTACTTCTTCATTCATTCACTTATTCCATTAATGCACTTAACTACTTCATGCACTTATTTAACTCATTTATTCATTATCCATGCAATTAGTTGACTCCTAAATTACTCATCTATTTAACTAACAGATAATCGATATTTTAATTAAATTAAAATAATTCTCAACTCCATCATGATTGCCACCTCTTCTCATCACATCCATAATCAATGGAGTGAACTATCAATCCAAGATCAAATATGGGCCATCTATTCCTCTTTCAAAAAATCTATAAAATTTTCCTCAACTTCATCTTTTGCATCCATCAATATTCAATGCTCAAATTCTTTAATGATAAAATATTCAAATTCAATAACGAAATTAATAGAAACTATTTCATATAAGAGCTAATGATAAGTAAACTAGTTAAATAACAACCCTATCTACACTACCACCTCCCCTTAAGTCTAAATGTACTTATCAATAAGATATCAACATCTAAATACTTGTAATTGGAAAGTGTGAATGACTATTAATACTTAAAAATGCATCACTAAAACCATCATAATTATAATGCAATAACTCCCCCTAAGAGCAATAATGACATCATGTAATATATAAAAGATATAATGAGTTAATAATAATAGAAACATGAGAAGCTAATAAAGTGTCATCATAATGTTTATCATGTAATACATAACAAGGAAAATGTCAACATGAATAACCATATAATCAATATAAGATGTAATATAACTATCCTTATGAAGCATATCATCATTATACCAAATAAGGTAGCTCACATAACTCATTATCCTTATAATCCTCACAAGATGTGACCTAAAAAATGTGAATCTAAGGCCAGAGAAATGGGGCTATCATAATATTTTGAAGATATGACATCACGAGGAACAACATCATGAATAGCTAAGTAAGGTGTAACCTTGTTGTTGGTATGTGTAGCTTAATCATGCTCCAGGTTAATATTTTGGCTACTTTAGAAGCTACAGTTTCCCCCAAATTAATTAATGGGGGAGTGTAAGAAATCTTAATTTAGGAAATTTAGTGTCAATTTCCATTGTAAAATTGGTTGAAAATCAGTTTGAAAACTACCCAAACAAATGACAATTTATGCTTGTTGCAGACTGGAAGACTAAGAGTTGTGTGATGGAAGTTGATTCAACACATAGTAAGGTAGTGCATGAGGGAATAAAACGGTCATGTGAGAAGTTGGAAGAGCGCACAATAACGTGCAAATGGAAGTGAACAATCACACAAGTAGTTATAGTGCTATGTAAAAGGTACACAAAGAAACACAAAAGAGGTTAAATGGATGACATAGTTTAAAGTTAGTTTTTGCAGAGTATGTGTAGCGTATTATTGCTGCTATTTTATAATTGATTCTTCACTGGAGATTTTTAATAAAATATTGGACAAGTTGTTTATGGACGTAGCCCAAAGGGTGAACCATGTTAAAAAATGTTGCACCTTTGTGAATTTCATTTTGTTCTATCTTTCATTATGTATCTACATTGTTTAATTTGTTTAATTTAATTGCTTCAATCCTGCTTGAGATCCTGACACTTGTCATATAAAGTATCATCCCTATATGTATCAAATGAGTAGAGTGGAAGTAAGTGATGTACCACTATTATAGCTATATTATTACTATCATAAAGCATAGAGGTGCAAGAAGTAAATGTGTATATGAAAGAGGAAAAACTATACATGGTAAATATCTAGCATAACACACAAAGAAAAGGTGAGTAGTTAAGGATCAAATATTAACCAAAAGTGTAGGCTCAAAATAATAATTAAAAGAACAATGATGAAGCACAAATAAGAGTGGATCCAAACACTAATCATATCTGAAATAAAAAATAACAATAAAAAAGCGTATCTAATACCCTATTATAAAAGCAACAAACCTTAAGAACAAACTAAATGGGGTGTAAGAAGGTTCGTTTCACAATAAATATAAAGAAATAAACAAACTTTTATATAAAATACCAAGATAATTTAATTAAATTGCAATAATAAATAAATCATAAGATGAAGAAATTGAGATTGATATGCATAAGTACATGTGATAATAGATACATCAAATTTAAATAAACAAAACAAAGATAACTCTAACTTTAATGCTGATATGATCCTAACAAATGTTGCAAAATAGTTCATCACTATTTTAGAAACTTGAGATGTGCAAACAAAATTGTTCCCAAACTAAAAAGTTGACAATTAAAATATTTGAGCCGATTTCACATTGCATAATCAATCCAAAGCACCACATAATTGATCAAAACCATACAAAATTGTCTTTTATGCATGAAAGTTGATGAAACCAATACTCTAAATTAGTTGATCTATGAGTGAACACGGTTATATCCAAAACCCTTCGTCCTAATATATGGCTTCTCAAGTTTAAGGTATGAATTGTGGATTTTAAAGATTATCAAAGCTTATTAAAGGAAATTGTGCGTTTCTCCATATAAAATGACCATTAGCTTACCATCTAAAATTCCCTGCCCACCCCTCCTCCCTGCCCACCCCCCCACAGCCAAGGGTTTTGTAGTCATGGAGAATTCTTTCATGTTGTCTAATTCTGGAGGGTTTCTCCTCTATTTCGTGGGTGCTCTGCTTTTCAGTTATGATTGAAGGGAGTACATGATGCAGGAGCGATTTATAGGAGAGCCAACAGAATTGTCCACAAAAAAAAAAAGAGCAGAAAGTAAATAATATTACATGAAAACACAATTTTAGGAGACCAGTTTCATATTTCACTAGGTTCAACCATTCAAGCATCCGTTATGTTTTGGAAGGCATAACATCCCCTTGGTATGCCAAAATTTAATTCCCTTTCACCCAGATAAATAATTTAGTCTTCAAAAAATTATTTGAATTGATCATGCAATGTACTTTTAGTAACAAAAGAAGGATTTGATGCTTAACATATGTATACAGCAGATTATGATTTTTTTAGGCTTTTGAAACCTTAATAATGTGTTGCTGGTGCTCATGTTATCTGTTTTCGGCTGAGGGTTATCTCTTTGTAGTTTTGTGAGATTGCTATGCAAAAGTAAAAATCATTAATCAAGAACTTTTTGGCTTCTCTCTATTAAAGACTCATCTATTCTTCTTCTTTGGCAAATGTGGTGCTGTAATTGTGCAATGAGATCAAATACATGACACCAACAATCAAGTGTTGGTTTGGGACAGAAAAAGATTTGATATAGGGAAAGGTGTGTAACTCATGGAACTTTAGAAAGTTTTCCCGTTGAGGTTGAACCTTTAAGTGAGTAGCCTTAAAGGTTGAGGAAGCGTTGGTTATTGATGTCATTCTCACTGGCACTATCGGGCCTGCATATGGCTGTGAAATTATTAAGGATGTTGAAAAGGAGGAAGAATTATCACACTGATTCAGGCCATACTACTCTGAGAAGGAAAATTTGGAACTGATGTTTTATTAAGAAGAATTAATGTCTTGTAACAAAGAATACTCTTGAACTGTCAACTTTGTTGCAACCAATACTCATCAAAAGATATGACGAAATAGGCATGCCAATTTTGGATTGAGAAATTTGTGTTGACCAATGTGGAGGAGTGGTAGAGTTTATGATAGTGCACTTTGGTATTTTAGAAATATAGGATTATTAACATAAGCAGGATGTGAAGGTGAATGCTAAAAAGAATTTCATAAGCCTCACAGTCGGAACTCAAGCGTTCGTCAAAATTTAAGGTCTCTCGCATATTGAAGGGGGTGCTGCATCTAACCTGAGCTAGGCAGTCGCTGAATACTTTGTGGTGTAGCTAAATATTTGAAGTTCTTCACATCTTTCCTTGACATGAAAGGTTGCAATCCAATTTTCTACATGGTTGGTATGAGCTTGAAGCAATAACAACACAAATGTTAATGAACATGGGTCATATTTTGAGAATCAAGGAGCCCATTCACCTGGCGTTCAGTTAACAACAGTAAGTTGACAATTCTTTACAAATGAAAATTGATCAGGTAGGTATCTGATGAATGGTAGTTTTGAGGTAGAGTTAGAGGGATGGCAGTTTTTGTGTCTAAATGATATTTTTAGTACCATGTACCATGCTCAGTTCTGTGCGTTAGTTGAGTACACAGGTGATCCCATCAACTTGGCTATTTCAATGACCAATTCACCAACCAGATTTATATTTCCTTGTGTGCTGTTCCAACTTTCTATGCTACTGAAAACAACAATCTTGAACTGCTAAATGGTGTTAGTACAACTGTGTTGCTTTCTTCTATTTCATAAATCCACATGTAGACCAATAGTGCAACAAAGAGTGTGTGCTAATTCTTTAACTTATACGAGATTGAATTTAACATCTATTTGCTGCTAGTAACGAGTACTATTCTTATCATCAGCTGAACATATAAATCAAATGTTTTCTTAATTTAGGGAAGTAGTTGTATGATATGAAATTAAGCAAGCAAATGAATCAAACACCCATGAAAAGATAAATGAGCATCTGGATGTACCCTGGAGAAACACAGGGTGGAAAAACTCCTGTAGAGTTAAGTCGTGCATCCTCACCTCTACTAGGCCATTTTGTCAGTTTTAACAAGTCTCTTACTCAAATTGAGCTTCCAAATGCATTGTAACTTTTGCTAGCATCTCTATAATGAACTTCTAGCTTGCCTTTCTGTGAACTTGTTTATTTGATATGTGTAACTGCTGCTCTCAGCTGTTGCATTCATCTCCTACCCCAAGAACTATGAATTAGATCTTTAATGCCTTATCCAATGCCTATACATGATTTCCAAGGGGTATGTTTATTTATTATTCTTGCATATGTGCAACAAAGTCATACCTGCTTTGTAAGTTCCTGATGTACCAAGCTGGATCCATCACACAGGACTGATTTTTCAGTTGATGTTCAACTTAGAATGTCGACATCATCCCTAGCTCCCGTGCAACTATTGCTCTGTGCTGCTTCAAACTCCACATGTCTGCCTTGTGTAGTGCTGACTTATTGAGGTTTTAAGAATGTCTCAAACTCTTCTTTAGTTACACAGATTAAGAGGTACAGCCTGCAATCTGAATCAACCAAATTATGATAATTTTCAAGATCCAATTTGGATTAACGAATGTTGTTGATTTCAAAAGGTTGATTAACATTTGGAATCAGTTGCAACCAGCTAATATTTAACAAGGGGAGAGCGTAATTATCTTGCTTAGATAGCAGTAAGTATAATATTTTCACAAATTGAGGGCCACGATTTGTTGCAAAAGCACTAGTGTTTTTCATGATGGACAGTCGGATTAGAAATGAAGCATTCAAAAGAGTGATATAATTTGACATGAATATGGTCCACTCCAACTTCTCTCTTGTTTTGATTTGTAGAAGGCTTTGGTTTTGCAAGAGACCGTATACAATATAGATGGACTGTATTCATTTCAAGAGGGTGTCTATCACAGAATATTTTTGGACAAATGGAGGCTCAAGCTGTTTGGCACTTCTCATTTTCAACATTTGACATTACAAATGCAAACAACTAGATACAGTTGAAAATACTTATTGAGTTCATTACCAGAAATCTGAAGTATTATCATAGAATGAATTGCTTGTTTTCAATACATATGCTAAAAGAAACAGTATGGTTGATATGAAATAATACTCATAGTTGACAGTGAAATACCATACTTCGATGAGATACCTAAAATAGAAATCTGGAGAAAGGCTTACCATCTATATTGGTTCATCGGGCATATTCTTTACTAATCTGTAAGGGGAATCAATTACCAAACAAAGAAACAATAACCTTATTAGTCTTACTAATTTGCTGAATCCAAATAGGAATAGGCACAGGTATATGGGTACAATTTACTGGTACAGCAATTTTTTGGGGGCTGAATATGTTATGGGTATGCTCAGATGAAAAACATATAAAAATCATAAATACATACGTACTTGTGGCATAAAAACAGAAAACAAGTACAAAATACCACATATCATGCATATGCAAAATAAAACTACCATAAATATTACAAATTTGAAATATAGTATATAAATTGATTCGATATCAATTTGTCAAACTCACATGTAATGATGAATATATATGATATATTCATTGTTTAATAACATAATGCAATCAGTAATCATCATCATGTGGGTCTTCATCAAGACCAGCATCATCATCATCATTGACATAAGACGATGTAGGTAGATAAGAAGAACCATAGGCAGTCCCACTACCACTTGCAGAAAAAGTATGTTGGCTACAGGCAGTCCCACTACCACTTGCAGAAAATGTATGTTGGCTATATGACTCCTCAGAAAGTGAAGATGGTGTGGCAGTAGAAACATCTAAGTCAGCTTGCTCTGGGTCTACATCCCACAACTTTGTTGTCCTTTCCTTGTACTCAGTGAGAAGGGGCAAATTGGAATGCACATAAACTAGCTTTTCTGCCTTGCTTGATGCCAATTGGTTGCACATCATTGAGTGGATGAAGGGGTATGTACTCCAATTCTTCTCAGATGAAGAGGAACTAACAACCTGTTGAGGCAAAGTGAGAGAGTTAAGAATTGTTAAATTGTAAATCAATCTTCAAATTCAAAAACAATAATTTGAAAATTTGAAAAGAAAGATTCAAATTTAGAGAGTTCACAATAAAAATTAAGAAACTTACTTGTGAGAAAATTCTGATTGCAAGAACTTGGAGCTGTGGCAATATAGAGCCATTGAGGTACCACCAACTGCACGCATCCATTTTGTACTTGTCTCGGAGAGCATAATCATCTTGATTAGTGGAGGCTACAAAATCAGCAAACTCACTTGTAATTACATCCTTCATATTAGGATCAGGGAAGAGTTTAGTAAGTGCTTGCTTGCACCCTTCACTAACTTTTACATCACTATATGGTGGCACCCTCATTGGCAAAGAAAGGATCTCATTGCTATAATATTTGGGAGTCAATGCAAAGGCAAGAAGATGTAATGGGGTGGTCATTTTGTTCTGCCACTCAACACAAATTGTATGCACCTTTTTGAAGAAAGTTTCTTGAGGATCTTGCTCTTTTTCATTTATGATGGACTTCATCTTCTCAATCATCAATTCAATGCCACAGTACACCTCTCCCAAATATGTCTTATTCATGTCAGTAAAGCAGATCATATTCATGATAGGCTCAGTAAAACTAAGAAGGTATTCAACACGATCCCACCAAATGTCATCTAGGATCATGTGCTTTACGTTTTTTGCCCTTTCACTATCGGATTGCCTCCATACAGACCAAAGTTGGTTGGTGACCATGCTAGAAAGTGCCTCACGCACCTTCACAAGTCGTTTCAAGATGATTATGTCGGGTGCAAATTGAGTCTCAACAACCTATTTGAAAATTTAAAATTAAGAAAAAAGAAGAAAAATATTTAAATTTTAAAAAATAAATTAAAGTAAAACATAAAATTTAAAAATTGTGTTGTTTCAGTTACCTTCAATAGCTTCAATTGTGAGAATGATCTATAAATGGCCAACGACATTTCATGGTTTGCAACAAACATTTGGATCTCTTTAGCCTCAACATAGACTTGTTTGATCCAATCTATTTTCCTACCCAACTTTTGTAGCATAAGGCTGAGTGAATGGATTGCGCAAGGTGTCCAAAATATATGTGGAAATTGTGCTTCAACCAACATACCAGCTACTTTGCAAATTTTTGTATTGTCTGTCATGATTTGAACAACGTTTTGAGGACCTACTTCTTGAATGCATTGTATTAGGATGTTAGCAATAAATTCTGCATCTTTCATCTGCCCCTGACAATCCACAACTTTCAGAAACATCGCCCGATTAGGACACATTGCGATCACATTGATAAATGGTTTATTTTTAACATTTGTCCATCCATAGGAAACAATAGACACTCCTGTTTGATACCATAAACCCCTAATGGGAGCCAGTGAAGTTTCTATATTTTTGACCTCCTTTGATAATAAGGTGTTACACACCTTCTCATAACTTGGGCCCGTGTACCCTTTTGGAGCCTCATTTACTTTTTTCAACATATCTTGCCAATATGGCGATTGAACAACATTGAAGGGCAAACCATTTGCATAGATGCATCTTGCAACAGTTTGGTCGGCAATCTTTCTAACATTGTTTGGAAATGCCCTTTCTAGTGGCCTTTTTGTTCTTTTCATGTTAGATGCCCCTTTTTCATACCTATCCATAAATGGGTGACCCTCTACCACAACATCAGGGATGACACTACAAGATAGGGAAGTAGATGGCCTTTGTGACCCTTTGCCTTTTCTCAAAGGATGCCTTGTTCCAAGGACAACTGCTGCATCTGCTTCCTCTTGCTCTCTAATATATTCTGCTATTTTTTGAGTTGGCACATGTACACCATTCTTTCCTGGACAAGTTTCGATTGCCATGTTAGGAATGGCACACAAATGAGCTTTCACTTGATTGTATGAGCTTGTATACCTTTGATCACACCCCCTACATATCCAAACATATGTCCCATCACCTGGAATCTGCTCTATCATTTCTACATGCCTCCACAAAGGTGAACATTGGTCGATTTTGAAGCAGGGTTGTCCAATGAAGCTAGAAGTGTTCACCATTGTAATACAAAAGCTACTGCAAGCAGCAAGATAGAAATACAAGTAGCAAGATTGAAATAACTTTTAACAGAATGCTGAACCAATCCTTCTCTTCTGCTGTATTAAAATGTGTTCAGGGTTTCAATCTATCATCGCAAGAGGATGAACACCATGAAATATATTTTAAGATCCTGGAAAACCTATTTGCAGATCAGTACATTATGCACACTAATGCTTTCTCAAAGTGTAAAGGCAATTGGGCGAGCAGCAATCCATATTTCCTACCCCTTAAAACCCATATTTCCGACCAATAAAAATTGGCGTAAAAGAGTAAGAAGTAAACATTAGGCACACGATTTGGTATTTAGAGTTTTAGATGGTTTAGAAGCAAACAATAACGTGTCAAAGTGCATAGAACCTCATTTGAGACAACATCGAGCTTCTTCTGATCCTTGCTCTGCACATTGACTTCTCCTTGGAGGCCCGTGAGGTTGGATATGCCCACTTTATGCACAAGAGCAACAATCTGCTTACATGCCAAAGAAATACCTGAGAGCACAATTAACCAGGTCCCCGGCTATATGACCGCTTTGTTCTTGTCTTAGTAACCACGCCGTCAGAGTCTGGATATCAAACGCTCCTTTCTTCTTCGTCTGCTGTTGCTCGTGAAAATGATCGCTGTTTAGGGTTTACGGCGGGCTTTCTATGGTCAAAAGTCAAAAAAAAGTGCCCTGGACGATTCCGCGGGCGTTTCACTCCTGAATTTCTTTCCGAAACGAATCGTACCCAGGTACGCCAGGTTATTTATTCCTTTAATAATTTATTAATGCATACTATCTGTCCGGACAGATTTGTTTCTCAAACCAAATTGGTGACAGTCCCTTCGGACTATCAATGCTGATATCTGGTTTTAATGCATACTATCTGTCCGGACAGATTTGTTTCTCAAACCAAATTGGTGACAGTCCCTTCGGACTATCAATGCTGATATCTGGTTGGCTTTACTATTAACAGTCACCTGTGGGCATTAATATAACTTCATTTTCAACTTCATATCATGTGGGAGCAGTTCAATTGTATAAGCTGCAGAGGATCTTGTGCGAAATGTATGATATTTCAACTTTGCTACACAATTACAGGAGTATTAATTGCTGTTCATTATGCCAGCAGTAGGGCATGGAGTCATCTTGTCACCCTGTATATAAATACCAAAACAAAGCTGATATATATTTAAAAACAAAAAGTTAAAACTATTAAACTAAAAATATAGCTCACATCACGCCTGAAATTAGACGGCCAACCATACCTGTATGAAAATTTTGTGACAGTTTGTTCATTTAAATGTCTGATGTTTTATTAAAAAATTAAATTGTCAAAAAAATATTTAATTTATATATATTTTTTAAATTGTATTACTATTTTGTTGATTGATTCTTTAAATTGTAAAATTGCAGTGAACATTTAATTTAATATTTAACTAGAATAAGCTGACTCTAAATTAATTTATTGATTTCATATGTGCAAATATCATAAATGCATCCATCAATTTGAAACTATTTTATTTGAGTTAATTTATTTTATATTACAAATTGATTTTATTTTTTATATACATTTTAAATTCAATTATTTAAAACACATTTAAATATCAATTTCAAACCTACTCAAGAAATAGTTATATAAAATTAAAATTAATTTAATAAATAGTGAAAATTCTTGTTATGTGGATATTCTATATATATTTTTTAAAATATAAAATTAGAAAATATTGATAATTAGTAGTATATGTAAAAATCTTAAATTCTTGTGGGCTCATTTAGAACCTTTCAACTTCACCAATAGACCAAGGGTCCATTGACAATATTCAAAAATTTAAAAGACAATTATATTCTAAATATTATTTGATAAATACTAGTAAAAATGTCAAAATCTTAACTTTATTGTTAAAAATATTTGAAAAATTAGAAAGAAGTATATTTCATTTGAAAAACAATTATTTTGAACAGATTTCAAATTAATATATATAAATATTATAAATCATATAGGTATATTAATATAAAGCAATGATAACTGAAATTGGAAAGAATTATTCCATCTTTGAAAAGATTCCAAACTAATTTATATTTTTATCATAAACATTATATATATAATAATAATACTTTTCTACATTATTTATAAAAATATAGCAAATCAAATAATACAGTCTAATAAATTTATAAGTTGTAATATATGGTTTAAAATGCAAAAAAGGACCATTAAATTTTAAGTTTTGATATAATAAACTAATTAGTTTTTATTTTGTAGAAAAATTATTTATTTTTTAAATATAAAAGTATCAAAATTTTAAAATACATATTTATAATGTCTACAAATGAAACTATTAAAAAACATATAAGTATGCAATACTTACTATACTTTTCAAAGTAAAAACAAAACAAATAATTATTAAAATAATGAATCTTGGCTTTTTCCAAAAGTAAGATCAAAAGTTACATGCAAAAATAAAGTAGTTCCTTGAATAAAAATAAAGCAAGCAATGTAAAGTACTGTAGATAAAATAAAAAATCTTTACTAAAAATTAGAATTTATGTGTTCATTAACTAGTAAATAAAATAGTTCTAAAGTAAAATAAAATAACTCTATGTAAATAAAATAGCTTGAAACTCATATTTCTTGACATTTTTAATTTTTTAGATAGATGTATTTGATATATCTATACTAGTTACTTATTTATAAATGCATTTATTTAATCAATGTTTCCACATAGCTATAAAACTCTTGAAGTGAGGGGTCTCGAAGGCTAGTCTCGCGAGGGCCAAAATAGATAGGGTGTGTTGGTTAGCTTAGAGAATGGCTAGGTGAAGGTCAACTTCAATGGAGCAACAAAGGGTAATTTGGGTGAGAGTGGGGTTGGATGCATGGTGAGAAACCATGAAGGGAAAAATTTAACAAAGAGATCAGTCTATTTGGGGATTGGCACAAACAACGAGACATGGTTTCGAGTTGCATTAATAAGAATCTAGTGTGCCAAAAATGGTAATTTTTGAAAAAATCGTTTGGAGGACTCATTAATCACAGTCAACGCTATTATAAGTTAAAAAATTGGTTTTACTCGATAAATCGTATTTTGGCTGAGCTGGAGTAATTTAGGGTGGTGCATACATACCATGAAGGTAACACAGTGGTGGATGATTTAGCAAAAAGGGCTTTGTTGGCTAGGCTGAGTATTTTCATGTAAGTCTCCTCGAATTGGCGATGGGTGGTACATAGCTCGTACCTTGTAATTCATGTGGTGTCAAGTGGTGGAAGCGGGCAAGCATTAAAGGATGTGATCGCCAAGTTTTTTGCCACGAATTTTTTGTGCAATGCAGGTGTGGAGTGGACTTATTGATCCAGGATGGATACACCAATCTGTTTGGAGAGCTTGAAGACTTAGTTGGCATTCATGGGGGAGGTGATTGAGAAGCGACTAGGGAACGTTTTTAAAACAAAGCATGGCTTGATTCTCCACACTTTGAAGATGGTGCTTGGCAAGGAATTTCTCTGCCACTACCATTGGCATAGGCTTAACATAGATATTTCTACTATGTTTTTGGCATTGATACTAGATGTAGGGAATCGAAGGAGATGGAACATGAATTGTGTAAGAAACTGGTTCAAGGGAAGTATCTCCTTGGCCTAAAAGATGTGTTGGAGAACTATGAAGAAGGTCGCGATGTTCCTTTGCCTGGTGACTATTATCTAATGTGTCGTCGTGGGGAGCCTCTAGAGCGGTATCGTTTGGTTTTCTCAAATGACTTGACCTCCCTTCTTTGATTTCATGCAGTTGTGACAAAGAGTATCAAGTTCCTAAAGCAAATCTTGGGGCTGGTTCTAGATGAGGATGCGAGGTGACTACAGGCGTACATTACTTCTGAGAGCCTGGTGGATGAAGGTGGAACCTGTAATCAACTTAATTAGTTAATTAGCAAATAGAATTGTTAGAATCAAACATGCTCGAATTCCATGTTAGAATTGGCTATGGATGTCAAGATCTATGGACCAAATGGAAAGCACAAAGAAGAGAGAATAATGTGACAAGAATAAACTGTATTCAATGTCAATGATATGATATGCTTCAATCTACAAATGTAGTAGAGACCCCTTGGTTATATAGCCAAGGTGAGAACATAGGAGTGCATAAGATTATGACAAGTGTCATAATCTTATGACATGAGACAACAATGAAAAGCTATCACTCCACCTAAAGTGGAAAGTGATAATGTCATAACCACCACAAATAGTGGATCACCCAATGATATGTCCATGAAAGGTGGAAGTGATAAAGTAATAAGAAGATAAGTCCACCAAAAGTGGAAATTCTCCAACAACTCTTATGTGGTCCCTAAGTAAACTTAACTAAGGTGTAATGATGACCTAGGACAAGGTACAAAAAATTTAATTGCATCAACACCTCCCCTTAAGTGCAACTTAGGTAGAATGTACACAAATGCAAACAATGCAAGATGGGTCCCAGCAACTAGGCCATGTTAGGTACCCATGTACAAATGCAATGCAATCTCTCACAAACTAAGAAAAGGAGAAAACCCAATGGGACAAAACTCCTCACCAAAAGAGAGATGAAATACAATAATGAAATGCTCTCAATGATGAATGAGAAGGTAAAAACCCCATGTGAGGAAAAAGATCCCCCATAAGAGAGAAGTAGAAGAGAGACAAGGCAGCCCCCCCTCAATGTTGAGTCTCTTGCAATGATGGTAGAAGCTCGACATTGAATGTTGAAGATGATCCAATCTCGTCGAACAACATTCCTCCCCTTAGGAAGAAACAAAACCAAGGATGTATACAGGATGTGTGATATCTCTGAAGCATGCTCAAGTGTCTCCATGTCGATGCCGAAAGCTGACACAATCCAAACAGGCATTCTAGGCCACACTGTTGAAGAGTTCAATCCAACATCTAGTAGAGATGAATGTAGAACATGATCCAAAGATAAGGATATCCCCTCTAAAGACAAAGAAGCCTCCTCCAAATATTGTCCAAAATTATCCACACTCATGTCAAACTGCAAAGAATGATCATGTAGAGAATGAACAAGAGGGTCAAAGTGTTCCCTCACAACAACTGAAGAAGGAACATCTTCATCAAAGAGAAGATGAATGTCATCAATGATGTCCCCCAAATCTGCAAGATGAGACTCCACAAACAAGTCTGAAATACCTATCAAGAAGTCATCCAAAGTAGCCATATCTGGAAGTCAATGTATGTCCTGTTGCACTGAATCACAAGGAACCAAAACTGTGGAATCACAAGTATCATCAACTACAATAGTAGATGGAGGAGATGAAATGCATGGCTCAAGTATTGGATCTGATGTGAGAACTCCCAAGTTCAAGTAGCCAAATGTCTCCTTTGAATCATGGTTCACACGAGAAGTGTGATCAACAACCAAAGGAGCATTGTCATCATCAGAAGCAAAATCTGTAAAGGTATACAACTGAGATGAATGATCAACCACCCCAGTAGCAATGATCTCTTTAATCTCCAAGTCTCGAATGATGATTGAATCAGGTGTGAACTCCACATTTCTCCCATCTCCACCATGTTTAATCTGATATATGGAAAGAAGATTGTTTGTCAAATGAGGAACACACAAAACATCCTAGAAAGTGTTGTCCCCAAAACTAATAGATCCCTTCCCAATTACACTCATGTATGTATTGTTTCCCATCAAGATAGGAGACATAGTACATGGCTAAAATGAAGAGAATATAGATTGTGAAGATGTCATATGATGAGATGCTCCTGAATCTAGAAGCCATCTCCCTTATCCTGGACTTGAATAAGCACAAAGAGCTTGTCCTTTATATCCTGTTGTAGAATAAAAATCAGCATGACCTTTTCCCTTAGACTATTTTGAAGAAGGAGAAGAAGCAGACATTCTAGAAGGCAAATCAATTTGATTTATTTTGAGAAGATTTTTGAACTCATCAATATCCTTCTTATAACAATAATGTTCTTCATGTCCATCCTTCTTGCAATATGCACAAAAGGACCTCTCCTTAGATGATTTCTCTTTTGAAGATGAATCTTTATGTTCTTCTATGGATTGTGTGTTCTTTTTAGGCTTGTTCTTTTTCTTTTCTTTGCCACTTGAAGACTTCTCATCTTTTGCAACCAAGGCATGTGATTTTGAAGACTTCAAAGTACCCATTTTAATCTTATTTTGCTCTTGAATCAAAAGATATGTGAGAGCCTCAAAAGATGGTGATGTGAAATTGCTAATTGTCAATTGATGAGTCTAAAAACTTGAAACAAAGGTTGCATATGTAGTTGGAAGCTTGTCCAACAAGTTAAAAACCAATTGATCATCCTCTTTCTCAATACCACGATCTTTTAGTTGTGCTCTTAGCTCATTTGCTTTAGTGACATAATCTTGAATAGTGTCAAAATTCTTAGGATCAAGGCTTAGGAGATCATTTTCAAGTTTGTATCCCTTAACCTTATCAACCTTGCCATATAAAGTAGCAAGGTTATCCCAAGCTTCATTGGCTGTAGTAAATTTATCAACATGAAAAATGAGATCATCTGAAATGAACTTTCTTAGTGTACCCAATGCTATAGAATTTTTAGTGAGCCAATCCATATATGCAGTTGGATCTGCCTTAGGATCCGTAGGTGCGGTTATGGTTCCATCAATGTAGTAAATTAAACCTTTTTCCATTAGTTTACTCCATGCACATACTTTCCATGTAGCATAACTATGTGCAGTTAAGAGTGGAACTTTAGATGAACCCATGATGGAATGCAAGAGCACAAAATAGGCACAATCACACAAAAGATACCCCCCCACAAATTCACTCAATCAAAGTACCCTCCAAGCAATATCTGATTTGGCACTTTATACTTAGTGCATTTACAATTGCCACTGCCAAAAACAACAAAGTGGACTTTGATTTTGGTACATGCAAATGCCAAAATAGGCCACAGATTCAAGTACAATTGTTGGTACAAAATGAGACCAATCTGATCATACCACTAAGAATTACACAAAAAATTATGCACTTTAAAAAAAAATAGCACACAAAAATGTTACCGTAGGAGCAAGTTATGAGCTCCTGAAGTTCCCAAAATGAGGATGAAGGAACAACACCTATGAGAATCTTTATTTTTGAAACAAACCAGAAGCCAAAACCAAAAACTAACTGCATCACTATGTAGAGTACGAAAAAGTAGCTCAAATAAAAAAAATTGCTCGAAAAAGAAGCCAAAATGAGCGAGATATGAGCCTCCAAAGTTCGACTGCAAAAATCAAAACTCAAACCATGAGTGGACAAATTTTTTTAGAAAATGATGATGTCAGTAGTGATGTGTCATTGACATGTGCAAACCACAGGCTTAAAATTGACGACTTGTGGCCCGTCACCAGAAAAAAAACCCCTTTCCCAAAAAATGTTACCGGAATATTGCTTGACGGAATCTTTCGTACTTGCCGGTATATTCTTCTGAAATATTCTTTGGAATCTAATGGATGTCGCCGATTTTGGTCGCCGCTGGATATTTTGAAGATTCCGGCACCTGCCGGTTGGTAAGTTGTCAGACCGCCGATATAGTTTTTCGGTTGCCTTTCCGCGGGATGGAGGGGGCCGCGTGGCAGTGGTGGGACAACATGCGGGAACACCAGTTACAAATTTCAAAAAAATTCCAATTTTTTTTTCGAAAATAAATCATACCCGGCTGTAATTATGACAACCTGGGGGGCCGTACGACTCTCCGGGCAAAAACATTTTGCCTCACCGAATAAGTGCTCCAATTTGAACGATTGGACAGTCGATCTTAGGGTTTTTGGCCCTTTTGGATGCGATGGCAGGGTTGGATTTGACTCGAAATGCTCCAAAAATGTAGCTATCTTCTAGATCTAGCAACCATAATTCAGCTTCAAACCCCTCATAGATTTGGCCTCATATGTCCAATTTGGACAAAACAAAAGGCAAAATCGACTTTCTCGAACCTTCTAGATGCAATGGTGAGCTTAGATTTGCACCAACAAGCTCTGATATAAACCTGCAATAAAGAGCCAAAAATGGAACCTCCCCAAATCTGGTACCTCTCTTCAAAAAAAGACTCTCCAATGGCAC
Source organism: Sequoiadendron giganteum (assembly GCA_007115665.2). Taxonomy (NCBI): domain Eukaryota; kingdom Viridiplantae; phylum Streptophyta; class Pinopsida; order Cupressales; family Cupressaceae; genus Sequoiadendron; species Sequoiadendron giganteum. The sequence goes on from CM021105.1 coordinate 20,196,987, forward strand.
CCAACCCGCTTTGATACCATGTTAGAATCAAACATGCTCTAATGCCATGTTAGAATTGTCTATGGATGCCAAGATCTATGGACCAAATGGAAAGCACAAAGAAGAGAGAATAATGTGACAAGAATAAAATGTATTCAATGTCAATGATATGATATGCTTCAATGTACAAATGTAGTAGAGACCCCTTGGTTATATAGCCAAGGTGAGAACATAGGAGTGCATAAGATTATGACAAGTGTCATAATCTTATGACATGAGACAACAATGAAAATTTATCATTCCACCTAAAGTGGAAAGTGATAATGTCATAACCACCACAAATAGTGGATCACCCACAAAAGGTGGAAACCTAATCACATGATATGTCCATGAAAGGTGGAAGTGATAAAGTAATAAGAAGATAATTCCACCAAAGGTGGAAATTCTCCAACAACTCCTATGTGGTCCCTAAGTAAACTTAACTAAGGTGTAGTGATGACCTAGGACAAGGCACAAAACATTTAATTACACCAACAAGAATAAATAAAATAAAAGAATAACGTTTTGTCAAGGATTTAGTCCTCAAAATTAGTTAGTACTCGGGGATTAGTCCTCGAGATTAGTTAGTACTCGAGTAGTTGTCGATGGTTGGTATCCTCAATCGACGTTGGTTAACTATTTATAATACTGAGTGTGTTGTATTCATGGACTAGCACATATGTGATGAATTGTAATACTACAACCATATGAATAAGAATCTGAAATACCTTTATGTGCAATTGCTTTGTGAATTTTTTCTTTTCTTTAATGTTATTTTGCAATTTAGTTTACTCTATAAGACAAGTAGCACTCAACAAGTAAACAAAACCACCATTTCGGGAAACCCTAGGATCTGTAATTGCCTTTAGTGAGCCTGTGTTTTTAGTTCTTTGTGATTGATAGGCATGGTTGGGGTTTTCATAAACAATGTGGCTTGGAGGGGGTGGGTATCTATGGTAAAAATTGTAATTGTCTGGTTGTTTTTTTGGTGGGGTGTCGATCAAAATTAGTGTCTTTGGCAGGGTCTAAACTACTAGCAATGTATGGTGTTACCCCATTTTTTCTTGAGGTGCTCAATGGTGTGGGTTGTGGGCTTGGTTGTTTCGCCTCCAAGGGAGGGGTAGTAATTTGGAATGGGGATAGGCATGAATGCTAGTGTCATGGTCTGGTCTGAACTATGGGAGGCTTGTTGATGGTTCCCTGGATGATAAATTTACTAATTTAAAAAAAAATTAATATATGAGTGCAACCCCTTAGCTACTTTTGCACTAATAAAAAAACTCTTGAAGTGAGTCTTGGCAAGATTTCAACCCTATTTCTCTAGTAGTTGCTCCCATTTTTTGGTGAAGATTTCAATCTTTTCATTTTTTTACTATAATGTTTGACAAAATCTCCCACAACATAAATAGGAGTGAAATCCTTTTCCATGTGACTATTGCCTAATAGGCAAAGGAAATTGTATGAGGTTGAAATTTGAAATTTATGAAATATGTATGTGGGCACAAGGTCATGCACCCATATTTGACAATCGGATTAGATGAAGGACAAGAGACTAACATCTAGCAATTATGCTTCGGCCTTCTATCGTGGCATCATTCTATGACAACTTGGACAATATGTACAACCTACACCACTATGGATCAAGTAGAATTTAGAACTACAATGAGAACAATGTCCAAGATGTTTGGAACTATGACATGAGATTGATTTCCAAATTCGGTTGGAGATGTATACCACATTTAATATCGAAAAGTAGAGTGGATCACAATGTTGACTTGTGTTAGTGCAGCTAGGGCCAGTATTCCTAGGTTTCACTTGTTTAAATCCAAGAGGCACATGAGAAACTACATTTCAAATTGTGAGGCAGGGGCATGCATGGCAGTCGAAGAACACACATGGATGACAAAGGATTTTTTTCTTAATTGGTTAGAACATTTTGTAACTTTGATCCCTGGTGGGATTTCACCCATGAATAGGGCCCTTCTTATCTTTGAAGTCATGGTAGCCACATAGCCTTCAAGACAATAGAAGAAGCAAGGCATATAGGAATAGACTTGTTGATGCTTCTTGTGCATACCAGCCACAAGCTACAACCATTGGATGTCAGTGTTTTATCTCCTTTCAAGACTTACTTCAAACAACAAAGAACTCTATGGATGGAAAACAACCTCCATATTGAAATTGGATGGGAAGAGTTGGAAACTCTTGTAAGCAAAGCATTCAACCAAACATTGACACCATACAACATTATAAGTGGCTTCCATAGAAATGGAATATGGCCACTAAATCAGTTTTCTCTTGACAGGGATATGAGGCCAAGTGAGGCCTTCAATGTTTAAGAGGATGTATAAACTATTGGAACAAAGAGTGATGCAGTTGCAATAAAAGATGGTCCATAGTACATTGTAATAGAGACCTTCTTGAGATTGTTTGGTTATAATGGAGATCAGATTGATGGTTTTGTGTGAGATTATGATGTGTATAATGTACCAATTGATTTTCAAGCAGCCTCCAATGATGGCATAAAGAATACAACAAAAGGTCTTAGTTTTCCACCATAAGCCAACCAACCAAAAAACCCCAATGTTCGAGTACCTTACCATGAGAGTACAAAAAATACAACATAAGGTTTGAGTTTTCCAACTCAAGCTAGCCAACCAAAATGGTTGAAGGAAGTAGCCACAAATATTGGAGTGCAAACAAATTTTACTAAGGATGAAGTCACCCTTTCCATTCCATCCCCACCATAAATTGATCCAACAAAGGTAATACATTACTTCACTAATGCAACAAAATGAGACCAACAGAGTGATGTTGATTGTGAAGATGAAAATAACATAAGTGACCAAGACACTAGCTTCATACCATGCATCCAAGAAGATGGGAAACAAATGACAAGCTCGATCAAAAAATTCTTGAGACTTTCAATGTAGTGGGTGCATCAAACATTGCAGGGAGGTCATTCAGGAGTTCATCTTAGTAGGTAGTCACAAATATTAAATTTTGATACCTACATTGAAATACTCAATGAACAAGAGGTACAAAAGAAGAGAAATGAGGAGTTGCAACAATGTAAAAAGGACCAGATAAGGGAGAGTAAGGTAAAAAGTGAAGCAAACCAAATAGAAAAAGGAAGAAAGTAGGTTGGAGAAGCAAGCAAGAAAAATGAAAAAGATGAGAAGTTGATTAGAAAATAGGAGAAGGTGATTAGACAAGAGCAGGCCAAGGATGATCAAGAATATAAGGCGGCTAAAAATAAAGTAAAATAAGTTGAGAAAATAAATGTAAGAGTGCAATGGAGAACCCTCTACCCCCCAACACCCAATTTTTCTTGATATGTGATGAACCTCTTGTCTCTAACCTTTGCAGCTATCAGTAATCTGCAACTTGGGACTACCCATGACTGGTTAGACCAACTGCAACTGAATTTAGATGCAAACTAGGCATTTTTTTCTCATATAGCAAGTTGCCTACAAACCTCTCTTAACCAACTAACAATGCCTATAAGCGGACCAGAGTGTGTTTCCTTTGAACATGTGACACCACCTCCTTTTCCTAGCCATATAGAGAAGTGATTAAGTTTTTAATGAATTTGGTTTTTTGATCGATGTAGCAACATATTTTGGGGAAATGTTTTGTAGAGGAGATCACATATTTTTGGTTCATACATGTCGATTTTGTGCAATCTATGGTTGCAATTCGAGTTAAGATATAATTTTGATATGATTATAAAATGGTGTAATGATGTTATATTTGGAACCTCACATTTTTAAGAGTTGACAAGAAAGCGAATACATGGCTTCAATAATATGTTGATATATTTGTAATATGTTTCAACCATGTATTTTCTATGGTATCACCTAATTCCACTATATTTCAGTCATAGGGTTTTTATAGTATTACTTAATTTCTCTACATTTCAGTCATATATATAACAACACATGTTGTCTACTAGGTCATTGGAAAGGTAAAGTCACAAAGACTTTACTTGTAGTTAATGCTTGATGTCTTTTATTTAATGCTGAGAAGTCCTCGCATGCTTACCAAAATAATTTGATACAATTGAGAGTCTAAAATACATACATCTAATCATCCAAACAAATATGCACTCGTAAGAACAATAAATATATGAACACAATGTACCACAAATTATAAAAATCACAATGCATTTAGAGAAAAATCTCCTAATATAGTTTAGTGTGTTATCAAACATAGTTTCGTTGATATGTCGATCATCCACATACTTGGTTCAACTATCAGACGCTCTCGCATGCCTACAAAAAATGTAATAATCAAGGATAGTAACATTCTCACATCAAATCACCCTTACAATATTATTGCATGCACAACAAAAAATTCATATACAAGAAGAAGAATGCACAACAATAAGAGTTTTGAGTGGAGCATTATGTTGCATAATATTTTAACCATCTTCAACATTTCACATCATGCATACAATCCTTACATACATTCATACATTTTTTATTATGAACAAAAGAACATTAATAATGCATTTTGATGCTTACGTAAAATCATACATACATATGCATATGCATAAATACATATGTAGACACTTCAAATTGTCGTGATCGATATTACACATGTCTAAATTTGATTTTTAATAATTAAATAATCTAAATTGTTTAATTAAATTTATCATTTTCTCTTATTAATTGATGCAGGGGAATCCCTTTACAAATATCAGAATCACAACAACATCAAAGAAACACTTAACAAGAATGCCAGAGAGAAGCAAAGCCTTCTTTTATTACTACAAACAAAATGACATTACATAATAACATATCTTATGGGCCTTCTTGACTTTAACAATCTACAATTATTCAACTCAAAGCTAACTCTCCTTCCACCTTCACCCTTCGTAGTAAGAAATATGCTCGATCCTAAACATTGTTATACCACCCCTTCTAGTTCGATGTATCTTTTTTTCCTTGCTAGCATGACCTGGGGTTTCTTTTCATCATTCCATGTGTTTTCTCCTTTTATTCATGTTGACAAAATCTGCATTAAATTTTGACATCCAATCTTACCTTAGTGTCGTCATCCACTTCCCTACAACATTAATGGTACTGGAGTGGTCATTCCTCCTCTACGCCATCACTCACGCAGTCATCGACTTAGATGATTCACACCATGAATGGAATTAAAACTTAGTTGTTACACTTTTAAACATCATTATTTAGTTAAACCCTAAATTTTGTGGTTCAAAATAATGATACTAATTCATACCTCATGCCATGTGTCATTAATTTGTACTGGTCAACTAAGACAACTTCTCTTTTGGCAAGATTTCCCTCTATTTTTGGAAACTTCATTATCCCTTACCATCAGGACTCAGGAGTCTCTAATCCGTCATACCACTATTGCCTTCGCTATCGCTATGTCAGGGAGATATGAAAAAAGGTCTCTTTGAAATCTCCATGTCACTTTGATGAGTCAATTTATTGAACACCAGATGTTGGAGTTCGCTTCTCCTTCATGGTACCTACCATCTTCTGAGTAAGGTGTAAAACCAACCTCCATCTCACGAAGACCGAACTCATCCTTACCAACTTCCATCCTTTCAAGTGTCGGGGTTCACATTTCCTCCATACATCATACACATTTAGTAGTTAAGTCATGGTGTAAGTCTTAACGCCAAATCCCAATGCCCAATTGTTCACAACATCGAGTATGCATCAAGCTTGAAGTTTGAACTCGATAAGATTGTGCAAAAAAAAATGACTAAGTCCAACTTCTCTAGCAAGCAATAAGAGATTCGTTTGAGGCCCGAAGCCCAAAATTTTGGACATCTTCTTACTTAACACTCAAATCAACTAGCCCTTATTGAAAAGAAACAAAATTTTATTTTTTTGGTTGATGCAATATCTCCCTACACCTTGGATTCCCCCGCATCATTAATCAAATAAATAATTTTATTGGATTAATTCATCCCTCGTCATACTAACTTTCATCCCATTTAATTAGATAATGTAAATTATTTAATTAAACTTCCTATGTTTTCCTATTTGATTGAATAACTCTAACTATTTAATTAAAGATCATGTTTTCCCATATTTCTCTAAAATATCTTAAACCGCACCTAAGTTAATCTTTGATTAATTAACCTTATCCACTTTATAATCCTCACTAGTCCATTCTCCAACATTTAACTCCACTCAAGTTAAATAAACCCATTGTTTATTAACTTCAACTTGCACAAATAATTAATTTTCTTAAATTAATTAAATGGTTGTTTTCCCTCACACTTGCATGAGAATATTTCAATGGAATATTCCTTCTACATTTACTCCCTTCATTGAATTTCTTACCCAAGCCTTGATGGATCTTACATAAGCCATCTTTTCTCCCACCCAAGCCTTAATGGCTCTTACACACGCCATCTTGTCTCTCACACAAGCCTTTACTTCTCTTACATGCCTTAATATCTTTCACCCACATGCCTTTTATTCTTCACCCACATGTCTTTAATCCTTACATACTCTCTTCCCAAAATTTTCTCACACATGTGTGAGCACATATCCCCATGACTTCTCTTAGCCTTTTGAAACTTGTCACGAGGATAATCATCCTTCAATCCTCTCATCAATTAGCAACCATTGATTGGGCGAATGAATCTCAACCCTTTATTTTGTTGGCAAAACAAGACAATTGAGGGGAGGGGGGAGGGGGGGGTGAATCAGTTGTTATCAAAATCAGACTTATACAACATTAATCAACCTTAGATCAAAAATATGATAATTAATAGTGCAAGCACTAAATCAAAAACACATCAGAGACACATGAACACCAATATTTTATACGTGGAAACCTTGTTAGGGAAAAAATCATGATGGATGTTAGTCCACAAGATTATACCCTGTTAGAAGTATAATGAGGAATACTAAGGAATGCACTTGCATTCAGGCGCACTGCCTAGAGAACACTACTTAAAGGGAAGGCTCACTACCTTACATACAGTAATCAAATTAAATCCATCTGATGAAGTTGAACTGAGAAATTAGCTTCTGCAAAAGCCCGATTATAGTTCTGGTTAGGAGCACAAAACTTCTACAAACTCTTCCACTCTCCACTCAATCTCTTCCACACTCTTCTTTGAATGATATGACCTTTATTCACACATGTACATCACTTGTACACTTGTACACTTGTACACTCTTTTTCTAAATGAGGAAAACAATCTCATATATATATATATATATCTGCTACACAGATTTACATCAACTATTCAGTCGGACACAAATAAAGAATAAATTACATCTGTCAGCCTTAATACATGAATAAATTTTAATGCACACCAACACAAGTTGATCACAATATAGTGAGGACCCAAAAAAACACCTCCAAACACGCCAAACAATAAAATATTAATCCTCATGGATCTGCAACACGCTAACACCATCATGTCGGCCAAGAACATAAAAACTCAAGCACACATCAGAAAAATATCGGATCACAAACACTTTGATCAATGCAAATGTATAGAAAGGATAGAGCATGATTCGGACTCATCCTTGAATGTCATAGGTACATGTGCAACATATGAAATTACCAAAATTTCATCTGCTTCATCCAAGAACGCCATCTACAGAAACTGAATAATTGTAGGTACACAGATCTTCATAAATTCCACAAATCTTAATGTGAACCTCTGAAACTTTCAGAAAACATACTAGAAAGCTTCAGCAACAAACCCTTTGAAGTGCACCTTCAGATCTTCAACATACAAAAATTTCCAACATTCTAACCTTCTCAGCTCCACTGGTTGCTTGTACTATATTTTTTACAATTTTCTTAATCTCCTAGACATATACAGCCTTAAGCATCATTAATTCTAATAGTGTTGACATCAATGACAACCACATATCAGAAACACAACCACAACATCCAACAATCTCCCCCTTTGGCATTGATGGCAACACATAACGTGAAAAATAATACCATCAACCCAACTAACTTTTCTCCAACAATCTCCCCCTGAGATTGTGCACTCTTTCCTGTTTCCTTCATTGCTCTTCTTTCCCACATTTTTCACATTGTTTCTCTCCCCCTTTGAAATCAATGGCAAAGGCACACATGCTCTGATAAAAATTTTGAATCATCTGACTACTCCCCCTGAGTAGCAGCCACCACAACATCAATCCAGAATAAGATATGGCTATGAATTCATGGACTGATGCAAATACCTGCATCTTAGTTTTGATCAGGAGGGGAAATCACCCCTAACTTGCCTCTGAGGTACTCAAAATTATCCTTAGGCAATGGCTTGGTAAATATATTTGCAATTTTCTCCTTGGTAGGTATGTAATCCAATCTAACTTCTTTGTCACTTACTTTGTCTCTCAAGAAGTGATACTTGATGGATATATGCTTTATCTTTGAATGCAACACTGGATTCTTAGAAATGTTAATGGCACTTGAATTGTCATAGAATATGGCAATGGGTTCTTCATACTCAATTCTGACATCTCTCAACATTTTCTTCATCCACAATACTTAAGTAAAATTGTTTGCAACAACAATGTATTATGCCTCAATAGTAGATAATGAAACTGAGTTTTGCTTTATGCTTAACTAAGATACCAACTTATTTCCTAAGAAGAATGCATCACCACTAGTACTCTTCCTATCATCTACATCTCCTGCCCAATTAGCATCAGTAAAAGCACTTAGGATAAGATCATCATCCTTAGGATACCAAAGACTAAGATCAATTGTCCCTTTTAGGTATCTGAAAATTCTTTTCACAACACTCACATGAGACTCTTTAGTATCAACTTGAAATCTAGTAACCATGCACACAACATTCATTATATCTGGCCTAGTCTGAGTCAAATAGAGTAATCCACCAATCATTGACATGTATCTTGTCTGATTTTCTTTAGGAGAATCATCATTTTGTGTTAGTTTGCATCTAATCACCATAGGTGTACCAACTGGCTTTGAATCTTCCATGCCAAAAAATTTCAGTAACTATTTCACATTCTTAGACTGATATACAAAGATTACATCATCTAACTGAGTGATTTTCAATCCTAAAAAGAATTTCAGCTCTCCTATCATTGAAATTTAAAATTCACTTTTCATTTCATCAGAAAACTTCATACACAAATTACCATCACTTTCAAAAATAATATCATCAACAAAGACATCAATGATCAGTTCTTTGTTTTGATCTAACTTGAAATACAAATTTTTGTCAGCAGTACCTTTATTGAATCCAAGTTTCAACAAGTATTTTTCCAATCTAGCATACCAAGCTCTAGGAGCCTGCTTAAGTCCATATAGATCTTTCTTCAATCGACATACCATGTCCTTTTCATCAGTCAAGTGAAATCCATCTGATTGTTCAACATAAACTTCTTCTTCTAGTTCACCATTCAGAAATGTTGACTTTACATCCATCTGGTAAACTTTGTAATTCTTGAAAGTAGCATAAGCAATAAATAATCTTACAACTTCAATTCTAGCAACAAGAGAAATTTTTTCTTCAAAATCAATACCTTCCATCTATGAGTATCCTTTGCAAACCAAACTTGCTTTGTTTCTGATCACATCACCTTTTTCATTCATCTTATTCTGAAACACCCACTTGGTTTCAATCACATTTTTGTTCTAAGGTCTAGGAACAAGATCCCATGTATCATTTTTTTGTATCTGCATTAGTTCTTCTTTTATGGCTTCCATCCAATTTTCATCCTTGCATGCTTCACTAATATTTCTAGGCTCATCTTTAGAGATTAAACAATATTCTTCCAGAATTCTTCTTCTAGTTTGCACACCTTTTCTCTTATCTCCTACGATCTGACTATCAGAATGATTTCACCTTACATACTTAGGAGTTTTGAGATTTTCTCTTACCTCTTGTTCTTGTGTTCTTTCTTTTGCACTTCTACTAGTTTTTGCTTCCTGATTCCCTTGGTTCACTGAAACAATTTGAATTTGATTATGTGCTTGGACATTACTTCCATTGTTAGCATTATCATGTTGATCATCTAAATCATAACCACTAGATTTGGATGGTTTAACAATATCTTCATCAACTTTGACATTTGCACTTTCAACCAATTTTTTCAACCTTTTATTAAAGCACCGATAAGCTTTGCTTTTAGTAGAGTATCCTAGAAATATTCCTTCATCACATTTAGCATCAAACTTACCTATATCATCATCTCTCTTGATGTAGCATTTGCTTCCAAAAAAAATGAAATACTTAACAATAGGCTTATAACCAAACCATATCTTGAAAGGTGTCTTACCAGAATTACTGTTGACATTCACCCTATTAATGGTGTACACAACAGTACTTACAACTTCTCTCCAGTAGAAATAAGGAATATTTCCTTCGAGCATCATGGTTCTAGCAATTTCTAAAATGGTTATCTTCTTTCTTTCAACAACTCCATTTTTTTTTTAGGGGTCCGAGGAGTAGATAGTTGTCTTTGGATTCCATGCTCTTCACAAAATTAATTGAATTCTCATGAAGTGAATTCACCACCTCTGTCTAACCTTAGACATTTTATCTTTTGACCTATCTCATTCTCTTCCATAGCTTTGAAACTTTTTAACTTTTCTAATGCTTCATGTTTTTCTCTTAAGAAAGCAACCCATATCATTCTAGAATAATCATCAATGAGCAACATAAAATACCTTTCACCTTGTAGGCTTCTGATTTTGGATGGACCACATAGATCAATATGTATCAAATCTAGTACTCCATTAGAGCTATACTGTATGCTCAAGAAGGAATTTCTTGTTTGATTTCCCATATGACATTCCTTGCACATAGTGTTAGTAGGCTTCACTAACTTAGGCAGATCTCTAACTGCTTGAGTAGAGCTTATCTTGACAATGTTATCGAAGTTCACATGACACAACTTCCTATGCCATAACTAGCTTACATCAATTTGAGCAATCAAACAACTTTCACTAGCAACACTCAAATGAAAGATATTATCTTTTGTCTTTGTTCCTGAAGCAATCATATTTCCTAAACTTCCCTTTATTCTGTACTTACCATCCTTGAACTGTAGATTGTAACCCTTGTCTACCATCTGTCCAATAATCAAAAATTTATGCTTTAAGCCTTCTACATAAAGAACATCATCTGTATTGTGCTTAACACCAAAATAAATAGTGCCTCTGCCACGAATCACACCAAAAGTGTTGTCTTTGAACCTCACAAGACCACCATCATAGTTTTTTAAGCTTACAAACTTGCTTTTGTCACCACTAATATGAAGTGAGCATCCACCGTCAATTACCCACTCATCTTTTTCTTCAATTTTTGCTGCAAGAGCTTTCTCAACATTCACATTACTAGTAGATTCAGTGGACATCTAACCATTTTCTTTGATAGTAATAAATACCCATTCATCTTCATTTCCAATTTCTTTATCAGATTCTTCATTAGCTACACCTTCTTTAGCATAATAGCACTTCCTTTGAAATCTAGTGTTCTCGGGTTTGTACTTTAAAACTCTTTCAGGACATCTAGATACAAAATGACCTATCTTACTGCAAGAAAAACATTTAATAGGTAACTTTCCTTTGTACTTACCATGACCTCTTGATTCTCTTTTCACAATCAATGCTTCCAGTTCTTCCAATTCCTTTTCTTCATATTCAATATGCTTCATCTCATCTTCATACTTGAATGTTCTCTTGGAACTTTCTCCCAAATCATATCTCTGCTTTCTTTTCCCGAATACAGTAGCCTTGAAGGTAGATTCAATCGTAGGAGTAGACTCACCAAATTCACCCAATTCAAATGCAACAAGTTTTCCAATCAACATGTCTCTTGTAATATTTGTCACTGTCATGATTTCATCAATAGCATGAGATTTTGTCTTGTAGGAAGGGGGCATAGATCTATGTATCTTAGCCAAAATTTCATCTTCATCCAAAGTTCCACCATCACATCTAATATCCATCACTAATTCATTTATATTTTGTGAGAAGGAGAAGATGTTTTCATCTTCACTCATCTTCAGGCTCTCCCATTTGACTTTTAGACTTTATAGCTTAGCACTTTTCACTAGTGCATCTCCTTCATACAATGTTTCCAACTTTTTCCAGATCTGGTATGTAGTCTTCAATCCTATCACATTTGTCATTTTTGAATCTGTCAAAGCACTCACCAATGTTTCTACTGCCCTAGTATTAATTTATGCTTGCTTTATCTCATCTTCAAAGGAATGACCATTATGAGGAATATTATATGCACTTTGTGTCATCTTCCAGAATGGTTCACCAATGCACTTCAAGTGACACTCCATCTTGAATTTCCATAGAGATTAGTTTGTATCATCGAATATAGGACTATCCTTCTTGTATGATGCCATCTCAGATCTCCTCAAGCTGTTAGGCTTCTTCAGAGGAACTAGCTTTGATACCAATTGTTGGCAAAACAAGGATAGACAACTAAGAGGGGGGGTGAATCATTTGTTACCAAAATTAGACTTATACAACATTAATCAAACTTAGATCACATATCTTATAATTAACAATGCAAGCATTAAATCAATAACACATCAGAGACACATGAACACCAAGAGTTTATACGTGGAAACTCTATTAGGGGAAAAACCACAGTGGATGTTAGTCCACAAGATTATACCCTGTTATAAGTATAATGAAGAATATAAAGAAATGCACTTGCATTCAGGTGCATTGCCTAGAGAACACTAATCAAAGGGAAGGCTCACTATCTTACATATAGTAATTAGATTAAATCCATATGATGAAGTTGAACTAAGAAATTAGTTTCTGCAAAAGCCTGATTACAGTTCCAGTTAGGCGCACAAAAATTCTACAAAATCTTCCACTCTTTGCTAAATCTCTTTCACACTCTACTCTGAATGATCTGACCTTTATTTGCACATGTACATAACTTGTAAACTTGAGCACTTTTTTTCTAAATGAGGAAAACAATCTCATATATATATCCGCTACATGGATTTACATCCACTATTCAGTCGGCCACAAATAAAGAATAAATTACAACTATCGGCCTTAATACATGAATAACTTTCAATGTGTACCAACACAAGTTGGTCACAATATAGTGAGGACCCAAACAAACACCTCCAAACACACCAAATAATAAAATATTAATCCTCATGGATTCGCAACACGCTAATACCATCATGTCGACCAAGAACATGAAAACTTGAGCACACATCGGAAAAATCTCAAATCACAAACAATCTGATCAATGCAAACATACAGAAAGGATAGAGCATGATCTAGACTCATCCATGAATGTCACAGGTACATGTGCAACATATGAAATTACCATAATTTCATCCGCTTCATCCAAGAACACCATCTACAAAAATTGAATAACTGTAGGCACACAGATCTTCATAACCTCCACAAATCTTAATGTGAACCTCTGAAACTTTTAGACAACATACTAGAAATATTCAACAAAAAACCCTTTGAAGCACACCTTTAGATCTTCAACATATAATTTTTTCAATATTGTGACCTTCTCAGCTCCATTGGCTGCTTGTACTATATTTTTTATAATTTTATCAATCTCCTCGACATAGACAACCTTAAGCATCATTAATGCTAATAGTGTTGATATCAATGACAACCAAATATCAGCAACATAACCACAACATCCAATAGATTCAACCATTTTCCCTATAAATAGAACCTACTTCTATGAGAAAATGATCCACTTCTTGAAGAAAATTTATGCTACTCAATTCCATACTTGCTCTCATCCATTTTCACCATTTTAGCCCACATCTTGCATTAATCTTCATCCTTCATCCACAATCTTGAAGCTTGTTTCATCAAAGGGATTGGAAAGGGGTTATTCTTTCACATCAATATGGCACCAATCCCCATATGGGATGAGGTTTGGGGTATTTAGATTTCATTCATTCATGCATTGCTTATTTATTTCAGGTTATGTGTTGATGATTTCCATGTTTATGCTTTCAAGAATCTCATAGGCAGTTTAACTTAACTTAGCTAATGTGACTAATTTCCTTGTGTTTTAATCATGTTTGGCTCAGGTTATGATCACACTCACAACATACATATACATATCCATATACATGGATACATACATATGCATATCCACATACATACATACATACATATGCATATATACACACATATAAATTGTACCAACATATATATATATATATATATATATATATATATATATATATATTGATTTTGAAAATATGAATTTAGTTATTTAGGGTGTACCAACATGAATAAGCTATTGAACAAACCAAAATACTGAGAGGGGGGTGAATCAGTATACTTTAAAATTCAATCACAATTAACTATTGTTGAAAATTTATTCAATTAAGCATGCATCCACTTAATGAAACATGAAAACATATAAGAACACACACACAAGAACACAGATAACACCAGATTTACGTGGAAAACCCCACAAGAGAAAATCCATGGTGAGAAATGATGTTAGGAGCTACTACCTTAATCCAACCTCACAAGTATAAATAATTTACAATTTGGCTTTGGGCTACAACCCACTGAAGCAACTACTCTTTGACTTTATTTTATGGGCTTGTACCTAAGGAAGCTACTACTCCCTAATATGGAAAAGAACTAAAATATGATTGGTTTATGGCTTCAATCATTGATAGTCAACAATTATGTTCATTAGGTATGTAATAGATCTTGTCATGCTTTGCTCATGAACTCAGACATCTTTGCACACTTCCATCATCATCTCCACAACATTGATCTTCAATATATACCATTCACATGTTTTGCAATTATACATTTAGTCGGCCACAAATAAGAATTATTGAGCTTATAACATGTCGATCTTCATCTTCATTGGCAGTATACAAAAATGATTAAACATTATTAGCATTTATTCTAGGTAAGTCAGCATGACTCCAACAACATTTACACAAACTTCTTAGATTTCACTCAAACATAAGCTTGTGGTGCACATCACCAACATAGCCAAGTCATCCTTAGCAACAACACATCATAAACTGACTTGAAACAATTATGCGGTACTGGAAACAAGAAAGCTTTGCATTTGCTTCAAACCTAAGATACTCTGAGACATGTAGAATGTCCACACAAACTCATACAACTGATATGTACATTCTCCAACTAGTGTTGTGGATACTTAAAGTTGTCCCAAGTCTATAAGAGCATTTTTTTGTTTAATTCTTCATCTAACCCGATTTTTATCTAAACCCTAATTTTTAGCTAGACTCAATTCTGGTCTTTTTCACATTTCAATAATTAAATAATTCTAGTTATTATCTTCTCATCACTTCATCAATTAAATAATTATTATTTAATTATTTAATCCATTTTCTAATATGCTCCAATGATTAAATAAATATTATTATTTATTTAATTGCCTTAACCTAAGTTTTTTTAATAATTAATTTAATTATTTATTAGTGACATAAAAAATAAATTTATTTTAATTTATTTTGTTTTTAAAAAATTTCCTCTACTTTTCGCTTCACTTAACTCCCCCTTTCTCTCGTTACTCTTCCATTTTCCTTGAATTTCTTTCACTTAACTCTTCCATTTCCTCAAATTTTTGAACTTGAATCTTTCTTATTTCTATTTCCCACTCCACATTTCCTTTCCATTCTTCTATTTTGAAAATGGGAAACTCTTACTTCTTCCATTTTTCAAATGAGCATCTTTTCCATGAAAGTTGTCTCATTTGATCTTAGCCATCCATTCTCTACTCAATCTCGTTTGTTCATTTCACCACTCTTCATCTATAAATTTGGCATTTGTCTCTTCACAATGGGAACCACCATCTTTGAATCTTTGTTGTTGTCATTATTGTTATAATCCTTTACTTATTGCATTCCAAAAATCTGAGAGCAACATATCACAAAGCTTTAAAAACAAAGAGGAGAAGAGAAATAGAAGTTATTTAAGGATGACATAAGAGGTATAATTTGTGTTTTGTGTGTTTTATTTAATATTTTGTGCTCATTTTTTTTCTATTTCTTGATTGGGAATTCTAGCTCATTACTAATAGTTTGGTGGTTTTTATGTATGTTCTAAGCTGTCAAACTCGATTTTCTTGTCTACAATTGGTGAACTTGAGATGAAGTACCAAGCTAACCTCGTTTGCAAGTTTTTGCTATTTTTATCTTGCAAGTTGCAAGTACCTTTAAGAAACCTTGGAAATCACACTTCTAGGAGCTTCTTGAGGAGAAAAAAATACCACGATTGCGTCCAAAAGTACTGAGCCATAAATTTTCATATATTATACCCATATTTTGACAAAAAATTGCATTATAGATGTAAAAAATGATTTTTTGTTGTTTCAAGATTTTGTGGCACTTTTGTAGAGACATAGTGATGCCTTTGTCTACATATTGGTGCTTTTGTTTACAGAATGGTGCCTTTGTCTACATAGTGGCAATTTTGTTTGCAGAGTGGCTCTTTTGTTTGTAGAAAGGTAAAAAAAATGTTTGTTCTTTGTTTTTTGTTTTGTTCAGCCAGTATTTGTTTTCTGATTTTTTGTTTCTAATCTTTATTTTTAGTTGTGTGGCAAACACTGGGAAGAGATATTGTTTTTGAAACTCGTAATTGTGTTTTTGTAGCTCGTTTGTCAAAAATTTTGGTTTTCAAACTACTAACATAGTTGGTGTAGGACATTGTCGAAGGCTTATTGTGAACTACTAACTAGTTTTTGTAGGTTCGATTGCCAAAGAATCAAGCTTTAAATGTTGTGTCTTTTTTTTTAGATTAGCTCACATTTAGCTTAATAGAGTTAATTTTTTTTGTTAAATTATATGTCTTGTGCGCTTGCATGTTGTGTGTCAACCTGAGCTAGTGTGTATGTATCCTCTCCCCTTATGCACTTGTGTGATCCTGGGTGACGAGAAATACACACTAGTCTCCTTTTTTATTTTTTAGTAGGAGGCTTGCTTGAGGATTTCATCACCCCAAGGTTCGACCTCAAGCACTTTTTCTAGTGGGCTATATCAAAGGGGAGGAATAAAATTTGTACCCTAAGGAGTGGCCAATGTCGTTCAAAGCCAAACTGTGAGACCCTCGATTCACTGAGACTTGTTGGTGATGAGAGTGGGAGTGGGCCTCCCAGTTCTCATGTTATTACAAACAAGATTTCTATTCACGATAATCCCCCACTAGACACCTCTTGTTTTTAGTAGCCTAGAAGCCTTCAATCATAAGCTTAGTGTGGTGTAGTGTTCAGTATCATGCATGAAGTTATTCACCATGTACGATCCCGAGTTGAGATAGGAACCTTTGGGTTAGCATTCTAAGCCTCCCAAGGAGAGAGGAAAGGTGAGCCTATTGTCATATTGGGCATGTGCCACTGGACCGTATCTTCTCTTGAAAGTGAAGCATCTCATGCTAAGATTGGTGTATTAGCACTTCGGTGTGATGGGCCCACACAAGGTAAACACACCCAATTGAATAACTAGGTTGTGCTTGTCTTGTGAGTGTATTTATTTGTGATATAATAGTGAATCAATTGACATTTGGGCCTCCATCCATACCCTTTTTAGTCTAGATTCAACAACCACTTTGTCTTCCAAGTGTTCTCTGAGTGTATGCTATCTTAAAATTGAAAACCTCACACAAATAACACTTCTAAACACTTCATTTTAGGGCCAACCATATTCTACATTGAGACAAGTTAGGGTCTATCCTTTGAATCCAAATTTTGAGCTTAGGTGACCTAAGGCCTACCAAACGTCTTTGGTTTTAGCTTTCCACATCCACCTTTGTAGAGACAAAAAGTTGAATTATAGATGTAAAAAAATGATTTTTTTTTGTTTCAAGATTTTGTGGAACTTTTGTAGAGACAGAGTGATGCCTTTGTCTGCATATTCGTGCTTTTGTTTACATAATGGCTTCTTTTTCTACAAAGTGGATCTTTTGTTTGTAGAATGGTAAGAAAATTGTTTGTTCTTTGTTTTCTATTTTGGTTAACCATTATTTATTTTATGATTTTTTGTTACTAATCTTTATTTTTAGTTGTGTGGAAAACACTGGGAAGAGATATTGATTTTTGAAACTACTAATTGTGTTTTTGTAGCTCGTTTGTCAAAAAATTTGGTTTTCAAACTACTATCATAGTTGGTGTAGGACATTATCGAAGGCTTATTGTGAACTACTTACTAGTTTTTGTAGGTTCGATTGCCAAAGAATCAAGCTTTAAATGTTGTCTTTTTTTTTTAGACTAGCTCACATTTAGCTTAATAAGGTTAAAAAGCTTTTTTTTTCTATGTCTTGTGCACTTGCATGTTGTGTGTCAACCTGAGCTAGTGTGTATGTATCCTCTCCCCTTATGCACTTGTGTGATCCCGGGTGATGAGAAATACACACTAGTCTCCTTTTAATTTTTTAGTAGGAGGCTTGCTTGAGGATTTCATCACCCCAGGGTTTGACCTCAAGCACATTTGCTAGTGGTCTATATCAAAGGGGGGAGAAAAAAAATTGTACCCCAAGGAGTGGCCAACATCGTTCGAAGCCAAACTGTGAAACCCTTGATTCACTGAGACTTGTTGGTGACGAGAGTGGGAGTGGGCCTCCCAATTCTCATTTGATTATAGACATGATCTCTATTCACAATAATCCCCCACTAGACACCTCTTGTTTTTAGTATCCTAGAAGCCTTCAATCATAAGATTAGTGTGGTGTAGTGTTCAGTATCATGCATGAAGTTACTCACCATGTACGATCCTGAGTTGAGATAGGAATCTTTGGGTTAGCATTCTAAGCCTCTCGAGGAGAGAGGAGCCTATTTTCATATTGGGCATGTGCCACTGGATCATATCTTCTCTTGAAAGTGAAGCATTTCATGCTAAGCTTGGTGTATTAGCACTTCGGTGCAGTGGGCCCACACTAGGTGAACACACCCAATTGAATAACTAGGTTGTCCTTGTCTTGTGAGTGTATTTATTTGTGATATACTAGTGAATCCATTGACATTTGGGCCTCAATCCATACCCTTTTTAGTCTAGATTCAACAACCACTTTTTCTTCCAAGTGTTCTCCGAGTGTATGCTATCTTAAAATTGAAAACCTCGCACAAATAACACCTCTAAACACTTCATTTTAGGGCCAACCATATTCTACATTGAGACAAGTTAAGGTATATCTTTTGAATCCAATTTTTTAGCTTAGGTGACCTAAGGCCTACCAAGCGTCTCTGATTTTAGCTTTCCACATCCACCTTTTCATCTCAAATGTTAATTGCATCCTTAGGTTAGAATTTGGTCTCCCTCCTTGGGTTAATCTTTGGTCAATTCATCTTCCTTTGGTTAATCCCTAGTTATCTTTGCATCCTTAGGTTAGATTTTTGTGGGTTAATTTTTGGTTGATTCCTCTCCGTTTAGTTAATCCTTGGTTGTTTTTGCATTCTTAGGTTAAATTTTGGTCTCCATCCTTGGTTTAAATCTTTGGTTGGTTTATCCTTCTTTGGTTAACTCTTGGTTGTCTTTGCATCCTTAGGTTAGTCTTTCATTTCCCTAGGTTAAGATTTGGTTAAGTTTATCAGCCCTTAGATTGATCTTTGGTTGATTTTTCATCCTTGGGTTGACCTTAGGTTGGTCTTGCCTTCCCTAGGTTAAGTTTTTCATCCTTTAGGTTAATCTTTGGTAAGTCATTCCTCCTTAGATCAATCCTTGCATCAATATGGTAAAATTTGGTTAGTCTTTCATCCATAGGTCAAACTTCATTCAATCATCCATTTAACCACTCATAAATCCTACACTAATCCAACTATCAATGTTAGACCCTAGCTGCCTCTTGGAGGTGTCTTGAATCTCATTTAACTCTCATTGTCTTGTTTATAATTGTCCTAAGCTCACAAGTCTAGTTTGGGTGAGACTAGTCTCTTGTCTTCATCTTTTGAGATTCTAGGATTCTCTTGAGAATATTGAGGTCTATTACCATTCATATCCATTCATCATTCATCAACTATTAATTTTTCCCTAGTTAGATTATGCTTCAACCCTAGTCACCCTTTGGGGTTGTCTTGATCTCTTACCTTTTTGTCTTTTTACCAATGGTTGGATTTAAATATTACAAGTCTAGTTTAAGGTCAACTCTCATCTATTGTCTTTCTCACTTCCATCTTTTAGAGATCCAGATATCCCTTTTGGTTACTTTGGTTAACCATTATCTTTCAAGGTCAAAGTCTAAACCCACAATCACCATGACTCATCTTCACTATCCTCAACCTTTCTCAAACCATAATCATACACCGTCTATTAATCCTCATTTGCGTAATCATTTCAAAATCCAAAAAACCAAAAAAAATCATAAAAAAATGAAAAACCCAAAAAAATCATAAAAACTTAAAAAACCCAAAAAAATTCAAAAATCCAAAAAAAATATAAAACCCAAAAATCCAAAAAAAATGAAAAACCCAAATTCTTTGATTACTTGTGCTTACCTCTTGCTAGGGTTTAGAATTCAACCAAGGATCCACTCATACATTCACATCAAGCCCATATTCACACAACCCATGGCACTATATCAATATTCAAATACGCTTAATCAAAACAACACACTTATCTATCAAGTGCCGAATTATCAAAACCTAAACCCAGCCATGGGTCCCATGCCAAATTTAAACTATAATGCTCAAGAAAATACTATTCCAATGCAATCATTGACAAGACAAGAAATTCTATTATAATAAGTGCAAGCCTTGACACAACAAATGGTTGATCTAGAAGCCTCTAGAATTAAAAATAAATACACAATGGAGGACATATTCTATCATCCCATTGTTAGAAGTACACACATACCACCTAACCCTCCTTTCCAATCACCCACAATCCCTATTCATCCATCTGTCAACCCTTCATACCAATAGTCCCCAACAACCTTACCCCCTAATGATGGTAAGAATTATATTGAATGTCAAAAAGAGAAAAGTTATCAAGAAGATCTCAAAGAAACATCAAAGGATCCTAAGTTTCAAAAGATAATGTTGGCAATCATGGTCGAAGATCCCACCAAATACCTTTTAAAACTTGTACGAAAAGGAGCTAGGCTTCCTATGGGTTTTTATATCTCTACCATAATGAAACAACCTACAATCTCTAGTAACCCAACTATAAAACTTACTTACCAATAACCTATGAGCTCTAGTCATCCATCTATCTACTCTTAATATCAAAAACCAATTAACACAATTCATACCATTGATCCCCAACCAACATTTATTATTTGTCCTTATCCTAAGCTTGACAAGGGAAATTGATCTTCCATTCAAAGCCTCCCTCAAGAATGAACCATATCACAAAGCCCCACTATTATAGCCTCCACCCATTCTTATAATCCTTCATCCACAAATCCATCCAATAAAAATGCATCTAGTAATGATATCCAAGGACTAATAGCAAAGGATTTTCCTCAAAATAAAGTTAGGAAATACACAAATTCATCTAATAAAATCACCTTTATCGATGATCTCCTAGGATGAATAAAAAATAAATCTCAACTTTGACATGAAAAAAAAGTTGGAAAATCCCATCATATTGCTAATCCTACACCCTCCAACCCTCTTACACCATGATTTCCTCCATCACCTATCAAGCTAGCTCAAGAGTTTCCTATCCAAAAACCTAAGTCCACTCAAGAAAATCCTAGCATTTTTCAAGATCACATTCCCTTGTCTAAACCATTGGATATATGTGAAGAGAAGATTCCAAAGCATGATGAAATAAACTACAATACAAATCAAGATCAAGTTACCCAAGATATCCCTATAGATCTGATCATCACATGCATCATAATCCAATCCTAGAGTCTTCCCAAAAATCACCTCTTGATGATCATGACATCCATGATAATACAACCCTTACATGATCATATCCTTGAGTCTGTCCAAGAAACCCTTCTAGATGCTCATGATAATCCAATACTTGATCACAATCCCATTCCTAATCAAGACGTCCAAGATGAACCTATCTTAGATTCTACCATCCATGATAAAAAAAACTTGAATTTGATCCTATCCAAACTCTAAACAACTAAATTTCCCAAGATGAGACACCTTCCCCCCTTGGACACATAGATAATCAAATAAATGACATGGATGAAATCAAACAAGGACATACAAAAGTTACTATATATCAAATCAAAGAATATAAAGAAGCTATTATCTATCAAATCAAACCAAAAGATACAAAAGCTACCATGGATCAAATCAATAATCCAAATGATCAAGAATAAACAAGAATGATGTCCAGGTTAAAGATTCAATATCCTATCAACTAGGATCATCCACTTTTTCTTTTAGTGCAGTGAGCCTTTCTTTATCTTTTTGAGCAATAATCCCTTGGTAATATGCCTTATTGTATTTGATGTTGCAATTAATATATTAGTGAGCTAATCCTCATTGTGATTTTTCCCTTCTTGGGTTTTCCTCATAAATTTGGCGTTCTTATGTGTTTGGATGTTTTTGTATTACTGCTTTATATATTTATATTTTGTTAATGTATGTTAAGGGTTTAATGGTGGATAAGGGTTTACGGGCTAATGCAAATCTTAATATTAATGAGGAATTATTATGTTTTAAAGTATACAACTAATTCACCCCCCCTCTTAGCTGGCTTGGGCATCTAGAAATTAGTATCAAAGTTGTGGTTTCCAGTAAGAAGCTTAACCAATTGAGGTAGATCCGAATGACACCCAGGAAAGGTTTCAAAGCTCCCTTGTTCGATGGAACAAATTTTACCTATTGGAAAGCTAAGATGGAGTCATTTTTGGTTTCTCTTGGATTTGGTGTTTGGCAGTCTATTGAAAAAGGTTATACTATGCCTACAAATGGTCCAACAAGTGATGATGAGATCAAGGATTATGAAAACAATGGAAAAGAAAGGAATCCAATCTTGAGTGGTATTTCTTATTTTGAACTTGGAAAGGTGATAAGTTTGAAGTTTTTTAAAGAGATCTGGACAAAGTTGGAAGGTATATATGAAGGAGATGGCAAGGTCAAACAAGCGAAGATGTAGAAATACAAAGACAAATTTTAAACCCTAAGGATGTTTAGAGATGAAGATATTAATGAATACATGCTCAAAGTTGATGAAGTTGTCAATACCATCAATGGTCTTGGTGGAAAGATGGAATAAAGCAAATTTTCTAAAAAAGGTATTAAGAACTTTGCCTAAAGATTATAGTTCTAAAGTTTTTGCTATTGAGGAAGCTCAAAATTTGGATAATTATTCTAGAGATCAGATGTTTGGTGCTTTAAATTATTATGAAATGAGAGAGTTTGGTCAAGATACTACAAACAAAGAAACTATTTTTAAAGTATGCAAAGTGGAAAAGGATGGTAGATGAGATCTAGATCATCTTGATGAGGTGAAAGAAAACTTTATGAGGAGATTGAAAAAGGGTATTGGAAAATATAGAGGTAAGATACTTTTAAAATGTTTCAATTATGGAAAGATAGGTCAGTATGCATCTAAATGTCCAATCAAAGCTACTAATGACAAACAAAAGGATCATAAAGGTATTTTTTTCAAAAAGAGGTATTATGTTGAAAAGGACAATTGTGTATTTGCTGATGAATAATTAGATTATCTAGATGAAGGAAGTGATGAATGCTTGCTCATGGCTTTAAATGTTGGAACTAACTCTACCAACCTTGAAATATGTGTGAAGTAAAGTGCTTTAGAAATAGTTCATAACATTTAAGGAACTATGTTGACTCATTTTCATGCTAGAGAGGAGAAGAATTACTAGATAATTGATAGTAGATGCTCAAATCATATGACAGATGATAAGAGTAAGTTTGTTAAGATTGAAAATAATAATGGTGGTCTTATTAATTTTGGTGATGATACATCTGCTAAGATCTATGGAAAAGGTTCAATTAGTTTTGGTGGCAATCATAATACAAATGATGTTATTTATGTCAAGGGTCTTCGGCATAATCTTCTAAGTGTAGAAAAAATGTGTAGAAAAAGATATAATATTGTATTTCAGAATGGTGGTTGTGAAATAATAAAAGGAAGCTTCAATATTTTGATTGTTGCTAGAACAAGGACAAGAGGCAATCAGCTCAAAGGTAGTGGTACAAAGTGCTTTATGTCTCAAACTAGTGAAAGTTGGCTATGGAATAGAAGAATGGGTCACATCAATTTTGATAGCCTAGTGAGGATAATTTTTATTGATTTTGTGAGAGATTTTCCAAAGATTACAAATCCTATCAATGTAATTTGAAAAGAATGCCAAGTTGGAAATCAAATAAAGATAAGATTCGAGATAAAAGAATATTATACCATAGGTCCCTTGGAGTTAGTACATACAAATCTATGTGCACCTACCAGAATTAGAAGCTCATGTGGTGACAAGTATTTCATGTTATTAATTGATGCTTATTCTAGGATGGCTTGGGTTACATTTCTTAAAGACAAATCAAAAGCTCTAGACAAGTTTAAAGAATTTAAGGATGTGGTTGAGAATGAAATGAATCTTAAATAAAATGTTTAAGATTTGATAGAGGTGGTGAGTTTACTTCAAATGAGTTTAATAGTTTTTGTGAAGGTCATGGAATAAGAAGGAATTTATCAGCCCCTAGAACTCCTTAGCATAATGGAGTTGTGGAAAGGAAAAAAATAAACTTTAGGAAGAAACTAGGACAATGATAAAGGAAGCTAATCATCCAGATGTCTCTTGGAGAGAATGCATTCATAATATAGTATGCATTCTTAACAAAGGTCAAGAAAGAGAAAATAGTTCAAAGGCTCCCTATGAGTTATGGTATGGAAAACCTCCTATTGTGAAATATTTCAATTTTTAGAAGAAAATTTTATATCAAAAGAGATGAATAAAACTTAGAAAAAATTGATGCAAGATCCGCTGAAGAAATCTTCCTTGGATACTCTATAAGAAGCAAGGCTATTGATGTTACAATAAAATATTGAATAAGATTGTTGAGAGTGCAAGTTTCAAAGAGGATGTAGAACCACACTAAAGTTTAGTGTTGATAGAAGAATATGAATCTAATGAATCCCCTTGTAGTGAAGAAGAAAAGGATGAAGATAAAGGAAAAGAGTCGACAATTGAAGAGGCAGAAGCTTCAAAAAAGAACCCTAAGACTCCTAAGTATGTGCAGAAGAATCATTCAGAAGAAGATCATTGGAGATAAGATAAAAGGTGTGTTGAAAAGAAGAAAATATGCTATGATAGAGGAACAAGTAAATTTATGTTTAATTTCATAGGTGGAACCAAAAGTAGTGAATAAGGTATGCAAAGATGAGAATTGGATCAAATAAATGAAAATTTAGAATAGATAGAGAAGAATTTGACTTGGGAATTGGTCCCATGACCAAAAAATAAGAATATGAAGTGGGTATTCCAGAACAAGCCGAATGAAGATGAAAAAGTTGTCAGGAACAAGGCTAGACTTGTGTGTAAGAGTTACTCATAGGTTGAAGGTATAGATCTTGAGGAAAACTTTGATCTGGTTGCAAGGATGGAAGCTATTATGATGTTTTTAGATTTTGAAGCACATAAAGGTTTTAAAGTATATCATATGGATGCAAAGTCTATATTCTTGAATGGTGAATTAGAAGAAGAGGTATACATTGAATAACCATAAGGTTTTAAGTTTTTAGAAGATACAAATATGGTCTACAAATTAAAAAAAGCATTGTATGGAATGAAGAAAGCTTCTAGAGCTTGGTATGTAAGGTTAGATAAGTACTTATTGCAACAAGGATTCAAAAGAGGTACTAGAAATAGAAATCTACCTTTCAAAGTTGAAGGAGAACAAATCTTAATTGTAGTAGTATATGTTAATGACAATCTTTGAAGAAAATGAAGGTATGTGCAAAAGCTTTGTAGAAGAAATGTATAAATAATTTGAGATTTCAATGTGTGGGGAGATGAATTTCTTCCTTGGATTATAGATCAGTTAATCAAAGAAAGGTATATGCATATCACAATCTAAGTATGTTAAGGAAATATTAATTTTTTTTGGAATGGATGATTCTAAACTAGTATGTAGTCCTATGGTTATTGGTTGTAAGTTGAGAAAGAATGATGAATCTCCTAAGATAGATCAGAGAAAGTATATATCAATGATTGGTGGATTATTATATCTTACTGCTACTAAACTAGATATCATGCATTCGGTTTTTTTTGTGGCTATATTTCAAGAAGATCCTAGAGAATCTCATGTTGCAATAGTGAAGAGGATATTAAAATATTTGAAGGGAACTCTAGATTATGGTTTGTGGTATCCTAAGGATATTGACTTCTCTTTAATGGTTTCATATATAGATGAAAATTGTGTTGGGTGTGCATATGATATAAAAAACAAGTGGTGGTGCTTTCTTTCTTGGAAGCAGGTTGGTTTACGACTAAGTAAGAAGTAGGATTCAATGTCACTATCTACTATAGAAGTAGAATATATTACAATAGCATCATGTTACATACATAGGTGTTATGGATGAAGCAAACATTGAAGGATATCAGAGTTTCATCTGATGAACCTATTCCTATCATGTGTGAAAATACAAGTGCAATCAATATTTCAAAGAGTCTGATAATACATTCAACAAAACACATATCTCAATTCAGTATGACTTCTTGAGAGAGAAAGTTACAAATAATGAGATAAAATTGGAGTATGTTCCTACCAAGGATCAGGTTGTTGATATTTTCACAAAGGCTCTTCCAAAAGATACTTTTGAGTATCTTCGGGAGAATTTAGGGGTTATTGCCCTTCCTTGTTTCAACTAAGATGCATAAGTGTGTGCATCTATCCAATAAATATTTCAAGATACATCCTTTTTCTTGGATGGATGTTGAAGCCCACCTCTCAAGGGGAGTAGGTAGCAGTGGTTGCTAGAGAGTGCAGTAAAGAGTGAGTGTAGTCACTTGTTGGTGTTGCAAGTGGTGTATACAAATAAGGTGTAGGTTTTTCCCTTTGAATATTGTCAAAGGAGGAGAGAAAATAAAATCAATATAGGAAAGATATTTGGATGAGTTGATGAACCTTTTCCATTGATGTCAAAGGGGGATAAACCTAGAGTGGTTGAAAACTATAATGCAGAAGTGAATATGGTCTGAAGACCATAGGGGGAGAGAGTATGGGAGAGTATTGTCTAAGGAGAAAAGGAGGAGAGTGATCTAAGTGATGCAAGTGTTGCAAGAGAAGAAGTATGTGAAGATAAAGGATGAAGAGTAAATACTTGTCTCAATTAGGGGGAGTATTGTTTGTTGCACAATTTTTGTTGTTTCTTTTGTTGTTGATGGGTTTTTAGAAAGCAAGTATTGCCATCCATGACAAAGGGGGAGATTGTTGTAAGTTTGGAGATGATGGAAGCTTGAGCTCTTTGTGAGGTGTTTGGGTGTTTTCATTGATGTAAAACCCCTTTATAATTTTTTTTTTTAATTTATGGTATTGATGATGTGTGTGGAATGGTTGGTATTGATGTCTACACATACTGGTGTTGTCATTGATAGGTGTAGAGGTTGTTGGCATGAACTTGTGTTTGAGGAGAACTTTGTAGTTGATTTTTTCATGTTGAATATGCTATAGATGTGTTGCAGAGATGTTAGTAATATTGTTGAGTTGGTTCACTTGGTTTCCAAGTGCTTTTGAGAAAATTTGAATAAAAGAGAGTTTAGTGTGACAAAGTGGGGTTCAGTGTTTTGCTTCACATTTCTTCATGATTGAAGATATGCTCATGTGGTTTGGATGTGATGATTAGAGGTGTTAAAAGGTGTCATATCTAGATTTTTATGTTTTGGATTGTATTGCAATGAAAGATGTGTTTGATAGTATGTCTTTTTGGTGAAATAGGATGTTTGGGAGAAATGAGATTGCTCTGCATTTATCCATAATGAAGGTTCTAGTGTTGCAGATCTAGGAGAATTATTATATCATTTTTATCTACCTTCCTTTAAATTTTTAAGTTCTATGGTGCTCCACAAAGTTGTTTGGTGTGTTGAATGTCTATGCCAATTTGTCTGGTTGCATAGAATGAAGGTGTTCTTGAATTTCAAGTGGTTGCAATAGTTGTGCAGAATATTCTAATGATATTGGAATATTTTGTGATGTATAGATGTTGTGGAATTTTTTTTTGTGGTTTATGAGATGTTTCCAGACTTTGAGAGGTGTGTTTGGAGTTGCTTGTTAGTGTTAGTGTAGGTTTGGCCAACCTAGCATGCTAACGCTAATTGCAGAGGATAATTGTTGTTTGAGGAAGAGTTGAGAAGCATGTTGATGTATATTTGGATCCCAATTAATTAGTGGCATGGTTTGGATTCACTTCTTTATATGGTGAAATTTTTTGGTGCTGACCTAGTTGGTGTTGCATGGTTGAGGTGCACACATTTCCTTAAGGCTGACCTAATTGTGATTGTTATAGGTCAAAAATGGTATAAATGCAAGGAGAATTGTTGTGTGGATGTAGAGTAGAGTGTGTGATGTGAAATATGTGAATGTGATCAAGTGTGATGATCTGAGTGTGATCCTTAATGCTAATGAATTCCTAATGCGATGAGTAGAAGGTGTCTACATTTCAATTTGTTTGATGAATTATTTGTGCTTCAATGGAACTATACCTTCAAAATATGAGAGATGCATTGCAATTAAATTTGGTAGTGAGACACCCCTTCTTCTATTCTTCTTTCTTCCGGACAGTGAGTCCTTTGGTAGTGAGCCACCAATTGTGAGCCTTTCTTTATCTTTTTGGGTAGTGAGCCTTATTGTACTCAGTGTTGCAATTCATATATTAGTGAACTAATCCTCACCGTGGTTTTTCCCTTCTTGGTCTTTCCACATAAATCTCCAGTGTTCTTATGTGTTTGGATGTGTTTGCATTACTGCTTTACATCTTTACATTTTGTTAATGTATGTTAAGGGTTTAAGGGCTAATGTAGATCTGAATGTTAATGAGGGTTTTTAATTTTTTAAAGTATACAACGAATTCACCTGCCTCCTAGTTCTCTTATGCATCTAACATAAACACCACAAATCCTTGCAAACAATACTATTTTACACAAATACAAATATAGATCCACAAATCTAGAATATGAACTAGTAGGGAAAATAGAAAAAAATATAATGTACAACAACAAAAATTCAATTTTGGAATAGAAACCAAATTTGGATACAACACTTGCTAAAATACCCACAATAACTATTGAAGAACACATTATTGTACACACAAACTACACACAATCTTTACCCAATTGCAAGATGAATACATTAACTTCTAGAAATGATCTAGAAATAGTATATAGACATAAATAATTTGCTCCAAGATAGAAAATAAATCTATTTATAACACAACAAATTCTCTCCAAAACTTCACCTAACAACCTACAACACATACAAGAGACAAAAATAATAAAACCAACTACAACTATTTGAAGCTCCAATACAATCACTTAATGAAATTCCTCTTTGAACCAAAGTGGTTTCATCCTCTAATTCCAATCTACAATTGGTTTTTCATCTATGGAATATTTTTCTATGAACACAAGTGTCTAGAATTTTTTTTATCAAAGTTTCTTCTTTTTGTTTTGATCTTTCTTCTCAAAAATCTTCCCTAAAACACATTTCCCCTATATTTAGACTTCCATGTGTGGTAGTTCAACCATTGGAAGAGGAAATTCAACTGTCATCGTAAATAGTTCAATCACATTCTAACATGTGTCAATATGTAATTGGGCTTTCCAAGTTCCTAATGTGGTTTGTTTCATTTTCTTTTCAATCGATGGCCCATGCTAATAGGAATTGAACACTCTATCAATAATTTATGCTTCCTTAAGAACTCCCAACCCATTAACACTTCACAAGAAACTAATTCTTTGGATGTGTTAATGATGCTACTAGGAACTAGAATTATTGGGGGTTTTGATGGTTCTTGAAACTTGTAAAAGCTCTTACTTGTAAAGCTTCACAAAAAACTGTTTGAGAGTCTTGACGACGATTCCACTAAGAATTGAAAATATTGGTGGTTCTGATGGTTCCCAAAACTCTTAAAAGATTTGATTTGTTCCTAATACTTTGAGACCCATCTACGTTGACTCTTGCATGATATGTTTTTTATATGATTGGACTATTCAAAAATTTTGTGGAAGACATTTTATTTCATATATGTGAGATCTCGCTTTCTATATTCATGATTTTCTTTATGTTCCTTATTGATATCATGACTTGTGAATATTTTCATGTGTTTATTATTGAAAATTATATTTAGGATTTGTATGGATGACACTTGTTTCCTAATGCATAAATGCTATTCTTATTTTCATATGAATGTCTTGACTATCTCAGTTATTACTAAGTGATGGGTTTACATATTGTTTATTGATTAGACGAATCTATCATTTTCAAATTATATGTATGGATATCAAGAAGATGAGAATTATATATATTGAATTTTATGGTTGTTAGATTTGATTCTTAATTGATTATTGGTTTGAAATGTTATTTTAATTCATATTATTTGCTCCAACTATTATTTTTCATGTGTTGTACTAACACTTTTTATTGAGTGAACATGTGAGTTTTTCAATGGTGTTTGGGGTCACATAGCTACTTATTTATTATTTTCAGTGTAATAATTGAACTTGTATCATATGGAGTACTAAGGTCTTGTGGTTCATATTGTGAAATATTGTGTTGTATTTGTATAAATGTGAAAATCTATTTATTTGCCTTTTAATTTTCTTGAGTGTGTTTTATTCATTTGTGATTTTTAAGTACCTTTATAAGGTTTAGATTTTATTTTGTATAGTTTAGAAAGATTCCAAGGTGTAGGACCTATAGGTTAGGGGTTAAATTTTATTATAAAACACCTTAAATGTAGTTTAGAACCCACTCTACTTACCCAATTTTGAAAGTGGAGAAAATTAGAGTCGGTTGGGTAGTTTAAGTGGTTAAGGAAAGGTATTTTCTTTTCCCCTTCTATTTATTATTTCTCCTGGAGTCGAGAAGAAGATTTTTATTTTGGATTTTTCTTAATTTCCTTTTAGCTTTTTATTTAGTAGAGGAAAATTCTAGTTGGAGGAAGGAAGAGAAGAAGGATAGGGGAAGAAAAGATGGAAGAAAGAGCTTAGTGAGTCTTCTTCAACTTGGATGGAAATTATGATGGTAGGGTTTAAGCCCTTTGTTAGGTCTTTGTTTTGATATGTAAAAGAATGTTTGGAATGTTTTTCTATGTTTGTGAAATCTTTGTGAAAATTGATGGTGAATAATTGTCTTTTGTTGAGAACTATGTGTGATTTTATTCTTGGGCATGAGTACCTAGCTTGTCTAAATTTGAATGTAACTAACTATATATGGTATAAGGTGAAGGAGAAAAAATATGTAAATGAAATTGTTGTCATGTGATAAGTTCAATAATATGAATGTTATGTGGTGCATGATTGTTGTGGAATCTATGTGAGCAGTGTTTTGTATACTTAAAAAAGTGTTGGGAAATAATACATCATACCCACATTCTTAATCTATTTCCTGCATAACCCCATGAGAGAAAAACATGTATATAAGCTTAAAGAATAATCATAATGCATAGATCAAATTGAAAAGCCAAAAGATAACACAAGATACACCCTAGGAAAACCCTCAAGAGGGAAAAACCTAGCCTCTAAAAGCATCCATAATCCATCTATTATTCAACAATAAAATAATATATGCACTTACAGAGTTACAATGAATACTAATGAAGTATAAAGACTCTCCAATGCATCCTCCATGTGTCCAATCATGAATCCACACATTTCATGCCATGCTTCACATATTCACTCCTTAGAAAGACTCAATAATGATAACCCACTCACCCAACCAACCTTAACCACCAAACATGCATTTTCTTTTATAGATACAAGCTCACAAAAATACAACCAAGTGGTAACATAAAAGCATGTGCCACAAAGCCATGTGAACACAAAACCATTGACTCCTCATTTTTTACTTTATTAAATATTTTCCCAATATTAAATTATTATCCCATGTCTCCCACACATTAAATAATAACCCAATGTTATAATACAACTTTACAAGTGGTCTCCAAATAATTACCTACTATGTCTAAACGCACCTCCTAGGTACACCATAACTAAATAATTATTTAATTACAACATTATAATATAACAATTTATGCAATGGTGTTCAACACCTCATCCCTGTTGATTCTCCTGATGATTATGTGGTGTGGAGGTTTTCCCCTAATGGTAAGTTTTCTATTTATTTGGCCTTCTCTTTTCAGGCTCAACTAGTTGCCCCCCTCCTTTCTAGGGTCGTTTGTGGAATGTGAAGTTGTTGCCTAAAATTAATATATTCTTCTGCCTTCTGTGTCAAGACAAGATATTGACTCTTAATAATCTTGTGAAAAGGGGAATGTCTCTGTCGAACATGTGTTTCTTATGTACGTAAGCTATTGAGGATTTTTATCATCTTGTGGCTGGCTGCAGTTATACTTGGGATATGTGGGCTCATCTTTTTCAACAATGGGACATATCTTGGGTGTTTCTTGCTTCTTTCTCTGATTTATGGTTTTAGTGGGTAGCTCTTACTCTTAATCTGGATCTCTCCATGTTGTGGTCTCTTATCTTTTCATATTTGACTTGGGGAGTTTGGAAGGAACGTAAAAATCATGTTTTCCGTCAGCTGGAACTTTCGCCTTCGAGGCTGGCTTTTAAAATTTGTGAAGCCATTAAGGAGAACTTTCTCTCTGAATGTTTGGTGCTCCCCTATTTGGGTCTCAAGGCTTTTGTCTCTTCTTATGATTTTTTTATGGGTAAAAGATGAAATATTTTTTGTGATCTTTCTAATCCAGTGAAGAAGATTAAAGCTTCTAGGAAGGGAGTTTGTTGGAAAACTCCTTCTTGTGGCTGGTTCAAATTTAACTTTGATAGGGCTTCAAAGGGGAATCTGGGATCTGTTGGTTGTGGGGGAGTGTTACATGATGAGAATGGTAGGTTTGTCTCTGTGGTGGCGCTCCCTTTGGGAACCCAGAAAAACCACTTTGCAGAGGCAACATTAGCCTATCATGGCCTCTTATTGGTCAAAAAATTGTGGGGTCTCAAAACTTTGGCTTGAAGGGGATTCCCTTAACATTATTAAGTGTTTTATGAAGAATAGCCCACCGTCATGGTTGATAGCCCATCTGATCAATGATTCTTTATCCATCATTAACTCTTTTGACGAGGTTATAATTTCTCACATGTCAGGGAAGATAATTCAATTGCTAATGGATTAGATAATTTGGGATTGGTGGTTCAAAATAATCGGGATGCTTATGAATCCTTGCCACTTAACCTTAAGAACATTTCCAATTATGACTAGTTGTCATGTCATTAAGGTGGTTAAGTTGGGAGAAAGGTTTCTTTATTTCTTCTTGAGTTGGTTTTTGCATGTTGAGTCTTGTGCCTACTCTTCTAATAATTACATTTTAGATGTCTATGAGATTATTGATTGGAAGCTAAGGTATGGTTGTACCTGGTGTGGTAGGATCACATGTTTTGTGGGTATCTTTTACATTGCATTGTGGTTTGTTCGCCTAATATTGCCTTTGCAAAAAATTAAGGAGCAGGTGGAGTGTTGTTCATTGCATGTTGCCATGGGAGAAGCTCATTGTAGAGTGGAGCCAAGTTATTATGAGGAGTTTAGGAGTAATGAAACTATTTGGGAGTATCTAGAAAAGGGTGGTGTATTCCCCTATATGTTGAAGCTCCAAGGGCCAAACCCTGAAGTGACAAAGGATTTTGTTAAAGGGTGGAATAACAAGATTTTATGCTATAAAGGTGTGGAATTTAACATTAATGAGGATTTATAGCTGAGGTGACTGGTATTCCTTCCAATGGAAGAAATTTTTATAGAGATAGGGTTGCGCCCAAGAAGTTCCTAGCTAATTTCTTTAAAAATGCTGAGAAGAAGAAGCTCAAATTGATTGGTAGTGGTGGGTATGCTCACAATTCTATCAAGCTGCTTTGGAGGGACATTGCTCTGGTCAATTAATTATTTCACTTTGGAGGGTAGGTTTTCTGTAATCTATGGCTATCACTTCATGCTTTTGAACCATTTCCGCCATAATTGTCTAGTTTCATTTCCTTTTTACCTCCTTCTTTCTATAGAAACTAGCATTGAGGATTATAGGAAAAACCCTACGAAGGATATTCTCCATGAAGGCCTTATGAATCTCATTTTCGAGCACATTAAGTTGAAGATGGTTCCTATTTCTCCTAAGACCTTGACTCGTAAGAAGGGTGGAAAAAATACTGGGTATGATACTGGTGATTCAATGGAGGAATGGGAGGGGGATTTTGAGGATGATTTTGATTATGAGGATTTTTCAGAGGAGGATAGTGAATCTATTGAGGTGTCTGAGGCTTCTGAATCCTGGTCTAAGGGTTATGAAACTGACAACGAAATGAAGGAAGTTGTGGTGACTTATGTGAAGAAGAATGTGAAGGGGTAGAAAAAATACCCAGGAAAGAGAAGCGTACTGTGAAGCAGAAGGTGGATGTTGCTAGAGAAGTGGAGGAGTCCCTTGTTTATGATGTCAAACATGTCTCGGGTGTTGGTAAGTTTTGTGATATGGAGTCCCCTATTTCGAATGATATGCATGAATCGGGTAATGGCCTCCTAGGGTCTGAGCAACCTATGGAGGATATTGAGCAGGTGAATGTGGGATTGGTGGGTTCCAAGGGTGTTACCCCTATCTAGGATAGTTTAGACTCTCCCATTGGTGCTAAGCAGGTTAAGGGGAGTGATGTGAAGGCAAAGCGATTGGAAATTATGGTGGACTTAGCGAATATGATGGATAAGCATCGGGTGAAAGTGGAGGTGATTGAAGTGGAGGATTCCCATGTTGAGGAGGATTTGGAGCAAAGAGAGGGGGCTTGGGAGGATCCTATTGAGAATGTTGGTTCTCAAGTTGGACCTCTGGTCAATTGAGATAATGTTAACATGGACCTATTATGTAGAATGGTGGAGGACAATACTCACAACCTGCTCTCATTGGTGAAGTGGCTTTCCTCATAAGTGAAGGAGCTCAACATTTAGCTTAAGATCTGGCAAGATGTTTGTGTTGTGCTTGTGCATAACAACCAAAAGGAATGGTCGATCAAAGGTAAGGTTAAGACTATGAATGTTATGCTTGATAGACTTGTTGTTGATGTTGATTGTCTTGGTAAAACTCATGAGGAGAGGATTACATCCCTGGAAATGGTTGTCCAAAAGACTTTTGAGGAGAGGTTTGTTAATATTGAGGAAAAAATTAGTAAGATTTTTGATG
The DNA here is from genome assembly GCA_007115665.2 of Sequoiadendron giganteum. Classification (NCBI taxonomy): domain Eukaryota; kingdom Viridiplantae; phylum Streptophyta; class Pinopsida; order Cupressales; family Cupressaceae; genus Sequoiadendron; species Sequoiadendron giganteum. Next base: position 20,232,278 of record CM021105.1, read on the forward strand.
ATTTGAAGATTGTGATTAACATTAGCAATAATTCCTTGAAATATTCTGCTAAGCACCTCTCTATTTTAAATGTGAAATCAAAAAAATGGATTGGAAAGTCACTGGATTTGGGTGAACATGAGGTCATTGAGGTTGTCAACTGAATGAATCTGGTGGAGAAGACTGAGGAGATTGGCCTTGGTGTTGAGAATAATTTGGATGTTGGCCCATGTTTAGGAGCAAGACCAAGAAAAGGGATGTTGTTTCATTTGAGGAGCTCAAGGATGTGGTTGAAATGCACGAAGGGTTCATTGAGGAAAATATGGCCTCATCCAATGTTCTTGAAAAAATGTTATAGCTTTGTTGTTGCTTTTGTTTAGTCAGCCTTGTTGTAGATGTTTTTGTTGTTGGGTTGCTGACGAGTTTCCTGGTTTTTATCTTTTGTTAGCTTTTTGGTTTTTTTGGGTTGCGGGCTTTATTGTTTTAGTCTTTCTTGTAGCTTTTCTCCATTGTAAAGGGTTTCGGGGCCCCTTCAAAACACGTTTTTCCTAATAAAAAACACCATATCCTAACAAAAAGAGCTACGTGAACCTCACTTGGGGCGGGTTGGGATTTCAAACCTATGGTTGGATGGAGAGCCCATTGGCCAAGTGACATTTTTCTTGTTTTTTTATTTCAAGTACATCCTCAGATTTTGAAAATTAATTGGGAGATTCATCAATTTAAAGTTTCAAAGTGTTCATATGTGGGATTTGGGAAACTTAAAGAGAATCAAGTATTTATAAGTGAACATTTATATAAGTTGTTCTTGTGGAATTAAGTATGTTGCTAGGGTTTCAATTTATGAGTAGGATATGTTTAATGATTCTAGTTGTGTAAATTCAATGGAAATAAATGTGGTTTATTCTTTTTTGTTTAATATGGATATAGGACATAAAACAAGGGTTAAAAACCTCAAGATTGAATAGTATATAGTTTTTTTGTTGTAAGTAAAAAAATCATAATTGCTAGTTAGATGAATATTAAAAAAATAAAAATGATTCATTCACTAAAGTTTCATCATGTATATAGTAAGTAGCTAAATGATTAATGTGTTCCTAGTGAATAAATAAATATGTAAGAGATTTTATCATGATTCAAATGAAAGTACATTAGAAGTAATACTAAACCAACTAATTAGGAAAAAAATGAGTTGGTTGAGGTTGTTCCACCACTTTAATCATTAAGTGAGACTAAGGAAACACTATGTTAATGATATTTATGTGTTTCTATAATGAGGGAAAATAGAATAAAATTAAATTAAAGACTTGTTTATAAAGATAATTTTTTTCTTCTAATACTACGTATGTATATACTTTATATATCATTATCCTAATTTAAACGAGTTAAGTTTGTTAAAAGAAAAAAAAGAAAAAAAAATACAATAGAGTAATTGAACATATCTATATAAAAAATAGTGTGATTATTTCATATAAATATATATATATCTTTATAAATTTTTAATTTATAAATAATATATTCCAAATATTTTAACTATATGAAATAATATATATTATTAAGTTTTTAAAAATAAAATAAAAATTAATTAAGGGGTTGACCCCCAAGGTTGAGGGCAGTTGTGCTTTTGCATAGTCTACCCCAAACTATTGGGGGTAGCGGCCATAGAAGCACAATTTCCATGGAGTCACAACCCCTAAGGGCTCATGACCCCATGGAGGTAGTGCCTCCATGGATGGCTCACACCCCACTATCATAACATTATAATCACCATTGAATTCTTAAAAATAAATACATTTATCTCAATCGACATCTTCCCAATAAATCTCATTTTGAGTGTTAGCAAGCAATCTGCCTTGTTAGTTTTAAACTATAATATACACACACAGATCTAAAAATAGATACTTAATTGATATCCTAAAATAAGGACATGCAAATAGATACAAAATTGATATCCTTACAATAAATATGGAAGAAGACAATTTTCTTTAATTTGAAATTTTAGGATAGATTAGTCCAGAAAACACATTTGAAAATCTTATAAGAAATTTGGAAGAAGGGAATTTTGAAATTATAATAATTTTATTTAGTTTCAAAGTAGTTTTTAGTTAAGAGGATTTGGTTTTTGATTTAGTAAACTAAGATTCTCAAAATTATTTTAATTATATTAGATTTGTTTAATTTATTACTTAAAATATAGAATTAAGGGTTGTTTCGAAATAGACTAAATATAAATTTATGATATGGTTTCACAAGGAAATTTATGGTGTAATGAGTAAACTTGCCATTATAGTAAAAATAAATAATCACATAGTTTAAAAATAATATTTTTTTAGTATAGAATTATCTAATATCATAGTTGAGGATTTACCTATATTATAAAAAATAACTAATAATTTTCAATGGGAAATAGAGAATAAATGATGAATAAATCTTAAAAAAAAACCATTAATAACCTCTATGTAAAATTCATACAAATAAGTGAAATTAGTTTATGGGTCAAAATAATTAACTTAGTGGTCAATAAATTCTTGTCATTAATATTGGAGTATAAAAGATTGATCATTTTAATGGATTACATTAGTACATATTTTTTTAGTAATCAATTTGGAATACCAAACTCTTATAAGGTCTAGTTTTAGGTAATAAGACCCTTAGGTCTATTTTTTGATAACTTGAAGAAAAAAATTCATCATGATGTTTTTGCAAAAACACCTATCAAAAATAGATTGTTTTCATGGCTAGGAGAAATTAGAGTTTTCCCTAGATCCACTAATGTGTATTTTATCTTTCCATTTCATGATAGCATGCTTATATTGGTAATATAATCACATTGTTACCAAGTTTACTTAGGAATTCAAATAAGATAGACATGTTTCATGTTGTATGAATCAAATAGTTGGTGGTTGGTAATTGTTTAGTCAATTTGTTTCGACATGAAAGATACTATCTAAACCTTTGATTTATCCTAACTTAGCCAAATTTGAATCATATGTATTCATGAATTTCTCTTTAACAAGATTAAGTCTTTACTTGACCAAAATTTAAACTAAAAATGACTCCCAAAATAAATCATGAAAAACCACCTATTGCAACACAAAAAATAAGATAGATTGAAAACAAAGTGAAATATTTTTGGGTGATACAAGATTTCTCATGAACCCAAGTCCTCTTTCATTTTAAAATGTTAGGTAAGTGAAATATTCCACAAGTTTGTAACTCATGAAAATTTTGGCAAGTCTAGAACCATAATTCCATAGTCAATTTTGTAGCAATCATCCAAGAGCATCCTCTACAACTCCATTCTTTCAACAAACTAGGTATTCTATATATTATCTCCCCATTATTATTTTAGCCACTCAAGAATTAACCACTCTAATAATTTCTTTAAATTTATTTTCAAGCAATTGATGTATTCATTCTTGTGTATCCTAGCAATCTAAGTATGTATCCTCTTGTATTATTGTCTCCCATTCATAATACTTGTATAGATTATAAATATTAAAAATAAGAGATATATCTAACCTATTGGAAGTTAAATTTCATAGGCATTATATGAAAACTTTCACACCAACCTGCATGGGCTTATCTTCTTACATTTTAAATTATTATATTTTCCCTATGGGAATCTCTACTTTCTCAAATGTGCCAAAACCAAATTAGATACTTGAAAATCTTGTTATATTCTATGCATATCATCATGCTCTTTATATTTAATGATACTCTTCTCCAAATTCTCCTTTAACTCCTTATGTAACTCATAGAGGTATTCAACAAAATATTCTACCAAAACACTTTCCCTATTCACATTTGCACTATCTCTCAACTCATCAACACCTCAAGGGTTATACCCATAAACAATATGAAAATGAATTTTTTCCACACTCTTATTGATTGAATTATTATAATAAAACTCTACTTGAGACAATGTCAAGTCCTATTTTTTTGGTTTATCACCTACCGAACATCTTAATAGAGTACCTAGAATTCTATTTACAACTTCAATTTGACCATCACTCTGAGGATGATAAGTTACATTGAAACTCAATTGTGTTCCCATCTCTTTCCATAAAGTATGCCAAAAATGGCCAACAAACTTGGTATCTTGTTTTGAAACATTAATTTTAGGAAAACTATGCAACCTAACTACCTCCTTGAAAAAATGTGTATGTGAGGAAGCATCCTTACTCTTTTACATGGAATAAAATGAACCATTTTAATAAATCTATCAAAAAAAAAAATTGAATCGTTACCTCTTTGTGTTTGAGGAATTCCCTAAGAAAAATATATACTAATTTTCTCCCATGATCTCTCCGATATCAACATGACATATACAATCTTGTATTTTATCTTACTCCTTTAGCATGCTAGAAAAATTCTACAACCTTACACCAACTTCATTACATTTTCACTCATTCCAAGCAAAAAATACCCTTCACTTAGCTAAGACAACATTTTACCAACCCCAAAGTGTCCACTTATACCTCCATAATGATTTTCTCTTATCAATTTTTCTCACATTGACCCTTGAGGTATGTATAATTTATTTCCTTTGAATGATAAACCTTCTTAAATAAAATACTCCAGCCATGGTGTTCTATATTTTTTCAAAGGACTCTTACATGTTTCCCATGCTTCCTTAAAATTTGTATAATCCTGATATAGTTCTTAAATTGCATAAATATAAAAACACTTACTCTCAATTATTTCAACAACAAACATCTTCTACTGAGTGCATCTACCACAGGCTATTAGATTGACCACTTCTATGCTTAAAAAAAAAAAGGAATAACTCTGCAAAAATTCTACCAATTTCATATGTTTTTGACTTAACTTACCTTGGCTATTTATAAAATAAATCGCATGATGATCTGTGTACAATACAAATTCCTTTGGTAACAAGTAATGCTTTAATTTCTTTAGTGTTGATATTGTCACATAAAATTCTTGATCACATATTGAATATTTTCTTTTTTCTTCATTCAATTTCTCATTAAAATATGCAATGGGTCTCCCCTCATGACTCAAAACTCCACTAATTTCACATCCAATTGCATCATAATATACATGGAATACTTTACTAAAGTTTGGAAAATCCAATACTAGATATTCTATCATATTTTTCTTCAAAAATTGAAAACATTGTTTTGTTGCAATTGTCCACTAAAATTATTTTCTACTACCCTTCATTTTATTTGTGATCGACACACATATACCACTAAAATTTCATATAAACTTCTTGTAGAAGATAACCAAGCCATGAAATATTTTGGCCTCAAACCTATGTCTTGGTGAAGGCCACTCTATGATTTCCTTGACCTTTTTTGGGTCCATCTTTAACCCCTCTTTAGACACAACAAAACCTAAATACACTATTTCTTTCTTTTAAAATTATCATATTGCACAATTTTAAGGTTTCAAGAGTTAAAGGGGTCCATTGGAATTTTATATAAAATTATTAAATTAAAATTAATTAATGTAGGAGTTAATGGTGACTCCTCAACACCCCTAGGAATAGTTGCTAGACCAAAATATCTTCCACGAAAGAGAAAATGGTAAGAATAATTGCTTCAACAATGCAAGATTGAATATGGTTGGATATAAAAATTTACATGAGATGCCTTGTTTATAAAGGCAAGGTAAGAGGTAGGATTAGACAAGATTGTGACATCTGTCTTAATCCTATAACATGAGATAACTAGCTCATACTAACCTAGGATAAGATAAGATCTAGAAATGACAACTAATACTTGTATAAGGAGTATTATAATCCTAAGTAAACTTAACATGTGAATATGTCCCCTAATTACGTAGTAAGTGAATTAATTAGGTACAAGACATTTATTCACACCTGTATACATCTAAAAATGGTCATTGTAAAACCTGTTAATTAATTATTTAATTAATATTCTAAAAGTCGTCTACACGTAAATAAATTTAATTATTTATTTCTATCGTTCATTTTTCTAATTCTTCTAGTTTAATTAAATAAATAAGTTTATTTAATTATTATTATCTTCCTCTTAATTAAAATAAATAAATTTCATAATTTATTTATATTAATTATCATGTTTTTGAATTTTCGAATAAGTAAATATTCTTCTAACTCATCCTTCACTCCATATTTAAATTAAATATTATTTAATTTAACACTTTTTCCTTCACCTCTCACATAATATAAATTTATTTAATTACACACACCTTTTTCATCCCTTACATAATTAAATATTAATTATTTAATTATGGAAACTTCTAAAATCCATGTCACATGTAATTAAATAAATTTATTTATTTAATTGGGAATTTATCCTCAAATTTCAACCAACTTTCATAAATGAAATGACAAATGACAAATTGTCTCCATTTTTGAATGAGGATGGTTTTGTGGGTTGAAAATATTCTTCCATTATTCTCTCAATCTTCCACCTTTCTCTCAACCTCCAGAATCTCTCACTGTTCATCTTGACAGGTTCAAATTTGACCATTGATCTTTGCCAACTAGATTCTTGCCTCCAAAAATCTATAAATACAACCCTTTAGTGAGTAGATTTCATCCTAGATTTTGTGAATTTAGCATGGTTGTTATAGTTGCATTTGAATCAACATTTTAGCATAGCATTTAAAGTTCATAGCATTTTAGTTTCATATCATAGCTTAAATAATTTAGCAATGGACATGCATGTTGCATAAAATCGTTCTCTAAGTTGTCATTCTGCCAAAGTTGTTGCATACACCAACTGAGAGCCAACAACTTACAACAGATCCTTGGAGATAGAGGACAATGAAACGCTTTTGAAGGAGCTGTTGTTTAGAGTTTGTTTTACTTTTAATTAGTTTCCTTTGATTTAATGTTTCATTGGTGTGTTAGTTTAACTTATTAGTTTTTCCACATATTCTCACACACATTTTTGGCACCCACCATGGGGTCTTGCCCCATTTTTAATATTTTTATTTCAGATTTTCTAACAAGTGATAGATTGGAGCTGCGGTTTAGTGCATACGAGTTGCGATTTAGCACATACAAACTATGTTTTAGCACATATGAGGACTATTTTAGCGCTTCGACGAATTGTTTTAGAGCGTTTGCTAGTTCTTTTAGCACATTTACTAACTATTTTAGCGCATCCCTATTTGTACCTTTAGCACATTTATTAACTGTTTTAGTGCATTTACTAGTTCTTTTAACACATATAGGGAGTGTAAAAGTTAATTTTGATTCTGACGCCATTCACAGATAGAGATTTTTATTTTTCTACCTTAAGTAAAAATGAAGCAATCCTGGGATAGACACTTAAATTTGGAATTAATCAATCCTAGGATAGTCACCAAACATTATTTTATCTTGGTTAAAATGAATCCAATGCTTGTTGTGAAGCAACATCTTCACTTAGTGTAGAAAATTGTCATTTGGATTTAAAACTAAACCATTTGTTTGTTGTGATTGTTGGCTAATAGGTTTATGCTCTCCCCTTTACTGGGTGACTAAAACACCAGACTTACCTTTTTCATTTCTTGCATTTCATGTTTTATTAAATCCTTTAGAAGGCTTGTCATAGTGGGAAAAAGTACTCACCCTACAAGAACGACCTAAGTGGGAACAACTAAAGCTAGGTTTTCCGACCCACTCTAATCAAAAGTGAATTTTGGGGAAACCCATATTTAACGGAAGTGAGAAAGATAACCATCCCCAAAATATTTTTTCTAAAGATCGGGAGGTCTCCTAAGGGAGTTTATCTATTGCCACGCCGAACAAATACCTTTACTACGAACCCTAGTGTAGAAAGCCAACTGTGTCAATAGTCAAACATCATAATAATCACAGTGCAAGGGGAGGGAAGAATCTACCCCCAAGACACTCACAATATAATTGCCATAGATTGTATGCTCAAGATATCGAGAAATCTAACCTTGAGTACACACCTGGAAAAGACAAAAACACAGGCGCCCTTCAGGGGGTGACACAGCTGTGTGAGTCGACACAATTTTAAGATGTGAGTTGTGGTTGCTATGATGACCTTTTTGACAAATAAGAGTGAGTGTGTCTGAAGTGCTTATTTTGTTTAATACCCGTGAAAATCTCAAGAAAATACACTTTTTCTTTAGATTTTTAAGATTTGCAAAGCAACTATTTTCTATTGTATGTCGTGTTCTTCCAAATTTAAATCAGATAAAGATCATCCAAAAAAAACTGTTAAAACATGTTTGTCTCAGTGCAATAATTGGATAGTTTAGCGCATCCCTGGTCTATTTTAGCACATTTGTGCTCTATTTCAGTGCATTTATGCTCTGTTTTAGTGTATTTGTGCTCTGTTTCAGCACATTCATGCTCTGTTTTAGTGCATTTGTGCTATGTTTCAGCGCATTCATGCTCTATTTTAGCGTATTTGTGCTATGTTTTAGCGCATACCTGCAACAGTCCAATGCATTGATTGGATAGTTTAGCACATCTACTAAAAATCTTAGCGCATCTATGTTCTGAAACTGGGTAAATTTCCGACACCTAAAAATCTGCCATTTGGGCTAGTCTTTTTCTATGCTCAGGGTCTCAAATTCTGCAACTTGTGCTAAGAAGTCCCTAGAGAAGAAGATTAGGAAGCCAAAGAAGTCTCTCAATTATAAGAAGCTATTGAAAAGGAGAATTTTTTTATACCAAAGTCGATTTTTTTTGCTTGAACACAAAACTTTTATTCATCAATATCACAACTTTGTTAGAGGTTTCACTGAATTCTTTTCCTTAGAACCATTATATTCATGAGATTTCTTTCAAAGAAGAGATATTTCTCAAAGGAATAATCACAGTCAGCCTATTCGGTCCTCTTTTATCCCCCAACCAACAATTTTGTACTCTACTCGTGCCAATCAAGTTCTGCAATAGAGAGCTTAGGAGCATTAGGCATTTATCAAAAATCCTTATTTTTACAAAACTATGATCAAACCTCACAAAGTGCAACATCATCTTTATTTTTTATTTTTGGTTTAATTCCCACAACAAGATCATCATCCTTTCAACTGGGGAATCATGAGCTAAAGATTAAAAATTTCATAAGTCATATCAATAGAATCTTCATTCTATTCTGACTTGGATATCCATCAAAATTGCATTATTTCATCTTTTAATCAAGGTTAGTTGAAATTGGGAAAAAGCTTATGCCTGTTGTCACAAGATCTCGAAAGCACATAGAAGAGGATGAAAGGGAAAGTATATTAAGCAACATGGGTGATAAAAGCAATAGTGGTGATAAAGAAGAAAATCCTTTTCACAGACTTCGCATTGGGAATAATCCGAATAATGATGAGATAACAGAAGAAATGCTTCAAGAAATCCTCAATTCCATACTCTCATGGATAGAGTTTTGGAATGAAACAAAGAAAGATATTTCCTTTCATTGGCCAATCAAAGAGCTAAGTTACTTGTTGATTTTGACATGGAAGGGATTAGAGAGGATCATGAGGCCCCCCTTAATGATTTTAGTGCTCTTAATCAACACTGGGCCATTAGACCACCCACCCAACAGTTTTCATTTTGGGCCCCCCTAAAATTCTATGGTCTAAGATCATTACAAGTTAAAATAAAGGAAATACAAGGGGGTGCAACAAAGAAATATGTTTTGGAAGATATCTGCCCATATCCATTTGACAGGATTCTTAGCATGATTCCTTTTCCAAAACATTGCGAGATTCCAAAGTTTGATAGGTATAATGGGAAAACGGATCCCATTGATCATGTGAGGGATTTTTGAAATATGAGCTTAGAATTTGCTCACGAAGATACCTACCTAATGCGATTGTTTCCACAAAGTCTGGATGGAAAATCCATGGAGTGACTTTCCAATATCACTCCCCCCATCAGAATATTTGAGGAGTTAATAAATAAGTTCATATCACAATACTCCTATAATACACAACACCAGATAACCATGCTTGATTTATTTAAAGTAAAACAAAAGATTGGGGAAACCTTCACCACATTCTTACAAAGGTGGAGAAGGTTGTTTGCAAGATTTTCCCATCCTGTTCCTGAAAAAGGAAAAGATGGAAATATTTATCGACAGTCTGAATCAAGAGATGAGTTATAGGCTAAATCTCCATTGTCCTCAATCGTTTGAAAAATTGATTGAAAATGCAATTACCATTGAAGGTGCCTTGGTCAAGCGTAGAGTTTTAAATCTTGATAAAGAAAGTCCAAATTCGTACAACAACAATAGCAACAATAATGACAAGTCACGATTTTGGACTCGAAATACAAATGTTGTGAATGATGGGGTGGTAGATGCTAACAGCGTGAATGTGAAGCCTATCATTCTTAATATATCAGGTGCCCAACACACCAATAATGTTGTAAATTCTAGTAACCAAAAAAATAATTCCAACCAGGGAAATGTGACCAACAATCGTGGTAATAATCTTGGCAATAATCAAAATTCAAATACACCTAGATCTTAATTTTTTTCAAATCAACGGAGTTTTACTCCCTTGGGCTAGTCTTTGGAATCAATTCTTAAAGAACTGTTGAATCAAAACGCTATCACATTGCCACCACAAAGAGATTATAAGCCTCAAGTTAAACCACCATCATGGAATGACTCATACTATTGCGATTATCATAGATGCAAGGGTCATAAGATAAGTAATTGCCAAGGGTTAAAGAATCTCATTTAGGATTTGATTGATAACCATACCATAATGGTTGAGGGACATAATGCCAATGATGATCACCAAGCATTCAAGGATCCTCTCCCCAATTATCAAAAAGGGGAATATTTAGGTGACAAAGGAAAGAAAGTGAATCATGTCTATGACACCATCATCAATCATATTTACACCGACGATCAACAAGTCAATGCTATCAGGATTAAAGGAAAACAAGAATATCGAGAGGTTAATGCTACAACAAGGGGACATGCCAAAATCATTATAAAAGGAAGTTCATCTAAGTCGGCGATTTCCCCTCAAAGTCAATACAATTTGGTCGATCAACTACGAAAAAAATCAGCCAAAATTTCTATCTTGGAGCTGCTCAAAATATCACCAGCACATAAGGACATTCTGGAAAAGGCACTCATTGACACAACTGTGTCTCTTGATCTAGATATCAATAAATTTCAAGCCATGGTGGGACACTTTTCCTCACCCACATGTTTATCCTTTGCTGAAAAGGATGACTCCTCCATGACCCATCCCCACAATTGATCACTTTATCTAGAGTTCATGGTTCATGAAGCCCGAATCAGACATGTTTTAATAGATGGGGGAGCCAAATTAAACATTTGTACTTTAAAATTCGTCCTTGCTTTGGGATATTCAAAGGAATCTATAGATCCATGAAGGAAAATTACAATCAAAGCATATGATGATGAAGAAAGAGCTTCCAAAGGCCTCATCATGCTATCAATCAGAGTGGGACCTTTTGTGAAGAATACCTTTTTCTAGGTTCTAGATCGGGATTTATCCTATAACATACTCTTGGGTCGCCCATGGATCCATGAGATGCAAAAAATTATGTTTACTTATCATCAATGCTTAAAGTTTCCATATGACGGACAAGAATTAACAATACCAGTGGACCATATTAGTAGTCAAAATTTTTCTAACCTTAGAGAAAATCATGACACATTTGTCTCGCATAATAGAGAGACCTTGGCCATTTCTACTTCTCAGCACAATGAACAAGCAAGGGAAATGATAAATAATTTTGGCACCAAGATAAAATTAAAATATAATGGGGTGGGATAATATTCTTTATGTCTCTCTAATCTACCCATGTCCCCAAGATCCCATGGTCAACTGCTAACATCCATACAACAGGCTACAACAGCTTCAACATCAAGCACACAAGCTTCAGTTCCCATCACCAAGTTTGATGGAATATTTATCAAGGCAGATACTCAAGAAAGTGAAACAGAAGACAGGGCTATCCTTGATTGGCTCTATAAAGATGAAGATGAATCGGTCCAACATGTCAAGTTACCCACTAAGGAATATGGAAAGGGTTATACAATAATGTAACAAATGGGTTATGAAAGAAATGGCCCTATAGGCAAGAGAAAAGAAGGTATTGTTGAACCTATCCGACTAAAAACAATGCACCCTAGAGATAAAACTGGGTTAGGATATGTTGAGGATGCAAAGGAAGAAACAGTACAAAGAAAATCCAATGAGGAGTTAGCTTAAACAATTCTTAGAATACAAGAAAACAATTCTGACACTGATTCCAATGATAAATTATAGAGGGACAAATAGGTGGATATTGTACAAAAATATACACCCACACTCACACAAGGGGAAAGCTTAAGGCCTCCACTTGATTACGTCCTACAAATCGACCATGACTCAAGTGATGATGATTCGATTCAAAACTATACAAATAATCAACAGGGGGATACCATCATAGATCTTCCCCATAGCGAAAATGATAATAGTATCATGACCTTAACCGCTAGTGACCTTACCCAACTCGACGATCCATTTACCTTAGTCCATCCTGAACTCATTGATTGGGAACAAATTGCACCAATTGATATCCCAACTTTTCCCAATGATGAAACCATTGTAAACTTTATTTGTTCATCCAAATCAAAAACAGGTTCCACCAATGAATCACAAGATTAAAGTTTCAGACAGGAAAGTGCCAAGTTTCTTAGCTACAAAATTAACAATATAAAAGAAAGATCTAGTGGTGAAAACCTAACAAAGGTAGTATTAGATCATGAAAAGAGAAAAATAAAGAGCGTATCCGATAGTGAAAACATTTCAAAGGCACTAGAGGATGGGAAAATTGACACTCTTCCTGAGCACTATCAGGAAAGGTCTTCTATGTTGATAGAACCAATAGAGGCACTCAATATAGGTACTATGGAACAACCCAAAGTCTTGCAACTTGTTGCATCCCTGACAGAAGAGGAATCCCAAGATTCATAAAATTCATTGAGAATAATCAAATCAATTTTGCATGGTCATACGAAGATATGCCTGGATTAGATCCAAATCTCATCATGCATCATTTATCCATCAGGCTGGGGGAAAAACTTGTGAAGCAGAAACTCAAAAAAATGCACCATGTTGCATTATTGGTCAAAGAGGAGTTCAAGAAACTATTAGATGTAGGATTCATTCATTCTATAGACTATGCAGAATGGATCTCCAATATTTTACCTGTATCAAAGCCAGATGGACAAATGGAAATTTGTACAGATTTCAAGGATTTAAATAAAGCATGCCCAAAAGATGATTTCCCTTTGCCAAATATAGATATGAATGTAGATTTGACTACTGGACATGCTATGTGTTCACTAATGGATGGATTTTTTGGATATAAAAAAATAAAGATTGCGCCTAAAGATCAAGATAAAACAATGTTCACATGTCCTTGGGGTACATATTGTTGGAACGTAATGCCATTTGGACTAAAAAATGCAGTAGCTACATACCAACGGGAAATGACTACAATTTTTCATGACATGATGCACACATTCATGGAGGATTATGTAGATGATCTCTTAGCCAAATCAAATACAAGGGAAGAAAATTTAGCTATCTTATCTAAAAAATTGTTAGAATGGAAAAATTTAAAGTCAGACTTAATCCTATGAAATGTGTCTTTGGGGTGAAATATGGAAAGCTTCTAGGTTATATTATGTTAGAAAGGGGAATTGAGATGGATCTGACTAAGGTACAAGCAATCCTTGATATGCCACCACCAAGGAACATTAGTCAACTATGCTCATTACAAGGACATTTGCAATCCATCAGCAGATTCATTGCACAATTGGCAGATAAGAGTTTACCATTCACTCATCTCTTACATAAGAATCTTCCATTTAAATGGGAAGACAGGTGTGAAGCAACATTTGATCAAATAAAACATTATCTAATGAGTCCACCAGTGCAAGGTGAACCACTCATATTGCATATTTCTGCCACATAAGTGTCCTCGGGAGCATTATTGGCACATGAAGACAAAACAAGAAAGAAGCGAGCAATATATTACATTAGCATAACATTAAGAATCCATGAGCTAAATTACACTTTCATTGAAAAATATTGTTTGGCAGTAGTGTTTACTTCTCAAAAGTTACGACACTATTGTGATCCCTTTTAAAATGCTACTCCTAATGTGAGATGCTAAACAAAACTAATCATCTTGTGTGGGATGTATGATGATGGAAGAGTGTTGGAGGGATGCCTCAATTGGGGGAGATAGGAGGATGGAGGATTCATGAAGGTTATGGGATTGAAGTTTGTGAATATTAGGACTAGGAGGAGGGGACTGGATGTCTTCAATGGATTGGGTTAATCTAGGAGTAGAAGATGGGGATTTAATGGATTTGATGGGTTTGACCGGCTCAACCGTTTGGACAATGTTAGGAATGGTGATGGGTGGGATAGGTCTAGGATGGAGGAGGGCCTCATCACTAGTGAAAATACATGATAGAGTGGGAGGGCATGATATCTCTTCTTGCATGAGTCCTTGGGCAACATTTGGAAGAGACGTAGGATTAGGTAGAGTGATGGGAATGGATGGAGGATTAGGATTAGGGATTGTTGGATTAGGATTAGACGTGGGGATGTGATTGGATGGAGGATTAGGATTAGACATGGGGATGTGATTGGATGGAGGATTAGGATTAGATGAAGGGATGGGATTGGACGGAGGATTAGGATTAGGAATTGGAGGATTAGAATTAGATGAAGGGATGGGAATGGATGGAGGACTAGGAGGAGATGGAGGATTATGATTAGAGGAGTGGATGGGATTGGATGTAGGACTAGGAGGAGATGGAGGATTATGATTAGGTGAGTGGATGGGACTAGATGGGGAGCTAGGAGTGGTTGGAGGATATGGAGGATTATGATTAGATGAAGGATTAAGATATAATGAAGGAAAAGGGGGAGTGATGTGGGAGGATGTGGATGTTGGATTAGATTGGGAAGATGGGGATGGTGAGTGATGGTAGGAAGATGTGGATGAAGGATTAGAATGGGGAGATGCGGAATTAATGTAAGGGTATTGGGATGGGGGATTGTGATAGGAAGGTGTGGATGTTGGATTAGAATAGGAAGATTGAGGTAGTGAACCATCATAGGAGGACATGTATGGTGGGTTGGTGTAGGAGGATATGGATGGTAGATTAGGATGAGAGGATTGAGATGGTGGATTAGGATAGGAGGAATATTGGTATGGGGGATTGTGATAGGAATGTGTGAGTGTTGGATTAGGATGGGAAGATTAGGATGTGGGATTAAGGTAGAGGTATTGGGATTGTTGATGATGATAAGGAGAGGAGGATATGGATGTTGGATAGGATAGAAGCTGAGAGGGGGGACATGATGAATATGTCGATGGTGAGGATGTTGGATATCTTTTGTCAAGGGTAGCATAAAGACCGTTATTAGATGCGAATGAAGGTATGGTGGGATAGTTCGAAGAAGTAGTGGGATTTTGGAAGGCGGATGGAGAGAACTTGCTAGCAACGATAGTGTCAAGGGGATCTATATAACAATATTCATGATCAACAAGATTTTCGTTATCGTCATCAACAGAGTTAGGATTCCCCTTGACTACTATTATTGGTCGTGTGAGAGGGGGATAAATATTCATGATGGATATAGATTAGAAGGAAAGAATAGATGATGGATAGAAAACTAGGATGTATTGGAAGCTCATATGGGGATTGGATGAAAGCTCAGATTGGGATTGGATGATGGATCAATTAATTTGATGATTGAATAAGGATTGGTTGATGGATCAATTGATGATGTATCAATTTGACGATTTGGATAAAGATTGGATTGGATCAATTGATGATGTATCAATTGGATGATTTGGATTTAGATTGATTTGATTGGATCAATTGATGATGTATCAATTGGATGATTTGCATTTAGATTGATTTGATTGGATCAATTGATGACATATCAATTTGATGATTTGGATTTGGATTGATTTGATTGGATTAATTGATGATATATCAATTGGATGATTTGGATGAGGATTGATTTGATTGGATCAATTGATGATATATCAATTGGATGATTTGGATGAGGATTGATTTGATTGGAGGGGATCCTAAAACCTGATTTGGAAATCACCCCAAGTAACTTATGACGTTGGTTGATCGATTTGAGCTAGCTAAATCAATGATCACGGCACCGAATCCGCCTTGAGATGGAAGGGGATTGATTTGGGTGAATGATGTTGACTTACAACACAAATCTGCCTCAAGATAGAAGCAGATTGATTAGGTTGAAGACAAGGATTGATTATGTAGGATAATGATCAACTTAACGGCTTGGTCAATTCAGGAAAATAACTCCTAAAACAAGGTTTAAGGGATTTTGCGTTGAGAGATGATGATGAATGCAAATGGAAGATGTGTTGTTGAAGATGTTTAGGTCTCACGATAAGATGGGTATCGAAATGGTGGGATGATCAATGTGAATGTGGTAAATGGACATTTTAGAATCATTAAACAGAGGCTTGGAATGGCTAAATGAAGGTTTGGATTGGTCAAATGAGTGTTTAAGATGATCAAATGGTCAAATGGAGACTTTGGGGGTTCGAACAGAGGTTTAGAATGGTCAAACGGATGAAACTGTTCGTTCAGCGGGGCGTATCCGCACTTCTGCAGTAAAAACTATCAGAAACGTTGAACAACGGAGGCGTATCCGCACTTCTGCAGAAAAAATGCTGAAACAGGGGGCAAGGTTGCCCCTCTGCAGTGGAAAATGCTGAAATAGTGGGGCAAGTTCGCCCTCTGCAATGGAAAATGTTGAAACAGGGGGGCAAGTTTGTCCCTCTGCAATGGAAAATGCAACTTGGTTTGGATGAGGGATTTTGGTAAGGACTTAAAATGATTCAATGACAGTTTGGCTTATCAAAATTTATTGGTTTTTCATAGAAAGACACTTTGAACAAGCACAATCCTATGATTAGTGTTAAGGAGTATGGCCAGCAAAGGTCTTACTCTAGGATGAACAAAGTTTCTAGGGAGTCCTCGATATACGCTCAGTACGTGAGACACAAACCGTGAACACCAGTCCATCACAAGCGTGAGTCAGGAACCCCAACGAGATACTGAAAGGCTCAGACCAACTCTTCACGTCTATCTAGGTATCACCCTAGCTTCAACGTTTCGCCAATTACGATGCAACTGGATTGGGGTACAACTTTGGCTCTCCCCCCTTTATATACCCCGCTGGTACGCGTGGTTGGGATCGTCCATTGGGGTGATGAAATCCCCAAGCAGGTCCCACTAAGAAGAAGACACTAATCGTTTCCCACTACCCCCTTTGGATCCGCACAAAAGTGCAAAGGGAGAGGGTGAAAACGAATTAATGCCCCCTTAGGGTAATACAAATAAAACCAACACAACAAGCAACCAATATTACTTTCCCCTACTTATACTAAGTAAATAGATAAAGCAGTAAGGAAAGATTTCCAAAGAATAAAACAAAGGCCCTGCAAGCAAATGTTAGTTGTTTTATCTTTTGCCCTTTGTGATTTGCAACAAAATACTCAAGATATCAACAAGAAATCTGACTTCACTCACCAACAAATAGGGTTAGAGGATTAGAGCACAAAACAACAAAAGAAAGAAAAAAACGAAGCTAAAATGCCACTTTTTTACCTTCTCGAACGTGCTATTAAGGGCAAATCCGCCCTCTGCAGTGAAAAATGTTGAATCGGGTGAGAAAATCCGCCCCTCTACAGAAAATAGTTAAAGAAAAAATGTTGAACAGTGGGGGCGTATCCACACTTCTGCAATAAAAACTGTCAGAAACGTTGAATAGTAGGGGCGTATCTGCACTTCTGCAGAAAATAGTTAAGAAAAATGTTGAACAACGGGGGTGTATCTGCACTTCTACATAAAACAGTTAAGAAAAACGTTGAACAACGGGAGTGTATCAGCACTTCTGCAGAAAACAGTTAAGAAAAATGTTGAACAGCGGGGGCATATTCGCACTTCTGCAGAAAACAGTTAAGAAAAACGTTGAACAATGGGGGCGTATCCGCACTTCTGCAAAAAGAAGTTAAGAAAAACGTTGAACAGCGGGGGTGTATCTGCACTTATGCAGGAAAAACTATCAGAAACATTGAACAGCAGGGGCGTGTCCGCCCCTCTGCAACGCCCGGGAGGGAAAATCCGCCCCTCTATGACTTGAATCTGCAAACAAGCTAAACAACATAAAACGTAAAATAAAGAAACCCTTTTGTGGGTCCCACCGGGCATGCTAGAAATGTGATCCCTTTTAAAATGCTACTCCTAATGTGAGATGCTAAACAAAACTAATGATGCAATAACAAAAGCAATAACACTAAAAGAGAACACCTCAATAAAATTAGCCTAAGAAAATGGTGAAGCAAAGAAGTAAGATAAAATAATTGATGATTGAAGTTGGTTATACCTTTCCTTTGCTGCTCCTTCCTTGGTTGGCCCTTTGATTCTTGAAGAGTTGTGTGCTCCTTGGATGGCAATGGAGTTGGATGGATGCAAGATGCAAGATGGATGAGAATGCTAGGTGTTATGATAGATGACAACTCAAATGGTAAATTTACAAGAGTTTTATTGCAAAAAACTTGATCCTTAAATTGAGGGAAATGAAGGGGTATTTATAGGCTAATTAGAATTCTCTAGAGAATTCAACGGTTGAGATTGATCCAACAAGATCAAGATGAAGGGCTATGGTGAGTTGAGGGCTCACAAGCCCTCACATCTTGACATGTGGAATGTGAGATGTCTTAGGGTGGAGTGATGTGGAAATGAGGTGGAGGAGAAGGACAAGAGGTGGAAGAGAAGGACATGAGGTGGATGAAGGACAAGTACCTTTGAGGTACCTTGGGGGATGAGAAGATTTCCTCAAAAAGGAACTTCTTGTCCCCAAATGAGGATGAAAGAGACTTTTGAGGGATTTTAGAATTCCTCAAAAATCTCCATGGGAAAAAGGGAAGTGTGTGAGAAAAATAAATGTAAATTAAAATTTTTTATTCATTGGAGAGTTTATTGGATAAAAGGAGGTTTCCAAAAAGCTGGAGATTTGTCACATGTGGGTGATGTGACAAGTCCAAGGTTCTAGAAGTCCTTGGCACATGTAAAGTGACAAGTCAAGCCTTCTAGAATCTTGCATGGGGGATGAGGAAGACCTTGGGAAGACAAAAGTGAATTAAAAATTCACATGGGGAAGAGAGGAACCTTGGGCAAATAAATGTGAACTAAAAATTCACATGGGGAAGAGAGTTCAGGCTAAAAATGGTAAGTGAGAAGGTTGACCAGAAAAGGTAAGCTAAATGTGGCTAATGATTCTGATTAAAGTTGTGCAAACATAGGATTAGGATAATTAATGAGAGATTAGAGGCAAGTGAGAGATTATGGAGGATGTGACACTTAATCAAGATTAAGTGGTGCACATCCTAATCACAGATTAATTAATTTAATCTAGATTAAAAGATGGTTATGGAGAATGTGACAAGGAGAGAGAAAAAGGGGAATTAAAAAATGATTTTAATCCAAATTGGTTAAAAGACTAAATTAAATAATTTGTCATATTTATTTAATTTAGAGAAGAACAGGGTGTAAGGTAAAGTATTTAATTTATTTAATTACATACTTTAGGAACCTTAGGCAGAAAATGAAATAATGATTAAATAAATTATTTAATTACTATTAATGGAATAGATGAATATAATAGACGATTTTGATCATATGGAAGTGATCAAATTTGGATGTCTACAACTATATGCTAGCTCATACAATAAAACTTGTGGCTAAGATTGACCTTTAAAATATCTTCTAAGTAAGGCAAACCTAACTGGTAGATTGGCTAAATGGGTCATGATCCTAAGTGAGTTTGACATTCATTATGTGGATCAAAAGGCCATCAAAGGAAAGGTCATAGCAGATTGGTTGGCAGAGGCACCAATGCAAGTAGAACATCCAATACACATTGATTTTCCTGATGCTAATGTTTTCACAACAACCACTAAATAGTCATCGACACTTTATTTTGGTGGCTCCTACACTCAACATGGCTCTAGGATAGGGATTATTTTCATCACACCTCAAGGGCATACAATTCCAAAATATTATCGGCTGATGTTTCCTTGTACAAATAACATAGCTGAGTATGAAACATTGTTGATTGGAATGAGAATTGCATTAGACTGGAGAATCACAAAACTGGAAGTTTTTGTTGATTCACAACTTTTCATAAATAAGAGAAATGATGAATATCAAACTAATGATGAAAATTTAATGCCTTACAAAAAAATGGTGGATGATTTCAAGAAATAATTTTTTGATATCAAATTCACACAAATTCCACGTACTGACAATAAGGCTGTGAATGGCATGGCTACAATTGCATCACTACTCTAATTGTCAGAGAACCAAGCATGGTACAATTTATTGGTGGAACAATTGTTTTCTCTTGCATATGATAATCTAGAAACCCAAATCATTTGTCACCTAACTAGTTCTGATTCTCCCTTGTATGGCCAAATCTACGCTTATCTAAAAGATACCATTTTTCCCCTAGATTTGTCTAGGAATTAGAAAAGGAATTTCATATGCCAATCTTCTCGTTACACCCTAATTGCTGACATATTGTACCAACGTGGTCTTGATGGTACCCTCCTTCGATGTCTTGAACGTGATGAATCGAAAAATGCCTTACAAGAGGTTCATGGTGGTATTTGTGGGACTCATTCAAGTGGATCGACCTTGGTAAAGAATCTTGTTAGAATGGGGTACTATTGGCCGACCATGGAAAAATAATCATTTATCTTTATGAAAAAATGTTCAAAATGTTAGATTCATGGGAATCTCATTCGCGCTCCTACTCAAGAATTTTAACCCTTCACCACAACATGGCCTTTCGCTTAGTGGGGATTGGATCTAGTTGGAAAGATATAACCATCATCATCAAATGGACACAAGTTCATTATCACGACCACTGAGTACTTTACTAAGTGGATTGAGGTTGTTCCTTTGAAAACTATTACTGACAAACAAATTTCATCCTTCATTTTGAACTATATCATATGTCAGTATGGCATTCCCAACTCTATTATCACAAATAATGGAAGACCTTTTAAAAATCAAGATGTTGATGAACTCTATGAAATATTTCACATCCAACACAAGTTCTCTATGCCTTATTATCCATAGGGAAATGGCCAAGCAAAGGCTTCAAACAAAACAATTTTAAAGATTCTGAAGAAAACAGTGAATGATGTCGGTCGTGATTGGCATGTCCAATTAAATCCATCTTTGTGGGCATACATAACCAACATTCACATGCTAATAGGTGCTACCCCATATTCTTTGGTTTATGGAGCAGAAGCCTTTTTTCCATTGGAAGTTGAGATTCCCTCACTTTGAGTATCGTTGAAGGGGCTCATAAATGATGAGGATTACAGAGTATCAAGATTGCAAGAGCTAGAACTGTTTGACGAGCACTGACAAAGTGCAGCTAATCATTTAAAGGGGTATCAACAAATTATGCCCCATAGTTACAATCACAGAGTCAAACCATGAGCTTTTCAAGTGGGTTATTTAGTTCTCAAAGAAAACCCTCATAATCAGCAAGATCGGGAAAAGAAAGGCAAGTTTGAGCCCAATTGGTTGGGTCCATTCATCATCATTGTAGCATATGGATCAAGGAAATATCAGTTATCATCACTAGAAGGGGACTTGCTTGAATATTCGACCAACAACATCCACCTGAAGAAGTTTTATGTTGGAAAAATATCAAAAACAATATAAAAAGTCTTGGAAATTTTTCAAAAATAGTATTAAAAGTCTTGGAAAATATCAAAAACAGTATAAAAAGTCATGAAAAAATTCATAAAAATTGGAAAATGTCCTGAAGAAAGCTGTCATTAGGGTGAAAACTTGACAAATAGGCATCCTTTTGACATACAAAAAAATAAAAAAAGATCAAAAATGCAAAAAAAAGAAAAAAGAGAAAAAAAAAGAGAAAAAGGGAAAAATATAAAAGAAAAGGGGAAAAATCAAAAAATCGTTGCCTTGATGAAAACCGGGCAAACATGTGTCTTGATAACAACAAAAAAATCAGAAAATCAGAAAAAGTGCAATAAAAACAAATGGTGAAAACCTGGCAAACATGCACTGTTTATGATTTAGTAGGCTCTCCCATATATTAAGATACATTCTGCATTATTCATATCTATTTTTCATCGGCATCACAGGCATTCCTAGCCATCATATCCACATCATGCACCCAACATTTCCTTGGAACACCAAGGATGTCATCATGGCTTGATGATTAGTGTTATCCTTAGCATTAGGTTGTGTCTTATGTGGAGTCAAAGTGCGAGGTCATTGGGGGCAGTCAACTCTTGAACCTTTTTAGTAGGCAAAATGACATGTTTCAAGTATCGAAATATCAGAACAACAAAGAAAATGTCCAATTAGACTGGGTCCAAACAACTGTCAGACATGAGACTGGATAAATTGGATGATCTTAATCTAAATTAAAATAAATGAAAAACTTAAAGCATAAGTTGAGTTGTTGTTTTGACATTTGATAACATCATATCTCTAGAGTGGTTCAATGATGTATTGAACTAGAATCACAAGGAAGGAATATGATTTTTCTTTGATTGTTGTTTGTAAGCTAATCACTAGTATTGTGCAAGTTTATCAATGAAACATAGTGACATTTCGGGATTTGCATAAGAAACTGGTTAAATTTTATCTGTTTATGCAAACAATACTTAGGTCATATTGGTTCAATTATAGCTCGATGCTTGTATTAACCTGCTATATCAAAAAAATCATGAAAGTTGTACTCAGGTCATCACCAATGCTAACATCCCCATTGATGCTTGTACTAAAATTTCAACATATCAAAAGGCTCAATGATGACAATTAAGCGAAAAAATGGTTTACAGAATGACAATAGTGAAATGGTTCATTTAGGCATTTGAGGATTGCATGATTCATTTAGATTGCATTCATTTTTATTTTTATGGTTGTATGAAATATTTTTTGAGGTTGGAAATAATACATATCTCTTTTTAAGACATCGATTGAGTACACTTGGACATTTATTATATCTCATTTCATTATCATTTTCATATTTCATTATAACATTCACATTTTATATATCATCATTTAGGTTATAATGATCATTTTCACATCAATTACATCATACATTTCCATTTATTGACTTTCATATCATTTTCATTATCATTATCCACATTATTATTATTAGTTATCATTCATTTTCATTATCATAATCATTATTCATATTACATTTTGCATCATATCATTTGCATAATAGTATTGACATATACATCATTTTCATATCATTTTCATCATCATTTATTATTCCGTATCATTACCATTTATTATTATAAATCATTCATCTCATCATTGTTATGTCAAATTTTTACCTCATTTTCATATCATTTCATGTATCATCTTCGTAATCAATTTACATCAAACATCATTTGCATAACCATACATTGAGAAAAATAAAAGTGCATCCATTGCATACATACTCCATACATCATGTAGAACCATCAAATCATTCACATTGCATCATCATATTAAAATCTAGAAAATCATTTCATTTGCAGGATCATCCACCCATAAATCATCATCATAATCCATATCATATGCTTTCATTAACATATCATCATCCATAAACATACATAATTATAAAAAAACATAACCTATAGAAATAAAAATGCATACATAACCATTCATCATAAAATCATCAAGGACACA
This sequence comes from Sequoiadendron giganteum, assembly GCA_007115665.2. Lineage (NCBI taxonomy): Eukaryota > Viridiplantae > Streptophyta > Pinopsida > Cupressales > Cupressaceae > Sequoiadendron > Sequoiadendron giganteum. The sequence continues at coordinate 20,256,007 of CM021105.1, forward strand.
TGCATATCAAATATCACCACTGCATATCATAAATCTCATCAAAAATAAATGTTCATGGGTACAAGGATATCAAATGTCTAAACAAGATATATAAGTACAATAATCATACATAATCATCACTGAGGGGTATTTGGATGGGGATCATGACTACTGCTACCTCTGAAGGTGGTAGGTCTCTGTGGATCTTTGTTGCCTGAAGCACCTATCTATCGTCTGATAGGTCGTGGCACACTCTTGGTGGCACTCCTAGTATGACTATGTGAGTGGGTACGTGATCGGGTGCCTAACTGTGTATAGGCTATCCTCTGCTCAGGGGGTACTGCCTCAAAGTATCTCATCCTATAATACTCTTCCTAGTGGGCAGTCTCCAGTCCCTCTACAACAACCTCTCCAATAGAGGTACTTTCAACTGATCTTAGGAGTCTCTTTGCTACCCCCTCTGCCTGTACACACCACTCTATGAAATTGTCTCGCTCTGCAGTAAGCTGCGCTATCTATGGGTCAGGAGGTGGTGGTTGTGCTATCTATATCTATAGCTCGTTGATGGTGGCATGTGCCTGTGCTAGCTGGCTCTAAAGAGCCTAGACCTGTTCTTGAAGTGTGTCAATTTGTCCCTTTGATGGAGCCCTGATAGTAATGTGTGGTGCTGAAGTACTCGGCTGCTCCACCACTCTAGTTGTACGAGGCCTAGTCCTTAAGGGTACATTGAAGAACACTCTCCTTCCACCACCTCCGTCATCATCATCATCATCATCATCAAAATCCATGGCCACCCCACCTATATCCTCCTCTCCTCCATGTGGTTGCTCTGCCTATTCCCTCGCCTCTGCCTGTGGCTGCCGCCATGCCCACCATAAAAATTGGTCCACCTAATAGTGGGGTAGGCTCATCTAGGTAGGTCACTCTGGGGAATGGATGAGTATAAAAATATGCAGCATAATCATTAGTCATATGTGCATCTATCACCTCTAGATGGATAGCCCAAAACTCTAGCTGTAGCTCAGTCTACTCTGCTCTAGCTACCTCAAATGTGATAAAGGGACCCCACTTTGCAACATCCTCCCGATGTCTGGCATAGTGATCCACACCCTGCGACATCATCTGAACTCACCCATACTATTTGAGTATCCGCATAACTAGAAATTGCTTAATGATAAAGGGGGTATGACCAATCAAGTATCTCGATATGCCATAATAGGGCAGCTCTGTGTCATCCTCATCCCATGCCTCATAGTCAACATAGGGTCTCCAAATGACTGTATCCATGTCATCTAGCATATGTCGCCAATACTCTAACTTTCCCAACACATGATGGACAAGGGGAATTGTATATGCATACACATATGGATAGTTGAGTGGACAATATCTCCGTACAATAGGGTGAGTAATGACAATGTGCTCCCATGCCCAGATCTGTAGCAATGTAACTTTGGAAGATATACTCTTCCCATCTGTATATACCACCTGATGAAGATCGTGGTATAGATGGTCAAGCATGCAGGATCCCCATGCATATCTAGTTTGATGAAGGATCATGTCTTCCAATATCTGATCCCAACCCACTGATAGTCCCTTTGACCTATGATCAGGACAAAGGAAGCCATCTATGAAACTTGCCAATACTGATGGAAGTGGGGCATAGCCCTCTATCATATCTCTCCAAGCAATCTCATAACCACCAGCATGTGGATCCCGAAAGACTCGTTGCAGGGCATCTGTACCTTCGATCTCCTTGTGATCATAAATCAAAAGTGTGCCAACCACAGAGATGCCTAGAATCTTGCACACGTCCTCTGGTGTAACAGTGATCTATCCAGTCGGCAAGTGAAAAGTATTATGCTCACTATGCCATCTCTCAGCTAATGTAGTCAACAGTGCCCTGTTGACCCTATACTGAGGGATCCTGAGGAGGGAAACCAACCCACATCTAACAATGACCCCAATCTATGGATGGGTCAATCTGGGAATCATCTCCCATGTACGAGGGAACCTCTCTCTGATCTGGAGGATTTTAAAATCCTCCTATAACATCAATTTAGCAATCAAATCGGATCATCAACAAGGAGCATCAATCAATCAGGAAGTCATATAATCAATATCAAGAAGACAAACCTATCATTACTATTGGTTTTTCATCAAGCATGGAAACAAATTTAGCAACCAATCGGTTCAAAAATCAACATCTATACTATTTTTTTTCAATTCAGAAAGCAAATTTATCAGAGTCAACATCAACATCTTACTATTTATTTTCAAGCACGAAGACAAATTTATCAGATCATCATCAAAATCAAGTTAATCTATCCTTGGTGTTATTCAAAATCATCAAATCAATTATCTAATAAAGCAACAAATATCACGAAATCAACAAATCAGTCTCAAATTCTCAAATTCAGCAAAAATTCATGGATATGCTAAAACAGTGTTTCAATGCGCTTAATCAGTCAATGCACTACTTTATCCATGGATGTGCTAAAACAAAAAACCAAAACACTAAACTGTCAATGCGCTATTCTATCAGGTGTATGCACTAAATTATCTAGCCTATGTGCTAATCGAGAATCACATGTGCGTGGTCTTCACCTATGCACTATTCTAGTCGATGCACTAAATTTTTCATCTATGCGCTAGTCTGTTACATCAATGCTCTAATTTGAATGCGCTAATCTGTTTAATCTATGCACTAATTTAAGGCTCGCATGCGCTAAATCAAAATCCTATGCGCTAAACCAAAATTTCCAAAAGTCAAAAAATTGAAAAATTCAAAAAAATTCAAAAAAAAAAAATTTAAAGGAGGATCATGCAATCTTACCGGAGGTCCGTAAGCTGCTGGTCTCTAATGATGGCGGGCTCACTCGAATCGGTGGCGCTCATAGTGGATTGACATCTTGAAATTCTCTCTCAAAGCTTTGAAAATCACAAAAGGCTACTGTTCAAATGACAATGACTTTTTACCTTTTCCACCTTTTAAGGGGGTAAATAAGGTAAGGTTATTTTTATTTTTACCCTACAGAGCGCTATTTCGGGAGATAAATCGGCAAATCTCCTTTAAAATCATTTCAAATCTTCGAATCATCATTAGTATCATTCATCAATGCGATTTATCTCCCGAGGGGGCATATAGCATCATCAATCAATTTTTCAAAATCAAGGGCAAATTTTCAAAATCGGAATTTTTCTTTGAAGCAATGCATAAAACACATCACTTCAAAGAGGGGGAAAATGTATACATCTAAAAATGGTCATTGCAAAACCTGTTAATTAATTAAATATGAATTATTTAATTAATATTCTAAAAGTCATCTACATATAAATAAATTTAATTATTTATTTATATTGTTCATTTTTCTAATTCTTCTAGTTTAATTAATTAAATAAATTTATTTAATTATTATTATCTTCCTCTTAATTAAAATAAATAAATTTCATAATTTATTTATATTAATTATCATGTTTTTGAATATTTGAATAAGGGAATATTCTTCTAACTCATCCTTCACTCCATATTTAAATTAAATATTATAAATATTTAATTTAACGCTTTTTCCTCCACCTCTCACATAATTAAATATTGTAAATATTTAACTACACACACCTTTTTCATCCCTCACATAATTAAATATTAACTATTTAATTATGGAAACTTCTAAAATCCATGTCACATGTAATTAAATAAATTTATTTATTTAATTGGGAATTTATCCTCAACTTTCAACCAACTTTCATAAATGAAATGACAAATGGCAATTTGTCTCCATTTTTGAATGAGGATGGTTTTGTGGGTTGAAAAAATTCTTCCATTATTCTCTTAATCTTCCACCTTTCTCTCAACCTCCAGAATCTCTCACCGTTCATCTTGACAGGTTTGAATTTGACCATTGATCTTTGTCAACTAGATTCTTGCCTCCAAAAATCTATAAATACAACCCTTTAGTGAGTAGATTTCATCCTAGATTTTGTGAATTTAGCATGGTTATTATAGTTGCATTCAAATCAAAATTTTAGCATAGAATTTCAAGTTCACAGCATTTTAGTTTCATATCATAGCTTAAATCATTTAGCAATGGACATGCATGTTGCATAAACTCATTCTCTAAGTTGTCATTCTACCAAAGTTGTTGCATACACCAACTAAGAGCCAACAACTTACAACAGATCCTTGGACATAGAGGATAATGGAACACTTTTTAAGGAGCTATTGTTTAGAGTTTGTTTTACTTTTAATTAGTTTCCTTTGATTTAATGTTTCATTGGTGTGTTTGTTTAACTTATTAGTTGTTCCACATATTCTCACACACACCACCAACACCCCCCCTTAAATGTAACTTAGGGAGAAGATTATTATCCAAAAGTCACAAAGATGGGTCCAAGCTATGAGGCCATGTTAGGTACCCATTTACAATGTAAATGCAATCTCACACAAAAGGAGAAAAGGAGAAAACCTAGTGGGAAAAAAATCCTCTCCAAAAGAGAGAAAATAAAACAAGATAAGATATTTTATGGAGGACTTAATGATACCCCCAAGGACTACATTCATCATGCATATACAATCAATGACCCCCCATAAGAGGTAAATAAAGAGACAAGATATCCCCCCCATAACACGTAATGTCTTGAAAATATGGTTAATTTCTGAAGACAAAACATAATCTAATGCCTAAAAACAATGTCTCCCCTTGGGAAGAAGATACATCAAGTACATATGCAAGAATTCTTTCCATTCTAGATAGGGATTGGTAGGAAGTGGAATCCATATGTATGAAGATTTTTTCTCTGAAAGTTTCTCATGTGTTGCCAAGTTCTTGGATGACGATGATGAAGCCACAATCCAATCGAGTACATGCCCAATCACAACAAACTGTGACAAACCAAGAACAAATGGAAATTGATCTTGAACTAATTCCAAAGACAAAGATGATGCGACAATAGTTGATCCATGAATATCATCAAATAAGAGAGATAGACCCTCAAAATGGTTTTCCAAATAAAAAATGTGAGACTCCATAAAAATGAAGCAATGTCTGATAAATAGGAAGCCTTATTTAGAAGATAAATAGATACATGTTGCAATGAATCACTAGAAGTACTCAATGAATCATCAATAGAAGATGAATGCATGATATCCACTAGAGAAGTAGGAACTGCAAGAGAAGTCTATGGATCATCAAGACTCTCATGTTCTACATCATACTCAAACTCCTCTAAGGTGTCATCGTCAAAGGTTATGTTGTCAACAACATCAAGTGGAATGAGGCAATATGATGCGAGATTTGTTGGGAATGGAGGTTTATGTGGATCTCCAAAAATCTCCCATATCTTGGTACAAATCGTGTGTGGGAATGAGATTCCTAAAAACTTATGCCAGGTCTCTCTAAAGATGTTTGCTCTGAAGGGTAAAAGCACAAAGTTGTGTCACACTTTCAGCCAACTTATCAACACAATTGAATTTAAGTATTTCTAACTAAAAATCAATTTTGGTCAAACATGTGATCTAGTAAGGTTCATTATAGCTAAGTTAGATACTTCCACAACATTTTCATATAAAATTATTGGCTAAAAATATATGGAGCACCACTTTGAGTCCAATTTACCAAAAAAATAATAATGAAAAACTTGAAGTTTCAATAACTCCTACTAATGTAAATAACATTTTTTTAAAAATTAAAAACATATATGCCACTTTTTATTTTAGATATACTAAAAAATACATATTTTACTAGTCTACATCATTTCAAAATTCAAAACATATATGACACTTTTTAGTGATTCAAGTTTAAAAGTTGGATCATCGTTGGTTGTTTCCTTTATAAAGTGTGACACAACTTTGTGCTTTTACCCTGAAACTACAACTAATAAATTCTATTGTATGATCATTATTATTACCACAAACATGTTTCTTATATGTTATTTCTGGTTCAAGAATGAGTCCATAAAGATGAGGCAAAATATTTATCCACTTATAATGTGTTAGTGCATGGATTTTTTTCCAAGACTCATAATTTTCCTTAGTTAGAATGATTACAGAAGGATGAGTTGCATAACCTATGATTACAATGATAAAACACTTCTCAACTAATAAAATATGAGATTGATATATACAATAGAGCTGAAATGAAGTACAATGATCAAAACAACACCCTCCCAACTACCAAAACATCCAAGTAACCTCCAGTATACCCACTGAGCAAAAATTAAAATTACAATATAATTGGGATAGAAATTGGAAAAAGTGCATAAATGGTTGAATAGAGCTCCTCAATAACTTTCTAACGCCGTAAAAATAACAAAAAAGGGAGATTGAGGCAAAAATTCATGAGCTCAAGAGCCAAAATACAAGATCTGAATTCAATCAACAATAACTACCACCAAATAATAAAATCTTGAAAAATCACCTCTACCATTGGAAAATTCACAGCTCCAACTTTCCGACAATATTTTGTTTCAAAAATTTTGCTACCTAGGGTAAAATTTATAGAAAAATGAAAAAATCCCTATATAGGTCACTCAAGGGACCACACAAGAAATTGGGGGCTGAATTTTTGTTGGCCCTTGGTCACAATATGACTGTAGGCTTACGCAAGGGTTTAAAAAAACTCACTGTCAGGGGTGGTGGCACCACCCAGGAAGCAAGGGTGTGGAGAGCAACAAGCAGTGGCCACACCGCCCATGCCTAAGCCCTCACAACTTATAAAAAATATAGTAAGTGTTTAAACCACACATATTAAATCAAATTTTATATTAAAAAAAAAGAGATTTAATCAATTCATACTGACCATTATCAAAGGTATGAGGCGATGTGACAAGAAAGGAATATTCTGACCAAGTACGCAGAGATGACATAGGCAAAGTATATGCTTCAAAATATGTCATTTTTATGCCACGAATATCTAGTGAACCTTACCAATCAAAAATGTAGAAATATTTATTTATTTATTTTGTTTTCTACAAATAAATATGATGATCTAGGAGACCATATGGCATGCTCAAGCAAAAATATTTTGCCCCAAAAACTTTACCAAAATTAGCTAAATTTACAGTCAAAATTTATCTGATCGACCTTCTAAACACAATGGTGATGCAGATTTGGGCCCAAAGTGCTCCAAAAAATTAGTGACCTCTCTTCACACTTTTTCAAACCATCATAGATTTGGAAAAATATAACCAAAATTGACAAAAAAAAAGGAAAACTTGATTTTTTTTGACACCCTAGATTCAATTGTGAGGTCCTTGAAACCCTAAAATACACCCAACAAAAAATTCAAGACAACATACAACCCTCAAATCTAGGAAGGAATCTACAACACTAGAGCTTTGATACCATGTTAGAGCTAGAAAATTGCTCTGATACCATGTAGAAGTTAATGGTGACTCCTCAACATCCCCAAGAATAGTTGTTAGACCAAAATATCTTACACAAGACAGACAATGGAAATAATACTTGCTTCAACAATGAGAGATTGAATATGATTGAATATGCAAATATACATGAGATTCCTTGCTTATAAAGGAAAGGTGAGAGGTAGGATTAGATAATATTATGACATGTCTTAATCCTATAAGATGGGACAAATAACTCATAAAAACCTAGGATAAGATAAGATCTAGAAATGACAACTAAGACTTCTAGAAGGAATCTTATAATCTTAAGTAAACTTAACATGTGAATATGTCTGCTAATTACCTAGTAAGTGAATTAACTAGGTACAAAACATTTATTCACATCAAAAATTAAAAATAATTAATCTACTCAAGTTGGATGTCTTGAGAAGTGTGCATAAGGAAAGTGACATTTGACATTCCATTCTTTCAATTTGCATGCCTAAAATGGAGGAAAAAGATAGTGATTTTTTGAAAATCATTAATCTCTTTAGTTTTCATTTTGGGGTGAATGAGCATGAATTGGTTTATTATTTTATTCATTTTTATTAGGTACCTATAGCAGCAAGGCATTGGGTATGGTACAACAAGATTAAGTTCCATATTTGGAAGCATTTAATGATGAGTTTTAAGTACATGTAAAGGAATTTCAAAGGACAACTGGAGGGAAATGAAAGATAATATTTGGGTACCTCACAAGGGTTTTAATAACTAGGTAAAATGTAACATTTAATTATGTTAAGAGGAATCAATTAATAACAACAAGGTTGAAGAAAGGATTTGCAAGTTTTTTTATGAATTGCATGAGGAAAAATGTAGGAAATCAACTTGCCAAGAGGAGAGGAATCGAATAAGAGAATAAGAGAATTGTTGAAGTGTTGTAGGTGTTCAAAGAAGTCAAGAGAGCTATTATATGAAGGGAAAAAATATATTTAACAATAAGAGTGAATCCAAGAAAGTGTGAAGGCATGAGGGTTTGAATATTTGAAGGCATGAAGTGCTTAGAAACCCTTGAAATTTTTCTAATTTTCATTTCTTGTTCAAATCCTCCATATATGTAATTATTCTTGATAATTTTTTTTGTATGAATGTACATATGAAATTTTTAATAAAGATATGTTTTATATTTTGTTGCAATATATAAGATAATAGTCATTGAATGATACGTTAAGGCTGCAAGATTGGGTAGTTTGATAAGACCCCCAATCTTGTCTACATCATTACCATAGCCCAAGGAAAGTGTTGGAATGGGCTATTGGATACCATTTGAAATTAAATTAAAAGGGGACATGATACCTATACAATTCTAGTACCATAATCTTCCCTAGTCCATCACCTTCCATCCATAAGTATCCAATCTAATTCCATTCAAGACTAATATTTTCCCATAAAAACTTACTTAGGACTTGGTCATAAGTCTTTCTATAAACCTAATTTCTCTCGAAACAAGACAAAATGGGTTTCATCCTCCTCATACTAAATTATATCCATTATTTACCTATTATCATTAATCATCATAATGATCATTTCAATAATTACCACCTCAATCACTATTCTCCTCTTTTGTCACATCATCCATCCATAAGTTATTGTGCACTTATGAAATGTCTCCTCTAACCACATCAATCCTACCCTCCCAACATCTATTATAGAAATCAATTGATTTAGGGTGTATTCTCCATATAAATTAATCCTATCCAACTACCCTTTCTTACCAGCTATTATGGTTATGATAACACTTTATATTACATGCTTAATTGGTTTTAGCTTAGGTACATGAAAAATCCCAAGTGTTCCTTGACATCCATCTATATTCATCCCCCAATCCTCATCATCCAACCATTAATCATCATTATCAACATTATCATATTAATCATTCTCTCCTCATAATTATCATTATCATTTCATCCCTAATATTAAACTTCCTTTACATAATGATTGTTGAACACCCAAAACACTCAGAGGGGGGTGAATTATTATTCATTGAAATTCATTAACTTCATCAAATTAAACATGCATTCAAAGCATCTCATCAAACTTAAATAAATGGAAATGAACAATCAAAGCATGCATCCCATCAATAAACACAAGAACACCATATTTACATGGAAAACCCTTGAAAGGGAAAAAACATGGTGAGGATTAGCTCTGTAGTATATTATAACCAGTTACAATGGATTACAAAATGGAAGACTCACTATCCAAAAATAATGGCTCACTACTAAGAGCTCATTTACTAAAGGACTCATTGTCTAGAATGGAAAAGAGAGTAAAGAATGGCTCACTGCCAGATTTTGAACAACTAATAATGCATCTGCAATATGCTGAAATTATAGTTCAAATTAAGCTAAAAAAACTAACCTTGCACACTTCATACTTCACCACTATCACCTTTCACACTTCACTCTACATCACATCTTAATTCACATCTCATATATATCACAACATTGAATCAATATTTTATATATACCGCAAACACCCACAACATCAATTATGTTAGCCTAATTGTATGAACCATGTAACACCATAACTTGTTGGCCCAAAACACCATCACAAATGCCTTGTGGAAGAAACCAAAATGTGTTCTTCATCAAAACAAGTTGGAATGACCTATAAAAACTCCCATGAATCTGATCCTTACACAATTCAACTCTGCATGGCCTCAAAACCCTTAGGTCGACACCACACAACAAAATCCGTGAAGCAAAAATTGAATGAACAAACTATTCATCCATGACTTGACATGTAGACCACCAAACCACTTGCCACTTGGAGTGCATACACTTTTGACATCCTTAAACACTTCCTCAAAACCACACAACATAATAATTATATATGGTGGAATGTGAAGCATTCTAATATGCACTTTGCACATGTAACTTTGTCATTACTAACCCCGATACACTGTCATTAATATATTTGAATGTGGAAGACATACAAACTTTAAAATATGGATATAAAATCTTCCAATACATACCATTATTACCTTGTGACCACATGAAAATATTATGCAAACTAGAGTAATGTGGACCACAAAACTGTTCCTTTGTTTATTGAAAATGCACACTGAGACTTAGCCAATTCTTCAATACAGTTGGTCTTATTTCGGACTACATACATACTGATATACCATAACTTCTACAATGGGTTACCATCAATTAAAAAACCATATAAATCATGCTCATGTTTCCAACAATGTCCCCCTTTGTCATTAATGCCAACAAACTTCTCCAAAACACTCTCCAAAACATTCTCCCCCTTTGACATCAAGGGAAAAGGGTACCAAAAAGATATTTCTCTTATTTCCTCCCCCTTACTAATATATTTACATAAGAGTAGCTCCCATATCTACTTTACTCCCCCTTTCTATATTATCCATCACTAAAAATTTATAACTCCATCTACCAACTTCACATATGTATATTGAAATAAAAAAATTGCATATACAAAGCAAAAATTTACACCTCAAATAGATGAAGGTAAAGTACTCTAATATGACACCTTGAATTTTGCAAGGTGTTCCTCCTAATCCTTCTTTGCAATCTCCCAATCCTTCTTGGCAAAGGAAAGCATATGGCATTGATTTTCTAACTAAACATGGAGGTCTTCTCCTGCTTCTGGAGAATTAGGCACTAGATTCTTTTGCACAATGTTCTCAACATTAGATAAAAAATTAGTTAAAGGAGTAAGCCTTGCACTTGCCATATCTCTAAGCAGACTATACTGCATTATTATTTTCTCCTTTTGTTCTTGTAGTAGAAATAATTGACCACGTATATTTTTAATGATATCTCTTGTAGCTCCATTTGCATCACTCATCGGATCATAAATACTTGAGGCCTAAGAAATTTGAGACACAATTGAGTCCATCTAGTCCTTAACGCTCCTTGTAGAAATTGGCCACTTCAAACAGAATTGAAATAATTGTATGGCTTCTTCCAAACACTTCTTAACATCCTCCAAGATACCTTGCAACTTCGTGTGTGCATTAGCACACTTATCAAAAACATCAAAAATAATTTTATCATTGAATTTATTTTCTATTTCCTTCTTTATATTTTATTCCAAACCAACAAAATACTCCTTACAAGAATCAAGTAATAACCTCAATTTTTGCACACCGAATAAAGAATTATCAATAGTTATTTTGAGAAGGCCTTCTTGCATTACCTTCATAGCTTCATCAACCAACTCAGTACTCTTCTAGTGAAAGTTTGAAGAATATCCCTCCTTGTGGAGGCATGAAATACTTCACCAAGCTATAAATTCTATAAAGGTGAAATCTTATCTAGGTCCACTTGACCTTGTTGCATAGGAATTTGCAGCAACTGTGTTGACACCATCAGTTGGAATTGTAACTGCATATCCAAAATATCCTTTAACGAATCTCTGAAGGGTTTGAAGGATTCACCACCAACTTTAGTGATTTATTCTTGATTCTTATCATTATTCTCCTTATCAACACTAATAGAGAATTCTTCTGTAGGATTTTCTACTTCTGAAGGGGGAAAATTCTGTTCATTTTGAGATTCATTCTTCTCCGAGACATCTTGCTTATCTTATTTATTTTTCTTAGTATTTATCTCCACATTTGGAGGTGTGTTATCTGTCAACACATCTTATTTCTACTCATGCTCATGATCATGTTGTTCATTGACAAGCTCAATACTTTCCAAGATGGGTGTATCCTTTTGCATTTGATCTTCAGTCTCTGAAGGAGCTCCCAACTCTTTAGCAAGTGTTTACACTATCTCTAGTGTCTCTTTCCTTAACCTCTCAATATATTCATTATCTCTACTCAGAAGAGTGATAACCCTTTGCTTTGTCCTAAATCTATTGCTTTACGACTGAGACATGTGTCTATTCGCATGAGACAATAAGGAATAATCTTCACCAAAGAAGATGTCTTCATCTTTTCATCCTCTGCAATAACATCTTCTCTGCTTGCATTCAACACACATTTTAGATCATCTAGAAATTGATCTTCTATCTTATCTAGGCCAGTATCAAATGCCACCATGAATTTGACTACAACCTCTTCAATTGTTTCCTTGTCTTCATCATTTGCATCTAGATACATTGTAGTAGTTTTCTTCAACAAAAAAAACTTTGCAATTCCACTAAACAATACATCTAACTTCATAGGACTATGCTTTTGGGCCAAAGGTGTCTTCTCATATTTATTAGCACTCTTTTCTCTTCTTTGAAAAAAAATTATTTCTTTTCCTTTTCAACTTCCTATTCACTTTATATGTCCAACACATTAAATTTCTCTTTTTGTACCAGTCTCTGCCTGAGAGACACTAGATTTCCTTTTTTGGACCGATTTGGGTCCTTCTTCTTCTTCTTCACAACTAACATACTTTTCTTTGGATTCTTTTTCTTTCCTTCTCCTCTTAGGAGACTTATGTTGCATAGAGTGTTAGATGTATCTTTCTTCTTCAAAACACTTGTTGGATTTTTTCCAGAAGGAGGAGTTCCATAAGGATTTTTAATAGTAGGTGGTGTGGGAATTGAGATCCTACCTGATCTTGAATTCTATGGAGTAGTCTGTAAAGGAGAATATGTACTTATATATTTCTCTGCAGGGGATTCAAGGGCACCGAACTCTCTCTCTAAATCAACCTTCATCTTCTCAATCTTTTTTGAAATATCTTTCTTTTTCTTCTCTAGGTTTACTTGGTCCTCTTTTTCTCTTCATAGGTACCAAACCTATCTATTGTTGGATCTCTAGGTTTACTCAATACAACCTCTACAAGGCTATAAAGTTCAGATTTTGTTACCTCATATCCAAGCTTCAAAACCCAATATTTTTTGGGTTCAACTGCTTTCATATAGCAGTAGTCTCTACTAACCATGAATGTTATGCCATTCTTATACTTTTCAACAACACTTGTTGGAATCCTATATCTCTCTTGCATTCGGTATTGAAATATTTTGAAAAATCCCCATAAAAGTTGACTTCTAGGACTCAAAATTTGCAAATATCCTTGAGTGATCTCTAATTTGTACATCTACCAGAATATTATCAACCCATATGGCATTCTTTGTTATGGGAAACTCTATAAGAAAGTAAAACAACAAAAAAATAACAAGAGTACCATACCAAAATGGGTACCTTGACTCTTTTTTCTTCTGTAAGTTCTCCATTAAGTGCAGTCTCAGAACCTCACACAAATCAATGTCTAAAACTTCCTTCACCATCCGATGTGTAGTATGTATTGTGGTGGAAGATAAAAAATTCTCTCTATTTATATAGAAGATCTTATAGCCAATCATCATTGAGGCATACTTGACTATCAGATCATCAATATCATTCATTGTTAAGGAACACTTATTTAACTTTTCTTTGTTAAGCTTCATCACTACCTCATTCTTCACTGCCTTTAATGTCAAAACTAGTCTAGTGGAGCACAAACCAATTGCAACCATAATTGCATCTTTGTTTATTATGTGTGGCAAGTCCAACCACATGAATTTGTCATGTATTCTACTAAGCACATATTTTATCCACTCATCTTCATAAGATAAATTGGGAAACTCATTCCACACATCTAGTTTCTTCTCTATTAGACTGGCATACTCTAGTTTTAGCTCAAAATCATCTCCAATTAGCACCTTTTCTCTAAATTTCACCAACTTTAGATGGTCATACTCATCCATTTTCGTATGAATGTATATTTGCACATTCTTTGTGTGCATTACACCAATCAAAACTCTAGAATAATCACTTTCAGGATTTGTTTCCATAGATTTGTATGGGTGCTTCTTAAACTTAGGTCTTTGTCACTCAAGTACAACAACAACCTGAGCATACATCTTGAACTTCTTTCAAATAAGGGTTTTGCAAGAAATTGATAAATACCTTTGTAATTCATCAGTAGGGTTTCACGTAATGCACTAGAATTGCTTCAACTTTATTTTTCTCTTCGCTCCACTTCAAATGCTCAATCACAAGTGACTTTTCAATATCCAAGAGAAAATAAAATCACTTTTCCAATGACCTAATGTGCATATTAATTACAACAGAGAAAGGTTGAAAATTTGTCAAACTCTCACTGTGATATCATAAACATCCTAATCACTCTGCAAATATCTGCAGCAACAGATTTCACCAATAGATCAAGCATAACAACCAACACATACACCAGTATGTTGAAGACATCAACATATCATCTTTGGTAGGGGTTGAAGAGTTTTCTACCAAAACTCCCCCTAAGCCAATGCTCTCTATCTAGTTTCTGGAGGAAACATATGCACTGAGATTTGGCATAGACTCATTCTTCACCTCATTCTCTTCCTTTTTATTCCATATCTTGTTCATCTCCTTCTTCATCTCAACCAGATCAACCTTCTTTATCAGATCAATGTTCTTTTGTGAACTAGAGGGTTTCACATTCTTACTTCTATAAAAATTAGCTATGTATCCTGGTTTATTGCATTTATGACATATGGCACCATTTTGTTGAACAAATTTACTTCTTACCATTTTAGATCTAAATTCAAAATATTTATGCCCAAACCCATTGTAACCATTGAAAGATTGGAACCTCATACCATTATTGTAACCATTCACCATCCGAATTTTGCAATCACTAGCCTTATGAACAAATCTATTGCTTGTATAGCACTAACCAAAAAATGATTGAAAGTTGTGACTCATTCTACTTCTACATTCTATAGCTCTATGTCCAAATATTTTGCAAGAATAACAATAACTATTAAAATATGAATACCTTTGTGTATTTGGTTGTTTGATAGGTAGCCTCTTGAAACTTTTCTTCTAATTCTGAACATGTTTGAAGTTTCTCTTCTTATATCCAGACTTCATTTGATCATGATTCTTATTTTTAACATTATTTGGAGTCTGATTATCCTTTAATCTTTCTCCTTTTTCAAACCCTAATATTTCTTTGTCCTTTGAAGCTTTTTGACTAGAAAGGATATCATCAAGCAAGGTGGAGATCTTCTTGAATTTGTCTTCTTGACTCCTTGCTTTCTCTAGATCTCTCCTCAGAGACACAACTTCTTCTTCAAGTCTTGAATATTCTACAAAATTTTCTTTCAACTTGGCATTCAAGAAATCTTCAACTCTTTTTCCTTCTTCAACCTATAATTTCAGACTCGTGACTATCTGATTTGATTGTTTAAGATGCTCATTTGTTTCCTTGAGTCTTTCTTTAAATTTATTCATTTGATCCCTCAAATGATTCATGTACTCATATTCTTCCTTAATATTTTCTTTTAGATCTTTATTCTCACATTATTCTTTATATAGATCATCAAGAGAAAATTTGAGTTCTCCTTCCATGTCAACTTCATGGTCTTCTTCAATAAACCCTTCTATTATGATCCCTTCTGAAGGGATATGATACCTCCTAGTTTCCATATGTTCAACCTCCACAATATACCTTAGTGATTAAGCCAATTAAAGGAACCAAGCTCTAATACCAATTGTTGAACACTCAAAATACTGAGAGGGGGATGAATCAATATTCATTGAAATTCATTAACTTCATCAACTTAAACATGCATTCAAAGCATCTCATAAAAATTACGGAAATGGAAAGGAACAATTAAAGCATGCACCACATCAATAAACACAAGAACACTAGATTTATGTGGAAAACCATTGAAAGGGAAAAACCATAGTGAGGATTAGCTCACAGTATATTATAACCGATTATAATGGATTACAAAATGGAGGACTCGTTGTCCAAGGAATCACTGTCCAAAAATAATGGATCATTACCAAGGGTTAATTTCTCAAATGACTCACTATCTAAAATAGAAAAGAGAGTATAAGAATAGCTCACTACCAAATTTTGAATTGCTAACAATGCATTTGTAATATACTAAAGATACAGTTCTAATTAAGCTCAAAAAATTGACTTTAAACACTTCATACTTCACCACTATCACCTTTCAAACTTCACTCTATATCACATCTTCATTTACATCTCATATATATCACAACACTGAATCAATCTTATGTATATATTGCAAACATCCACACATCAATTAGGTCGGCCTAATTGCATGAACCGTGTAACACCATAACTTATCGACCAAAAAAACCATCACACACGCCTTGAAGAAGAAACCAAAATGTATTATTCATTAAAATAGGTTGGCATGAACTATAATCACTCCCAAAAATCTGCTCCTTACATAATTTTTAAACTCCGCATGACCCCAAAAACCTTAGGTTAGCACTGCACAACAAAATTGGTGAAGCAACAACTGAATGAACAAACTGTTCATCCATGACTTGACATGCATATCATCAAACCACTTGCCACTTAGAGTGCATACACTTTTGAAATCCTTAAACACTTCCCAAAAACCACACAACATAAT
The DNA here is from genome assembly GCA_007115665.2 of Sequoiadendron giganteum. Taxonomy (NCBI): domain Eukaryota; kingdom Viridiplantae; phylum Streptophyta; class Pinopsida; order Cupressales; family Cupressaceae; genus Sequoiadendron; species Sequoiadendron giganteum. The sequence continues at coordinate 20,272,744 of CM021105.1, forward strand.
AATTATCTGTGGTGGAATGCAGAGCATTCCAATATACACTCTGCACCTATAACTTTGCCACTACTAAGCTTGATATATTATCATCAATATCTTTGATTGTGGAACATATACAACCCTTAAAAATTGGATATAAACTCTTACAATATATACCATTATTACCTTAGGACCGTATGACAAGATCTTTCAAAGTGGAGCAATGTGGACTACAAAGCTATTCCTCTATTATATTGAAAATGCACATTGGGACTTAGCCAATTCTTTAGTATACTTGGTTTTCTTTTGGAATGCATACATATTAATATACCATCACTTATACAATGGATTTACATCAATTACAACACCATATACCTTCATGCTCATTTCACCAAAAATAATTTCCTCATTCTCTTTGTCATCATCATCTTTACATGCATAAATATTAAACAAAACAAAATGCTTAGACCTACATACTTCACACTTAAAACGTCTTATTTATAATGTCAAATCAAGAGCTCAAAATCATCCTCAATAACATATCATTGTGAAGTTCTCCTTTTCATCAATAACTTTCCTTCATGGGATGTGCCCTTCCCTAAACTAGGCAATAATCAATCCATTCATATTTTTCACACCTTAACAAGAGGTAACCTTTTTGTGTGCCGGTTAATAGTTGATATTTTATTTTTGGTTTATATATTGACTTATATTATGCTTAGTCAAGATCATTATGATCACTGTGTATGATGGTGTGACTTAACAAGTATACAATGGGGCATGATCTATTCTTTGTATGTTCCATGTTTGTTGGTTATCCCCTCAAATGACCCACCAAGGTCAAAAACCTTGTGATATGTAGGGGCTTCCTCCTTATGTTTGTCGGTTTCCCATGATAGGACCTAGCAAGGATTTCAAGTTTCTTGTGAGTGCTAGGTCATCCTATTGTTTGTTGTTTGCTTATGAGTTAGTCCATGCATCAAGCATACACAATCACCTTGGTCTTTATACTTTAGTGTATAATATCCATTGCTATAAATAAGGTTGCTCTCCATATGACAACATAACAAACACATTAAAAATATTCAATCACCCATACACCATCCTCATAGATTCATAATCATCGTTCCATCCATACTCATGCATCCATTTACCCATATCATATAAATTTCATTCCACATCACTTTTCTTCCACCCATTTCTCCATTTTCCCTCTATTTCTTTTCATTTTCTCTTTTTCATATAAATTTTTCTTCATATTTCTTCTTTCAAGAGCTCACTTGCATAGTTTTTGCATATACAATATCTCAAGGGGCATCATTAACTACCTAATTCTCCATTTTTTCCTCCATTTGAATGGAGACTATCATCATTTTCCTAATCTTCTTATTTATTCTTCATAGCTACTTTTCTTTTCCTTAAAATAATGTTACTTTCAACATGGTCTCAAAGATGGAAAAAATGTAGACACTAAAATAATTTTTCTTCCTATCATAATTTTAATAACATAATTCTTCATCCTCAACTATTATTTTATCATATTTAATTTTTTATCATTTAACCCTTCATTGTCATTTAATTATATATTTTTATTATTTAAATAAAGCTAATTTCTAACATTTATTTAAGTAAATAAAAAAAGTCACATCTCGTTATCCATCAAATATTTAAATAAAATAAAATAAATTCACCTCATATTCTCACATTATTTATTGAATAAATAATAAAATCTTCAAATTTTATCTCATTTAGTTAACTAATCAATCAAAATGAGTTAACTTCTTCATTCATTTACTTAGCCCATTAATGCACTTAACTTCTTCATACCCTTAGTTAACTCATCCATTCATTATCCATACAATTAGTTGACTTTTAAATTACTCATCTATTTAGCTAACTGATAATCATTGTTTTAATTAAATATTAAAATAATTCTCAACTCCATCGTGATTTCCACCTCTTCTCATTACTTCCATAATCAATGGAGTTATTTGTCAATCCAAGATCAAATATGAGCCATCTATTCCTCTTTCAACAAAATCTATAAATTTTTTCTCAACTTCATCATTTCCATCCATCAATTTATTCAATGCTCAAATTCTTTAATGATAAAAGATTCACTCAATAATGGAAATTAGTAGAAACTATTTCATATAAGAGCTAATGAGAAGTAAAGTAGTTAAATAATGACCTTATCTACACTAACACCTCCCCTTAAGTCTACATTTACTTATCAATAAGATATCAACATCTAAATACTTGTAATTGGAAAGTATGAATGACTATTAATATTTAAAGATGCATCACTAAAACTATCATAATTATAATGCAATAACTCCCCCCTAAGAGCAATAATGACATCATGTACTATATAAAATATATAATGAGTTAATAATGATAGAAACATGAGAAGCTAATAAAGTGTCATCATAATGCATGTTGTATCATGTAATACATAACAAGGAAAAATATCAACATGAATAACCATATAATAAATATAAGATGTAAAATAACTATCCTTATGAAGCATATCATCATTATGCCAAATAAGGTAGCTCACATAACTCATTATCATTAGAATCCTCACAAGACATGATATAAAACATGCGAATCGAAGGGCATATAAATGGGGCTATCATAACATTTTGAAGATATGACATCACAAGGAACAACAACATCGTGAATAGCTAAGTAAGTGAATGCATGCAAATGATATATAAGAAATATACATAAAGTCAACCAAATGCAATGTAAACCTCAAAGAGGAGGAGTAACATGTACATGTGTTGGATTGATTTGGACGTGGTTGCTCTTACTCCAATAACATGATAATGGACTCAATAGAAATTTTAGTAGAATAATCTTAGCATCAAAGAAGTTATGAAAATAGGATGGGAGACCTCTCATTTATAGAAATGAGATGGGAGAAATCAAAGGCGAATATTAAGTGTTTGATGAATGGCTAGGATTGATTGTGAGGTAGGGTTTGGATCAAGGTTGGATCAGATATTAGCATTATGAAAAGTGTCACAAAAAGGGAAATGGGGTAAGAGTTGAGGTGTGCTCACATTGGGAAGAGTTGGTGAGATTTTGTAAGAGATAGTGGGATTGTGTAAGAGGTTAGTGGTAGTAGGTGAGATCTCACACATGTGTAAAAGGAAGTGAGATGATAGGCTTAGGATACTTGTCACTTGATAACAAGTTTGGGGGGAGGTGTAAGAATTTAAAATTTGGAAATTATGGTAATAAGGGTTAGGCTTAGGGATTAAATCAATTAATCATGGATTGATTAAATGAGGAAGGGTTAAGTTAACAAACCATAGGTTTATTAACTTGGATGGAGTTAAAAGTTGGAGAATGGGATAATAATGATTAAGATAGGTATAAAATTAATTAATCAAAGATTGACTACCTTAAGAAATGTTAAGGGATTTTTAGAGAAAAGTGGAAAAAGTAGGATTAATTAAATAAATGTGGGACTTATTTAATTATGGATGGTGGATAAAGGTAATGGAGAAATTAATTAAATAAATAATAAATATTTATTTAATTAATTATTAGGATAAGGGAATGGGTTAAATTTATTAAATAAATAACAAGTATTTATATAATTAAATATTATTTTAGGTGTCTACAGTAAGGTGTAACCTTGTTGTTGGTATGTGTAGCTTGATCATGCTTTGAGTTAATAGTTTGGCCACTTTAGTAGTCATGATTTCCCTTCAAATTAATTAATGGGGGAGTGCATGAAATTTTAAATAGAAAATTTAGTGTCAATTCCCATTATAAAATTGGTTGAATATCGGTTTGAAAACTACCCAAATGAAATGAAATTTTATGCTTGTTGTAGATTGGAAGACTAAGAGTTGTGTGATGGAAGTTGATCCAACACGTAGCAAGGTAGTGCACGAGGGAACAAAACAATCATATGAGAAGTTGGAAGAGCACACAACAACGTGCAAATGGAAGTGAACAATCACACAAGTAGTTAGAGTGCTATGTAAAAGGCACACGAAGCAACAAAAAAGAGGTTAAATGGATTACAAATTTTAAAGTTAGTTTTTGTAGAGTATATGTAGCGTATTGCTATTGTTTTATAATTGATTCTTCATTGGAGATTTTTAATAAAATATTGGACAAGTTGTTTATGGACGTAGCCCAAAGGGTGAACCATGTTAAAAAATGTTGTTCCTTTGTGAATTTCATTATGTTCTATCATTTATTCAGTATCTATATTATTTAATTTGTTTAATTTAATTGCTTCAATCCTACTTGAGATCCCAACACTTGTCATATAAAGTATCATCCCTATATGTATCAAATGAGCAGAGTGGAAGTAAGAGCTACACCACTATTATAACTATATTAAAGCATAGAGGTGCAAGAAATAAATGTGTATAGGAAAGATGAAAAACTATACCCAGTAAGGTACCTAGCTCTAATTTTTTTTTTTTATTAGATTGCAGGAATCGGGAATCACGACACCCTATAAACTGCAGTGCGCTTGGTAAACTTTTTAATGTGACCGGCAACGCTGGCGTGACACACCCTCTGGTACCACGGGGGTGGGGGAGACTAGACCTCGTGACCAACCTCCTACAGGAAAGATTTAGCCATCCGAGCTAAGGCCCCAACCCCACTTAGCTCTAATTTTAATGCTGATATGATCCTAACAAATGTTGCCAAATAATTCATCACTATTTTAGAAACTTGAGATGTGCCAGGCAAAATTGCTCTCAAGCTAAAAAGTTGACAATTAAAATCTTTTGAGTTGATTTCAATTGCAAAATTAATCCAAAACATCACATAATTGATCAAAACCATACAAAATTGTCTTTTATGCATGAAATTACTCCTCTAAATTATTTGATTTAAAAATTGGGTTACCTTTTTATTTGAATCTATAATGATTGAAGTTGCACCAAACAATCAGACAATATATCTAATTATGTATTACTACATATGTTCAATGCAATACTCTAACCTAACTCAAAGAATATCTGGAGGGCTCTATCTTGCCGACTTCTTACCGCTCGTGATTGATCACACATGATTTACTGTCATTTCCTGACCTTTGGTGGCCTGCTCTTTGTCTGCTCTTTCTTTTTGGGTGTGTGGTTTTGTTTTCTCTCTGGTGCTTGACTCTTTTGGTCTTTCTTTGCCCATGTTTTTTCCTGGGCTTTGTTGTTTGCTGTTGCTCTTTACTGACAACACTTTTCTCTGTCTTTTCTCCCTGCAAAGCTTTTCTAGCTTCTCCAATATGTAATATCTTTTCTATCAATCAATATTATGAATTATTTTCCGGGGAAAAAAATAATCTAACCTAACTATATATTATTACATATATTTAACAAAATACTCTAATAATAATATAATGTATAACATAATTCTTTGTATATTAATATCTTAAATAATAATACATTAAAACTTATCTTTTTATAAACCACCCTAAAATATAATTTGAAAGTAAAAATAAATTTAACAATAAAAACAAATCATATACAATTTTGTTCATAATTCTAATTTTTAAAAAAATAATTTATAATTTAAATCTAAAATTATAAATAATTTCTAAATTTTATAGAAACTATACCTCTTATAGACTAATAATCATACACAGGACAGCACAAAACGAACGCAGAAAGTGCGGAGTACACAATTTTCCCCCAACTTTAAACCATCTTTGTTGTACTCTTGTATTCCCCAAGAACAGCCTTAACAAAGTGAATCATGGAATCAACATTCAAAATGATTAACCACTATAGACTGTATGATACAAATCAAATTCCATATTAACTTCACACCTGTACGAGATACAAAAATCGCTGACCATATTCAAGATTTACAGGGAGGCAAGAAGAGACACTTGTCGTGGTTATGAACAAATTCGGTGTCCAGCACAACACTAAAAATGCTGATAATTCTCAAATTATATCTCCCATGCAGGCTTTGTATTCGAAATCTTAACAAAATTTTGGCAACTGCAGAAACATGGATCACAAAGAGTTAAAGGAAGTATTGGATGACTTAAGCGGAGGAATTGCAGACAAAAGAGAAGCCGTTGCTAACACTCTAGAGAATGAAAGAATTGAAGAAGACAATGTCAAACCTCCTCTGCATCCAAATGAGGCCCTCGAGCTCTTCTTAGACCGCATACCCCTCTCTTCCATTCCAGGCATCCACAACGCTGCAGGTGCAATCTAATCCTCATGCCATGAACTTTGTATGATTAACAATTTTACATCCACGCTTTTATTTTTTCCACATCATTTGGAAGAAATCTCTGAGGCTACATTTGGGTTCTCATTGTTTTCCTCTATATTTCAAAGAAATTTTGACCGCCTGTACTCTCTATACATTTGTTCTCTTCAGTCCTGGTGGCACAAAAAAGGCCATTGCCAAGAAAAAAAGTCTCTCAAAATGATTCATCATTATAAAAACAATTGTTCTTAGAAGAATAGAATGCGGAATAGCACTAGTATTCCACATGGTTAGCATAAAATGTCATGAAATAGGTCATCCGGTTTCCCGCTGTTATTTTCCTTTTTGTAGAAATAACCCAATGAGGAAAGTAAGCCCTTTAATTCTCGGGTTGCCAGAGTATTGCTTATTGACAAAAAGAAAATGGCTGGACTAGGTTTACTCCAGTGTCCCGCTTGCAGCAGAGGAATTTGCTACTTGACCTTCCTGTTTAATGTATTGAGCAATTGGTATAGGAGCACATATTCTGAAATTCAAAACCGTGAACTTATCAGGGCATATTGATGGACATTTGTTGTCTGTTTGACAGTGATGACGGATATATCTTGAAATTTATTTCAGCCGACCTTGTTTGAGTTTGAATCCTAACTCTCAATTGGAAAAGAATATTTTTTTATGGGACTTTTTATGTAATTGTAATATTTACAATTTGGATATATAAATATTTATAACAGTATGAACTGGTAATTTGGTTTCTCTTTTGTCTGAGGGAAAGCCTGGCATATTATAGAGTGATTGTACATTTCTGAGCTCCCGACTTATGGTTTGGACCCAATCCGTTGCATTTTGAGATAGAATCTTAAAATGATAAATATTCTACCAGCTAGGCCAGATAAGGGCTGTTTATGCCATTAATGTAAAGGACCTTAATTAGTCATCCAATTGTTTAATTGAGGCATTCATAGGGTTAAATAGGTTTAAAGTATGTGATAATCACCTTAGTTAATCCCTAATTGGCATTTAATATTGGACAGTCCACATAATCAGGTTTCATTCTTATATAACTCTTAAACAATGTAAGCCCATCTTTGGTAGACTATAGGCCATGACAGTTGAGTGATGCTAGAATTATATTTTGCCTGATTCAGGCAAAATTATAGTTGTGAATAATTCTGTTGAATGGTGATAGAATGCATCTTTAGTGTCGGAAAAACATAGGGCTTGATAAACATGAGATTTTCCCAGTCCATGAGTATGAGCATGAAAGCTTCTGGAATAACAGAATGAACACAGTTATATCCAAAAACCTTCGTACTAATATATGGCTTCTCAAGTTTAAGGTATGAATTGTGGATTTTAAAGATTATCAAAGCTTGTTAAAGGAAATTGTGCGCTTCTCCATATAAAATGAACATTAGCTTACAAGTACTCATATAAAATGAACATTAGCTTACAAGTACCCATCTAAAATTTACCCCCCCAGCCAGGGGTTTTGTAGTCATGGAGAATTCTCTTCATGTTGTGTAATTCTAGAGGGTTTCTCCTCTATTTTATGGTGTGTGGGTGCTCTGTTTTTCAGTTTTGATTGAAGGGAGTACATGATGCAGGAGTGATTTATAGGAGAGCCAACAGAATTGTCCACAAATAAAAGCAGAAAGTAAATAATAATACATGAAAACACATTTTTAGGAGACCAGTTTCATATTTCATTAGGTTCAACCATTCAGGCATCCGTTATGTTTTGGAAGACATAACATCCCCTTGGTATGCCAAAATTTAATTCCCTTTCACCCAGATAATAATGTAGTCTTCAACCATTCTTTTAATTGATCATGCAATGCACTTTTAGTAACAAAAGAAGGATTTGGTGCTTAACATATGTATGCAGTAGATTATGATTTTTTTAGGCTTTTGAAACCTTAATTATGTGTTGCTGGTGCTCATGTTATCTGTTTTCGGCTGCAGGGTTATCTCTTTGTAGTTTTGTGAGATTGCTGTGCTCTTACCTTTTATTATCTGCACGAGCTTAAAATTTCAATTGTTAACCATCATACTAGTTCAATATCATTAATCAAGAACTTTTTGGTTTCTCTCTATTAAAGACTTATCTATTCTTCTTCTTTGGCAAATGCGGTGCTGTATTTGTGCAATGAGGTCAAGTTCATGACACCAACAATCAAGTGCTGGTTAGGGACAGAAAAAGATTAGATGTAGGGAAAGGTGTGTAACTTATGGAACTTTAGAAAGTTTCCCGCTGAGGTTGAGCCTATCAGCGAGTAGCCTTAAAGGTTGAGGAAGCATTGGTTGTTGATGTCATTCTCACTGGCACTATCGGACCCGCATATGGCTATGAAATTATTAAGGATGTTGAAAAGGTGGAAGAATTATCACTGATTCAGGCCATACTACTCTGAGAAGAACAATTTGTAACTGATATTTTATTAAGAAGAATCAGTGTTCCACGGAGTTTCCCGACGGGGACACATCTCGGGGACGGGGGAACAAGGGGTCTAAGTTTGGGGATGGCGGGGGGCAGTGCTGATATACATATGGTACTTGAATAACTAGTTATAAAAAGATGTTTAAGAATAACATTTCAAATTAAACATTGGAAAATTAGTAAAATTGCAAATACTAACATTTTAAATACTTGAATACTATTTACTAAAAGACTAAAAGTGAATAAAATATTAAAATTTGACAAATGAAATTGTCGAATTTGAGATTTCTATTATATGAATATCGAAAATCAAAATATGACATGTCACATCATAATATCATATCATAAAGATGATTACAATGAGTAGCATGATACATTGATATCAAAATAAGTACAAAATGCAAAAATGTAATGAAGGGAGGTCTCTAATCATCCCCAAAATCCTCATCACCCGAACTACTGGAATCCTCGTGCTCAAGCTCTGCCAAACTAACACCAACCAGCCCTACATCTGAAGCCGAAATTGAAGCATCCTCATCAATCTGTCCTGGCTCCTTTGGCTGTACATCCATCGTGCTGTTGGACTCTCTTTGTACAAAAGTGTTTTGCGGTCAATGAGATGCAAAGCACTATGTACAACCACAAGCTTCTCTGCTCTCCTAGAGGTAAGTCCATTCCTCTTAAGAGAGTGGATGAAGCTATATGTAGACCAATTCCTCTCAGCAGTTGAAGAACTAGAAACCTGAGATAACAATCAAATGGCTAGAGTGGTAGTCAAACATCTCGATCCATGGCAAGTCCACCACAAAATTGGGTCCTCCTGCGCCATAGTTCACATATCCATCTTGGCCGCATCTGAATAACCCCTAAGAGTGGCAAATTTGGTCCCCTCAGTGCAAATCGTGTTGGCATCTACAACATCATACATCCTCTCAATGCACCTGAAGAACCCTGCCTTCACCTCTGCATCTTCTATCAGTGTCACTCAACCAAGCCTAGTCAAGTACCTCTTAGGATTAAGTGCATAGGCTGCTATGTGCAAGGGAGTGTTGAGCTTCTCCCATCTCCTGTGAATGATTGGATGAATGTGCTCGCAATAGAATGCTAATGTGGGTTCCCTCTCTCGCACAACAACCCTCATCTGATCAAGCATAAAATCGATGCACTCATACACCTCTCCAAGGCTAGGTGCATCCGCATCCCCATACCTGATAACTTAGAAAACTGGTTTAATGATAGCGACAATATATTTTGTATCACCCCAAAACACATTGCTCTTCACCGTATCCTTCACCCTCCTCCCCTGCTCTATCTTAGACTCGTCCCACCTATTCCAATTTACTGTCATGACCATGAGTTGCAGTGCCTCTTGCAACTTAATCATTCTCTCCAAGAGAATGAAATAGGAAGCATATCTCGTATCAGTAGGTTTCAGGAACTCCTTCTTAGCGAAGGTCCTGAAGAGTGCATGTGATGTGTGGTGGTTGCAGATAAATATCTGCACATCTCTCACATCATTTTCCACTGCTCTAATCCAATCAATCTTCCCCATGTCTTTGAGTGCATTGTTCATGGCATGCACACAACATGGGGTCCACCAAATATGCCTATAAGCAGCCTCAACAAGTCTCCCTGCAGCTTTGCACACATGTGCAACATTTGTCATAACTTGGACCACATTTTGTGGCCCAACCTCCTCAATAGCATCCCTGTGAACCTCAAACTGAAAATCAGCATCTTTGCGATGCCCTGAACAATCAATTGCCTTAAGAAAATATGGGCCCTCAGTACATGTCACCATGATGTTAATGAGTGGACGATGGCTAATGTCCATTCACCCCTCCATGACTATGTTGCATCCTGTCTTAACCCAACACTCCTTCATCTTCTCCATCAACAAATTGATCTTGGAATAGTTCTTATCCAAGATCGTGGTCCTCAATTTCGTCTCACCTGGTGGCACATATGATGGTCCTCCCCTTGCCACCATCAATATCATTTCCTTATAATAAGGAGATTGGGAAACATGAAATGGGATGCCATTGGCAAATAAGAACTCGACAATGGAATCATCTATGTCATCCTTGAGCTGCGCATTAAACAAATCTGCTATGGGGTTACTTTGAGTTTGACTTTGCAATTTCCATTTCCCCCTCCCCTCTCCTACATAGGCATTGGAAGAAGAACTTGGTGTCCCTCCTACTCTCGTCTGCAAAGTATGGTTGGATCTTTGTGGCTGGCTATGCTGAAGATGTGTCCTATGAAGCAAAGTAGTAGGCACAGGTGCAGCTGGAGTATCATTAGGAACACCCCATAACTTATTTATTTCAACTTTGTATTTGATGTTTTCTGGTTTTGCCAAAAATTCACATATCTCCACACCTTTTCCACTAATGAAAAGAAGGTGTGCATTAACTCTAGTGATGCTCCCAAACCACTCCTCACCACAAAAGTTGCACTTCTACCTCCTTGTGCCACCGGATGTTGCCCCTTGCTTGCTTAGTATTTTTGTTGCAAATTGTTTGAGAGAGGATTTGCGATCAAAAGGACCCTTAGCATTCTCTGCCAATACTATAGAAGGGCATTCTAAAGTACTTGCTTCACTTGCCATGGAACTAGTTTGGGCTTCACGGTCAACCCCATGGTCACCCTCCTCAACCTCAGGAGCATATTCAAGATCAGTATCACTATGTGAATGAATCTCACCCTCACTCATGTCATGAGAGCTCATTGTGACACTGCAATAAACAAATAAATTCTATAAGTGCCTAGTATCAACCTAGTTTAACAAATTTGAATTTTTTTTTTAAAATTTCATGATGAATCTTGATGGAAAGATGAAAAAAAAAAATGAGCCTTGAAATGAAAATATGAATATGTATTTGCAACCATGTATATGAAATTATGATTAATTTTTTAATCATAATTTCATAGACATGGCTGCAAATGCATATTCATGCGTTCATTTCAATGCCCATTGTAAGATTCAACATCAAATTACATTTTCAAAATGAATCTAAAAACTTAGAAAAATAAAATAAAAAAATAAAAAAAAGTCATAAAAACCTACCTTGTGCTTGAAAAATCCTTCAAAATTGGTGTAGAATTCTCCTCCTCTTCTTCTTCTTCCTCCTCACCCCTCTTGCACTTGCAGCACCTCAAACTCACTCTTTCACTAGTTTTCCTCTTCTTCACCTAGTTGTTGCAAAACATCATATACATATGTGAGCAAAATAATGAACAATTAGAGTGTTTTATTTAGTTTAGAGGATTTTAGATGGGTCCCACAAGCCTTTAGGGTTTGGCCCCATGCTCAAATATCAAGAAAATCAAAAGAAATTTAAAAAAAACTCTTTTTTTGACGTTTCAGCATAGGGGATGCCTGGGCGCCTCCGAGATGCTCGAGGGACGGTTGTGAGTCCCCGAGACATCTCAAAGACATCTAGCCGTCCTCGATGTTTTCTTGAAGTTTCTCACGTCCTGGAGGCGGTGGGGGGACGTCTCTCAGCGATTCCCAAGTCTCTGAAACGTCCGGGTCGGGGGGATGGTTGGAATTGGGGCGTCCTCGTGGAACACTAAGAAGAATTAATGTCTTGTAACAAAGAATACTCTTGAACTATCAACTTTGTTGCAACCAATACTCATCAAAAGATATGATGAAATAGGCATGCCAATTTTGGATTGAGAAATTTGTGTTGACCAATGTGGAGTGGTAGAGTTTATGAATGTGCACTTTGGTATTTTAGAAATATAGGCTTATTAACATAAGTAGGATGTGAAGGTGAATGCTATAAATAATTTGAGAAGCCTCACACTCGGAACTCAACTGTTTGTCAAAATTCTAGGTCTTTCACATATTGAAGGGGGTGCTACATCTAACCTGAGCTAGGCAGTCGCAGAATACTTTGTGGTGTAGCTAAATATCTGAAGTTCTTCACATCTTTCCTTGACATGAAAGGTTGCAATCCAATTTTCTACATGGTTGTTTTGAGTTTGAAGCAATAACGACACAAATGTTAATGAACATGGTTCATATTTTGAGAATCAAGGAGCCCATTCACCTGGTATTCAGTTAACAACAGTAAGTTGATAATTCTTTACAAATGAAAATTGATCAAGTAGGTATCTGATGAATAGTAGTTTTGAGGTAGAGTTAGAGGTATGGTAGTTTTTGTGTCTAAATGATATTTCCAGTATCATGTACCATGCTCAACTAGCTGTGAGTTAGTTGAGGACACAGGTGATCCCATCAACTTGGCTATTTCAATGATCAATTCACCAACCAGAATTATATTTCCTTATGTGATGTTCCAATTTTCTATGCTACTGAAAACAACAATCTTGGACTGCTAAATGACGTTACTACAATTGTGTTGCTTTCTTCTACTTCATAAATCCATTATGAAATTGTGTACATGCTCACATACATTGTTTACAGTGCCCATATATCTGATTTCATTCTCTTATTCTATCACCAACATGTGGCTTTTCTTTGTTCAATGAGACCAATAGTGCAACAAAGAGTTTGCTGGTTGTTTAACTTATACGAGATTGAATTTAACATCTATTTGCTGCTAGTAACAAGTACTATTCTTATCATCAGCTGAACATATAAATCAAATGCTTTCTTAATTTAGGGAAGTAGTTGTATGATATGAAATTAAGAAAGCAAATGAATCAAACACTCATGAAAAGATAAATGAGCACGTGGATGTACCCTGGAGAAACCCAGAGTGGAAAATCTCCTGTAGGGTTAAGTTGTGCATTCTCACCTCTACTAGGTCATTTTGTCAGTTTTAACAAGCCTGTTACTTAAACTGAGCTTCCAAATGCATTGTAACTTTTGCTAGCATCTCTATAATGAACTTCTAGCTTGCCTTTCGGTGAACTTGTTTATTTGATATGTGTAACTGCTGCTCTCAATTGTGTTGTACCCCAAATCAAAATTTTTGCTACACTTAGGCATTTTGAAGAAATGAGTCCAAATACTGTTAAATCTGTCAAAAAAGTCAAAAATGGGATTTGCATGTCTTGCATGGGGGTCAAAACCTTGTAATTTTCAAAATTTGACAAACTGGGTCGGTTCAAAATGATCAAACCTACAATACCCAGATTTCAGTTTTTCATCCCTAATTTTTAGGAAAATTTCTATTTTTAGCAGTTTTCTAAAAATAGAAACTTTTTCTGGGTTTTTCTGGGTTTCTTTCGAAATGGATACTTGCAAAATTTTCTAAAAATAGAAAGTCTGGCTTCTAGGGTTGAGACTGATTTTGATTGGCTTAAAATACTTCCTCATCAGGTTGGTGCAGTCAGAATCACAAAAAGATCACTTTTACCCTACTGGGTCTATTTTGCTTTTTCAGAAGCTTTTTCGGAGATCCAAGGTCATCAATGGAAGTCAGTCGGCTGCCAGGTGTCAGAATCAGATGTTCAAGCATCAAGTAGACACTGTCAACGATGAACGTGCAGGAAAAACAGAGAAAGGAGAGAAGAATTTGAAAAAGTTGAAAAATGCAAAAATTTGTCTTAACTCTGATAAATCCAGGTGCCTCCAGTCAAGAAGGGCGCCCAAACCTTCATGCCTTAGAAAATTTTCCATTCCAACGGTCAAAGACAAGGAAGGCACGTCAAACGAGGCAAAATTTGAAATTTACATTAAAATGGCTAGGTCTGCCAGCCATGGGCGCCCCTGAAGAAGAAGGGCGCCCAAGATTTTAAGAGGTTTAATGATAGAATTTGCTGAAGGCATCTCCAACGTGACTTCGTCAGACTTGATCAAGCTGTCCAACGCAATCGTCAGCATGTCTGCCAGAGGAGGCAGTCATCAAATGTCGCAACGCGAACATAGGAGGAAAAGTGAGAGAAAAGACAGAGTTGGAAGCAAAGTTTGAAGATCAATAAAAACTATCTTTGGAAGAGATGGGCGCCCTTGAAGGAGAAGGGCGCCTAGGGTTTAGAGCCACCAGAAGTCAATTTCTAGAGATGAGGTATCCAAAAGACCCCTTCCAGAATCATCTCAGCTATCCAGCGAATCCGTTAGCTAGTCAGTCTGAACAACACAACACCCGGAATCACGAATTCATCTGAAGGTCAGAAGACAAGCATAAATTTGAATATCTTGAAAATGGCTAACTCTGGAGAAAATGGGTGCCCTTATCAAGGATAGGCACTTGACATTTCAGAGGGACAAATGAAGTTTTTAGCAGACGGCGTCTCTAGAATCATGTCGTCAAATTCAACTAGGCTCTGTGAGGCAACATTCAGCTCGTTCGCCGGATCAATCTGGAAGCCGGAAATTAGAGTCAAACTAGGGTTGAAAATTGAACATAAGTAAAAAATGGTGAAAAGTTGGCTAAGTCTGGAAAAAAAAAGGATGGCATACCTCAAAAAAGGCACCCAACTTCTCATGCCTTAGTCAAATTTTTGGAAATTTCAAAAATTGAAGTTGAAGACCAAAGTCTAAGTTCATTACACAATCTTGAATTAGGGTTTTGAGGAATTAGGGCAAAAGAAAGTTGTTTTCTCAAGACAAAGCATATTTAAGGAACCTTTGTGTTTCATTATTCATTATTTTCTTGCAGGTGGTCTTCAAGGAGAAATAGAGCGGCAACTTCAAACCCTTATTTTCAAGATTCAAGAGTTTAACTTGCTGGTTTTTAAATAAATTTTCAGATTAGCACTCAAGAAGGCTTGCTTTTTCATACCACTTCATCCAGAACATCAAATCTTTGAAGGAGGCCATTACTTTCAATTTTCAGCGAGTTGGTTTATACTGGTTCTATCTTCTGGATAATTTTTGGAGGATTTTCTCAAGGTTGCAGCATCTGCTTTTTATCTTACATGTCAGAGAAAACTTCAAATTTTACAACTTCCAATCTTCTGGGTCTATCTCAAATATTCTTCTGGACAAAACCCACATCACAGCTTTTTCAGAGAAACTTCAAGTGGTTGCTTTTTCAGTGAAACTTTGAGGTTTTCAAAATCTAATCAACTGGGTTCATCCATAATGTGCTAATGAACAATACTCAGATGCCAGCTTTTTCTGCCTTTTTTCGGAGAAAATTAGGGTTTGTTGCTTTTTCAGTCTTCACTCCAAATTTTCAAAAACGGACGATCTGGGTTTGCTTGTAACAAAATTCTAAACAAAACCCATATCTCAAAAAAAAAATCCAAAATATTCATCCGTTTGACGAAGAAAATCAGCAAGTTATTTTTAGGGTTTGTGCTGAGCTTGTCAGAGCATAGTCAAGATTACAGTCAATCTTCATGTTTTTCAGCATAGAGTACTCTCCCATCAAATTCAAAGCCAAACAACTATTTTATCATAATTATCTGAACGGATGATGTTGGAAGTGCTTATCAGTATCATCATGGACATAAAACATCATCATCTCAGTTGAAGAACGTGCAGAGGGAATGGTATGAGCGAAAGGACAAGTGTCAAAAAAAGTAGTGCAAAACTCTTCCGTGGGAGAATCAAGAGAAGTGTCAAAAGTGCAAAGTTGTAGAGCCGCCAAGTTATCAATCAATGAGTCACCTTTTGAGGCTGCGATGATTTTCAAGAATAGAACTCAGAAAGAAGATGAAGATGTCAAAGATTCACTAAGTTTGATTGCAAAAGAGGAGAAGATTCTAGAAAAGCGGAATACAGCTAAAGATAGTACTAATGCTCCTGATAGAGAGGCAATTTCCCGCTTTTTGGCAGATGTGTGAGAGATTTAAAGCGGCAATCTTCTAGAAGCTTTCCCCAAGCTTTCTTTCCATTCTTATCTCACACTTTCTTTCTATTTTTATCTCAATTCTTATCCATTCTTTGAAGAAGAAGGAAAACAAATGTAATGAGTTGGCATTTCCTATTTTACATGCTTTCTTAGGTTTTAGATGCTTATCTTCTTTAGGTTTAGAAATAAAGCTTGCATGTTGGCAAGCAGTAGTTGTAAAAGCAAGGAGATTTTAGGGTTCCTTACTCCTCTGTTTAGTTATAAATATGAGCAGTGTTTGCTCATTTTAGTTTAACCGTGCTTGTGATAACAAGAGATAAGTGTCTTTTGTACCTTCTCTTTGTTATTCAGTATTGTTCACTTTGTGTAAGGAGCAAGTCTGCATGCCTCTTTAGCTGCAAATACTTGTTTAGTGCATGTGTTGTGTTGATTATAATTAGGTTGATCGCATGTTGCAAGCGTGTTGCTACAACTTGCTGTCCCGAAGTTGTAATCCTTGTTCTAGAAACTTGAGTAAATAAAATCTTGAGCATGCTTTGTCTGCCCCGATATAAATATCTCAAATTTCAGTCTATTTGTTTTTGTGTTAGAAGTATGAGTGAATGAAATCTTGAGCGTGCTTTGTCTACCTTGAAATAAAGATCCTGTATTTCCGTAATACTTTTATGATCTCTTTTTCAGCTTGCCTTAAAACGTATGTTGAAGAATAGCTTATTTAAGTATCTTTGTCAGAAATCAAACTCATCCATTTCTAAACTCTCTCGCTTTGCGTTTGCTTGAGAGGGTAGAAACGTTTTAAGCGTAGGTTAAGTTGTAGTTGTCTAGTTTCATTAAAGGGAAAACCTCAGCCGCAACATCTAGTGTTCTATAACCTTGTGTTCTCGCAACTGAACCAAAAAGATAGGTGTATTTAAGTTTAGATTACTTTCTTTATGCAACTTAGCAAAAGAGGGAGCTTCCCCTCCTAATTCGAAGAGCAGTTTACTGCACATAGCTGTCCGTTTCCAGAATGCATTCCAGAGGTGCGATTTGAAACGCCAACAAATTGTTGCATTCATCTCCTACCCCAAGAACTATGAATTAGATCTTTAATGTCGTATCTTGTAAAGATCCTTGCAAATTTGGATCCCGATTTCAAATGGCTTAACAAAGTGAATCACAATTTTTTAGGAGAAAGCATACTCTCTTGCACTTCTAGGTTATTCACCTAAAAGGAGAAAGATCTTTCTATCCACAAAAACTTGGAGTTCAAAGCTTTGACACCACTGAAATGAGCCTTGCTGATTTAGACTCAAACCCCCTTCAATTTCTGCCTTGGGAATTTTGTCAAACACTTTACTCGCAACCTCCAACTTGCTGATAATTGTTTTCAGTTTGTTTGTTTTGGTTTGTTTCGATGCCAAAGATGTTTGGAAGCTTGAAAATGATTGCAAATGTAACTAAACATGTAACTAAGATGATATGCAACTCTTTTGTATTTTTCAAATGCATATACATGAAATTCTTATGCAAAATGCATACCTACAGCCAAGAGACATTTTTACAAACACTTGGCATGCAAACTAGTTTAATGAAATGCAAATACATATGAGAGACATTTTGACGAATAGTTTGCAAACAAACTCCTTATTTCTCCAATATCAAATTGCAATAACATAAAGAGCTTACAAGCTGATTATAGAGTGCTAGTATGAATGTTTCAGCTATCCTTCATGACTGAAAATGATATGCAAATCTACTATGTGTGCTACAGTCATACAAATGCAATTTCCTTTGTCTTATAATAACTGCAATTACAATGATGGTAAGCTGACTAACTCAGCCTTTGATTTCTACATGAACCAAGATGCTAACATGCATTACAATGATAAAATATTGGAACCTGGAATTCTGCCCAGCACTCATAGATGACTTCAATTCTCTTGGAAGAAGCTGCAACTAGTCTCCAAAATGGTGCACCATCCTTCTATACATCAAATCGAACTTCTCCAAATTTTTCCAGAATTTTTCCAAGCCTCCTTTACCAAATTGCACCTTGTCAAGGGCGCCCAGCCATGGATGAAACTCAGAAAATTATCAGGGCAGCAAGTATGCAAGTCGAACTCCAAACAAGTCACCTTCCTTGAGCCAAAATCGTCCTTTACCAAGTGCTGGAAATACAATATCAAAATCTGCCACTTTCACTTGAAATCAATTTTTCCCAATCACTCAAAATTTGGCCAAAGGCCACAAAATTTTGCCCAATGTGAAGAACTGAAATATTCCCCACTCTATTCCAGCTAGGGTTGATGTTTCACAACCGAAACCGGTACCTTAGAGTTTTCAAACCCTCAGGGAAGTTTTGAAGCATTCAAGCTTTCCAACACAAGTATGTGAATATGCAAATCAAGATCCCCAAAAATGAGCCCTTAAAATCCTTTTATTCTTTTCCTGGGAGAGTTCACACACCTTTCTTGTCAATGTGGGATAAAAGATATATTTTATTTTTAGTGACTTCATGATATAATATATTTATTTAAGTCACTTTATTAAATTAATTAAATATAAAGTCACCTTATGATATTTAATTTTTGAGATAACTTTATAAATAATTAATTTAATAATATATTCCCTTATTTCTCCTTTTAGCCTTCGGGAATAAATAAAGGCTAAAATAATATCCAAGTGGCTGTCAAGAAGGGGACATTACATATCCAATGCCTATACATGATTTCCATGGGGTGTGTTTATTTATTATTCTTGCATATGTGTAACAAGGTCATACCTGCTTTGTAAGTTCCTGATGTACCAAGCTGGATCCATCACACAAGACTGATTTTTCAGTGATGTTCACCATAGAATGTCGACATCATCCCTAGCTCTAGTGCAACTGTTGCTCTGTGCTGCTTCAAACTCCACATGTCTGCCTTGTGTAGTGCTGACTTATTGAGGCTTTAAGAATGTCTCAAACTCTTCTTTAGTTGCACAGATTAAGAAGTACAGCCTGCAATCTGAATCAACCAAATTATAATAATTTTCAATATCCAGTTTGGATTAACAAGTGTTGTTGATTTCAAAAGGTTGATCAACATTTGTAATCAGTTGCAACCAGCTAATATTTAACAAGGGGAGAGCATAATTATCTTGCTTAGATCGCAGTAAGTATAATACTTTCACAAATTGAGGGCCACAATTTGTTGCAAAAGCACTAGTGTTTTTCATAATGGACAGTTGGATTAGAAATGAAGCATTCAAAAGAGTGATATAATTTGACATATGAATATGGTCCGCTCCAACTTCTCTCTTGTTTTGATTTGTAGAAGGCTTTGGTTTTGCAAGAGGCCGTTACTAATTCATGCTTATATTTGAATATGATGAATAAATGCAATATACATCAGTGTTCCATGGGGTTTCGGGGACGGGGACAGCGGGACGGTAGGGGATGTGTTTCGAAGACATGGGGACGGGGGGTCTAAGTTTGGGGGCAGAAGGGGGATGGCTGGGGGACGACAACGGGGAGGCGGCAGGGTGCTGAAATACATATATTACTTGAAAAAATAGTTATAAAAAGATGTATAAGTATAGGAATTATACATCTCGGAGACAACTAGAAGTCCCGTAGATGTCTTGAGGACACCCCAGCATCCTCGAAGTCCTAGCAGCGTCTTGGAGACAATGACACTAGTGGTGGGATAGTGGAACTAGAGGTGGGCTGGTGGGGGGACGTCTCCCCCAAGTCCCCAAGTCTCCAAGACGTCCCCGTCTAGGAAATGCGGGTTTTTTAGGGGGGGATGCGTCCCTGTGGAACACTGAATTATACATGGACTGTATTCATTTCAAGTGGGTGCCTATCACATAATATATTTGGACAAGTGGAGGCTCAAGCTATTTGGCACTTCTCATTTTCAACATTTGACATTACAAATGCAAATAACTAGATACAGTTGAAAAAAATTATTGAGTTCATTACCAAAAATCTGAAGTATTATCATATGAATGAATTGCATCTTTTCAATACATATGCTAAAAGAAACAGTGCGGTTGATATGAAATAATGCTCATAGTTGACAGTGAAATACCATACTTTGATGAGACACCTAAATTAGAAATATGGAGAAAGACTTACCATCTATATTGGTTCATCAGGCATATTCTTTACTTATCTGTAAGGGGAATCAATTACCAAACAAAGAAACAATAACCTTATTAATCTTACCAATTTGCTGAATCCAAATAGGAATAGGCATAGGTATATGGGTACAATTTGCTGGTACAACAATTTTTTGGGGGGCTGAATATGTTATGGGTATGCTCATATGAAAAACATATAAAAATCATAAATACATACATACTTGTGGCATAAAAACAGAAAACAAGTACAAAATACCACATATCATGCATATGCAAAATAAAACTACCATAAATATTACAAATTTGAAATATAGTATACAAATTGATTCGATATGAATTTGTCAAACTCAAATGTAATGATGGATATGATATATTCATTGTTTAATAACACAATGCAATCAGTAATCATCATTATGTGGGTCTTCATCAAGACCAACATCATCATCATCATTGACATAAGATGATGTAGGGAGATAAGAAGAACCATAGGCAGTCTCACTACCACTTGCAGGAAAAGTATGTTGGCTATATGACTCAAAAAGTGAAGATGGTGTGGCAGTAGAAACATCCAAGTCAGCTTGCTCTGGGTCTACATCCCACAACTTTGTTGTCCTCCCCTTGTACTCATTATGTTTGCGTGTGAGAAGGTGCAAATTGGAACACACATAAACTAGCTTCTCTGCCTTACTTGATGCCAATTGGTTGCACATCATTGAGTGGATGAAGGGGTATATACTCCAATTTTGCTCAGATGAAGAGGAACTAACAACCTATTGAGGCAAAGTGAGAGAGTTAAGAATTGTTAAATTGTAAATCAAACTTCAAATTCAAAAACAATAATTTCAAAAATTGAGAAAGATTCAAATTTAGAGAGTTCACAATAAAAATTAAAAAACTTGTGAGAAAATTTTGATTGCAAGAATTTGGAGGTGTGGCAATTTATAGCCACTGAGGTACCACCAATTGCGAGCATCCATTTTATACTTGTCACGGAGAGCGTAATCATTTTGGTTAGTGGAGGCTACAAAATCAGCAAACTCACTTGTAATTACATCCTTCAGATTAGGATCGGGGAAGAGTTTAGTAAGTGCTTGCTTGCGCCCTTCACTAACTTTTACATCACTATATGGTGGCACCCTCATTGGCAAAGAAAGGATCTCATTGCTATAATATTTGGGAGTCAATGCAAAGGCAAGAAGATGTAATGGGGTGGTCATTTTGTTCCACCACTCAACACAAATTGTATGCACCTCTTTGAAGAAAGTTTCTTGAGGATCTTGCTCTTTTTTTGTTTATGATGGACTTCATCTTCTCAATCATCAATTCAATGCCACAGTACACCTCTTCCAAACATGTCTTATTCATGTCAGTAATGCAGATCATATTCATGATAGACTCAGTAAAACTAAGAAGATATTCAACGCGATCCCACCAAAAGTCATCTAGGATCATTTGCTTTACTTTTTTTGCCCTTTCACTATTGGATTGCCTCCATACAGACCAAAGTTGGTTGATGACCATCCTAGAAAGTGCCTCACACACCTTCACAAGTCATTTCAATATGATTATGTCAAGTGCAAATTGAGTTTCAACAACCTATTTGAAAATTAAAAATTAAGAAAAAAGAAGAAAAATATTTAAATTTTAAAAAATAAATTGAAGTAAAACATAAAATTTTAAAATTGTATTATTTTAGTTACCTTCAATAGCTTCAATTGTGAGAATGATCTATAAATGGCCAACGCCATTTCATGGTTTGTAACAAACATTTGGATCTCTTTAGCCTCAACATAGAATTGTTTGATCCAATCTATTTTCCTACCCAACTTTTGTAGCACAAGGTTCAGCGAGTGGATAGCACAAGGTGTCCAAAATATATGTGGAAATTGTGCTTCAACCAACATACCAGCTACTTTGCAAATTTTTGTATTGTCTGTTATGATTTGAACAACATTTTGAGAACCCACTTCTTGAATGCATTGTATAAAGATGTTAGCAATAAATTCTGCATCTTTCATCTGCCCTTGACGATCAACAACTTTCAAAAACATCGCCCCATTAGGACACATTGCAATCACATTGATCAATGGTTTATTTTTAACATCTGTCCATCCATAGGAAACAATAGACTCTCCTGTTTGTTTCCATAAATTCCTAATGGGAGCCAATGAAGTTTCTATATTTTTGACCTTCTTTGATAATAAGGTGTTACACACCTTCTCATAACTTGGGCCTGTGTACCCTTTTGGAGCCTCATTTACTTTTCTCAACATATCTTGCCAATATGGTGATTGAACAACATTGAAGGGCAAAACATTTGCATAGAGGCATCTCGCAACAGCTTGATCGGCAATCTCTCTAGCATTGTTTTGAAATGCCCTTTCTAGTGGCCTTTTTGTTCTTTTCATGTTAGATGCCTCTTCTTCATTCCTATCCAAAAATGGGTGAATCTCTACCACAACATCAGGGATGACACTACAAGATAGGGAAGTAGATGGTCCTTGTGACCCTTTGCCTTTCCTCAAAGGATGCCTTGTTCCAAGGACAACTGCTGCATCTGCTTCCTCTTGCTCTTTAATATATTCTGCTATTTTTTGAGTTGGCACATGTACGCCATTCTTTCCTGGACAAGTTTTGATTGCCATGTTAGGAATGGCACACAAATGCGCTTTCACTTGATTGTATGAGCTTGTATACCTTTGATCATACCCCCTACATATCCAAACATATGTCCCATCACCTGGAATATGCTCTTATCATTTCTACATGCCTCCACAAAGGTGAACTTTGGTGAATTTTGAAGCAGGGTTGTCCAATGAAGCTAGAATTGTTTTCCATTGTAATACAAAAGCAACTGCAAGCAGCAAGATAGAAATACAAGTAGCAAGATTGAAATAATTTTTAACAGAATGCTGAACCAATCCTTATCTCTTCTGCTGTATTAAAATGTGTTCAGGGTTTCAAGCTATTGTCTCAAGAGGATGAACACCATGAAATATATTTCAAGATCCTGGAAAACCTATCTACAGATCAGTATATTATGCACACTAATGCTTTCTCAAAGTGTAAAGGCAATTGGGCGAGCAGCAATCCATATTTCCTACCCCTTAAAACCCATATTTCCGATCAATAAAAATTGGCATAAAAGAGTGAGAAGTAAACATTAGGCACACTGTTTGGTATTTAGAGTTTTAGATGGTTGAGAAGCAAACAAATAACGTGTCAAACTGCATAGAACCTCATTTGAGACAAAATTGAGCTTCTTTTGATCCTTGCTCTGCACATTGAGTCCTCCCTGGAGGCCCCTGAGGTTGGATATGCCCGCTTTTTGTACAAGAGCAGCAATCTGCTTACATGCCAAAGAAAAACCTGAGAGCACAATTACCAGTTCGCCGGCTATATGACCACTTTGTTCTTTCTTAGTAACCACGCCGTGAGAGTCTGGATATCAAACACTCCTTTCTTCTTTGTATGCTTTGAAATTGTCCACCGCTGCTGGAATCGCCCTACAATCGCCTCGACCAAGTTGTAATCTCCTGGCTCATGAATGATTCCAAAAGAATCCACCCTCAAAAAAGGTGCCCTGGACGATTCCACAGGCGTTTCACTCCTGAATTTGATTCCGAAATGAATCGTACCCAGGTACGCCGGGTTTTTCAGCCGATTCGTTAACTAATTAGATTATTTTTACTGTGAGATATTAGATCTATATTAAAAGGAAGACTACATTATGCTTCCATCGACCAGATGTATAAGCCATGTAGGCAAGATCTTCAGCAATTTTAAAGAGTAAACCATCACCATTATACTTCTTTAAAAACAGAGATCTCAATACTCCTGTCCAATATCAAAGTTAAGCTGGAAAAACTATTGTAAGTCTAATGATAAACAACTGATTTTGCTCATGTTTACCAGATAAGGATAAGTTTAATGTCTGTTAATGCATACTCACAGATAGAGAATAGGTTCAAGTGAATATTATGTTGATGTTGAATTGAAACAATGGCAATTTTTTAATAATGCAGATATCCAATTTGAAACAAAGTGTGTTTTCATTGTGTGGGATGTTCTTGCTTTTGACAATCAATTTGCTTTTGCAGTTCTGGAGATCAAATCAAATGATTCTATCGAGGTTGCAATCAAATGCCTATACAAACAAAATGTGATGGGTGCACCAGTATTAGATGAGTCAGCATCCAATCAAAATCCTCTTACAGATCGATACATTGGCTTGGTTGAGTTTGCCGGCATGGTTCTTTGGGCCCTTGAGGTGTGCACATATGGTAGCTCATTATCTTATTTGAACTAAATGAGATTCCCAGCAGGATAAAATTCATATGCACCTAACATGAATAATTTTCTCAATAGACCATAAAGCTTAATCAATTAAAGTTTTACTTTTGCCTTCCAGAAATTCAAACTAGCAGACTCCGAAGAAAAAAGCAGAGGACTGGCAATGAGTAGCAATAAATCTAACTTCAATATTAGAACTTCAGACAATGTAGAGCAAACCAGTCCAGCACATCATATAGAAGAAATTGAGGCGGAAGGTTTCTTTTCTATGCTGAAACACCTTCCTAAAGTTGGGCTTGCAAAAGTAAGATGCAAAACTTATTTGACCTTGCTAAAGTATTGAATTCAACGCAAAAAATGGGACATGGCAGAAAGTATCGAATTCAACAAAGAATGTGACATTGCGTAACCCTTTTACTGGCAATTGACAGGTTGCGGAGATTGCAAGATCATTTAGATGGGGACCTTTTCTTCCAGTTCGCTTGGATGATTCATTATTACATGTCCTATTACTTTTATCAAAGCATAGGCTAAAGGCAGTTCCCGTGGTTGACCCACCTGATATGCATGTTAAAGGATTCATCACTCAGGTAAGTTCACTTTAATTTTCTGTGAACTATATTTTTTCTTTCTATAGAACTCAATCTTAAATCTTATGAAGCTATGATGCATTGATTAATTGCAAAATTGCAGAATGCAGCAGTGCAGATCCTTCTTCAGTGTAGTGGATTGGAGTGGTTTGATATGATAGCACAGAAAGCACTTTCTGACTTTGGGTTGGTAAATTTCAACCAGCAACATTAAATTTTTTCTGTGGTCAAGTTTGAGGAGGCAAACATTATTTCCTTTGCTTTTAGTTCTTTCTATCCTAGTCAATTGGGTGTCACCGTGCCAGTTTATAGAGATATTTTAGTTTTTCTTCTGCAGTTAACTTGTTAAGGCGGTAAACACTCCAAAATAGATCACTTATAGTCTTTCCTTGTTTATATAGAGGAGAAAATTTTGAATATTCTAGATGCCATTGTACAGGGAGTACTTCGCTCCTGTATTTAGTCATATTATTTGATCCCTAGGTGCATGATCCAACCCCTAAGCCCCTGACACAGCTCCAGGAACATTTCCAGATACTCCTTGGTATAGCTTGTTATCAATTGTTGTCTTGGGTTCTTCTCTAATGTGCGTAAGACAAGTTGATCATATCTCCTAGGTGAGTATTCTTCATGATAATGTTGTTTCCATTCTCAAGTTAAGCTTCTTAGTGGTTTCCTTGACTCCGCAGATCTTTCTCGAACAAAGTTACTCTTTGGTAGGATCTATTATTGGTATGCTCATTGTGGTAGGTTCCACAACATACTTTGGCACTTCATTCTCTTGAATGTCAGAGGTTTTCTTACCATTCTCCTTTCTGCACCAGCAAAACCAATTTGCTCTGTCCCTTCTTACATTAGCTCCAAAAAATCTTATTCTTACTGCACTTCCAGCAAAACCAATTTGTTCAATTTATTTTCTGTACCAAGAAATATCAACCTTTTTCTTCCCTCATGAAGATGTCTCATGATATGATAAGATTGATCTCTTAAGCTTTATCTAGAAAAGCTGGTATTCATTATCATGGCATTTTAAATGGACGTTCCTGTTTCGTCATGCAACAATTGCCCATCAACCTCCTCTAGTTTAAAGTTTAAACTCTTTATCTGATCTGCTATCATTTGCAATCACCGACCTATCCCATGAGTTTGACAAATCAATAGTGAAAAGTAATACACTGATATCCCTCTGTTATATTTACTCTAATCACAGCCAGTCAGCTTACCTTATTGGTGTTATCTTCTTCAGCCATCCTAAGAGGGTTCAGATTTTTGCTAAGGAATCATTTGTTCATCTAAGATTTAGTCTTGTATAGAGATTCTGGCTCGTACCAGCTGTCTTCAGCAGTCTAGGAGCTAGACACATTTGGTAGGACAGAATCACAAAGGCTCTTTAACAATCTTGAAACTAGAAGCATAATGGCCTATTTTAGGTACATGCCTTCCAATCCACCATTTGCAAGTATGCCATTGAACATTCCTTGAGGCTTTACTGTAAAAGAAAACTAAACCCTTTGCACATCCTCAGTTTAAAAACAAAAGTAAAAAATTGAAATTAACCTGAAGAAAATTTGACACTGTTTTAGATACCTAATTATTTTCTGTGTATTCTGTAAGCGTTATGATTGAATTCGTCTTTATATTTTGTAGAAATGTGATGGGTAGATCAATTTTCCTGCTACTGCCTCAAAAATTGATCCTCTAAACTTGTTTACTAATATTTTCATTTTGGCTAGTGGATGAATGCTGGATTAGATGAAATGATTAATGTGCTTCATGTTCCTCTCACACCCCTGAGCAAGAGCACCGAGACATTCATTAAATGGCAGATTGCATAAATACATTAAGAATTTTGCAGGCATACAATATACCATATTAATCCATCATCACATGTTTTTGTTTGAGCAAGCAGATTCAATAAGGAGCAAATTTCCGGACAAATTGTCCACCTATATGGAAACCACCATGTAATTGATGCCATTGACTGTCTGTGGAAACATCGGATTAGTGCAGTTCCAGTTATTGATTGGAAATCAAAAACAATTCTCGGGCATGTAAGGAACACAGACATGCGTATTTTGCTTGATAATCAGAGGACTTTTAGCGAAAGGAGGTAATTCTGATTTTATATGCATTCTCGCATGCAGTTTCTTTTCTCTTGTCTTCTGCATTTTTCATTTTAATTAGTGGGTATCTATCAAAAATCATATTGGTATATTTGTTATTTACAATATTTGGGCCAATATATAAGAAAAAACAACGGTAAATGAGGAAATTTGAAAAAAGACCTACATGGTATGTGTATTGAACATGTTATACTAAGTGCCTGTTGTAACTTGGTAGCAGGACAATAACTATTGAAGAATTTATTAAGTTAGATGATCAGCACACTGAATCAAGCTCTTCCTCCACTAATCCAATGCAAACAGATTTTTCTGCACTTTTATCAGCTGGAATTCTAAGGTTGAAGAATGTTTCACTTCCAAAAATGATGGATCCTCCCACAAGTCAAGTAACTGACAATTTAAAAATGGTCATGGAAAGAGTTGTCCAGGCAAATAGTGATCGGAGTTTTCTGATTAATGAGAACCAAGAACTTATAGGTGTTATAACACTTAGGGACATAATCATTCAGTTTTCTCCTCCATCTTTGAACTCTTCAAGCCAATTCGGGGGATTTTTTCAGTCAGCTCTAGAACAGACGGGATCCACAATGGAAGGTGGAACCATTGTGTCCACTAATCAGCTACCATCTTGAACTCCAGATTTTTTAACCCCAGTTGCACTGTGGTCACCATATTGTTTATGCTATCTAATAGAGATCTCTGGATGGGCAAATAGACTCTGCCAACTGAGTTGTTATACATGCAGGATACGATTTGATTTTTTACATTTATTATTCATGGCTTTCAGCTTTATTGCTTTTCTTATTTATTGGAGATGTTGATGTAATTGGCAAATTGATAACACCATCTATTGCAGAGTAAACATAATATAGCAGAATGATACCAGGGAACTGTAGACTAATAACAATGACTGATTTATTCATTCAGAGTACTGCTTTTACAAAATATAAACTAGAGAGCAGCAAGATCAGGCTACTTTCTCTGACTGCAAGAACTATATAGAATGTGCGTGATGGTTGATAGATAGAATAAGGGAGAGGACCCAGTATCTGAGCATGTTTCAATAGTTGTTATAGCATTTGTTGATTTAATGTCCAATATTTTTAACAATATTGGACCAATAGTTGTGACTTTAAAATTGTTAGTGTTGATGATGACTATCCATAATTGAATGAAATGTATTCCTTAGATCTAAAAAGTAACAAATCATGTGATGCCACATCAGCGAACCAATAAAACATGACTTAGTGCACAACTTTTGGTCTCACTTTTTTTTTGGTCTTTTTAGACACTTCGACAAAAAGCATGGTGATGTGGCATCATGTTTGATGATGTGGTCTTGAAACCTTAGTTATAAGCAGGAGACTTGTCAAGTAAGTTACTGTAAAAAATATTGAGACTGATTTGAAATTTCCATATAAGATTTTGAGAAGCACGAAATTAGGGTGCCTACCGGATCCTCTTCCCTACAACCATTGACAATAACTTATAACCAATGCATACATAGCAACTACCCACAAGCAACACTACAGTTTAATACAACCATATTAACAAAATATATCAGTCATTATAAACTTACAGTTGACACTCCTTACGTCTCACTTTGCATTGTTCTTATTAACAAAATATATCAGTCATTATAAACTTACAGTTGACACTCCTTACGTCTCACTTTGCATTGTTCTTTCAAGTTTTCAGCTGTCCCACTGTCTAATTTTGCCCTAAAACATTAATAATTTTTGTTGTTATTTTTATTTATTTTTCTTTCATCAATGAACTATGTTTTTGCCCGTGCATGCTTAATTTAAAGTATTTTTGTAGATTATTGGCGAGATTGAGTAATTCTGACCCTGCTGTTCGGTTACTTTGGACATAATTTGTTATGTCTAGTGTTCTTTCTCTGGGTGCCATGCATAGACAGTCCCGCCTTTCTATCAAAGCGCCCTGTTGATTTGTAATAGTTTATTTAATATTACTTTATTATTTTAAATTTTATTAAAAAAAATCAATAAACACTAATAAGCATTTTATGTTTATCTCAAACATTTAAGGTAATTCTATTTCTCATGTTTTTTAATAGTATTCTTAGTGAATATTGATGACAAAGATCAATTTTGAGACTTTTTCAGTTACAATGTTTGCATTTGAATGCTTTTGACCGTTGTAGCGAAATAATTGAAGGTTTACATGGGCATTTTAATTAGTTTTTTTTTTCCTTCAATTTATGTAGGATATGTTTTAAGTCATCTCAAGAGCACATTCTAGAGGACCTTCATGAGTATCAATCATTACACTTGTGTATCTTAATAATGACTACCAAGCTAACGGTACCTAAAATTTGGAAAGTGTATTTCAAGAAGAACCGAAGGTAGGACTTGGTGTGGTCGGATATGCAAATTGGGGCAATGACATAAGTTGCCCACATGCATAGGGGAGAGGACCTGATAGTTGAGCACCCTAACTTCACACTTTTCAAAATCCTATGTGGAAATTTCAAATTACTCTCAATTTTTTTATTGCAGCTTATTTGGTCTCTTGCTTATAACTAAGGTTTCAGGGTCACACCATCAAATATGATGCCACATCAACATGTTTTTTTGTTGAGGTGTCCAAAAAGGCCATAAAAAAGAGTGAGATTGATAGTTGTGCTCTAAGTCATGTATTATTGGTGTGCTAATGTGACATCACATGATTTGTTGCTTTTTGGATCTAAGGAATACATTTCATTCAATTACGGGTAGTCATCATCAACACTAACAACTTTAAAGTCACAACAATTGGTCCAATATTGCTAAAAATATTGGGCATTAAATCAACAAATTCTATCACGACTATTGGAGCATGCTTAGGTACTGGGTCCTCTCCCCATAGTTCAAATGTGCAAACAACCTTTACAGAAGGCGAGTTCCTCTCTAAGCTAAAAAATCACAAGGGAAAATGAATAGGAGGTGAAGGGTTGGAGAGAAAAAAAGAAAATCAGGCAACGTGGTAAAACAACAAATTATCTTGATTGATAAAACACTCATCCGTATGTTTATCCTAATATAATGATTGCAATTGGAGTTGCTTCACTATACTTTTGCTTGAGGACTATAATTAGGTAACTATCACAAATAAAATAACTAAGGTATGGGATACTCTCTAAGGCATGTTGTTAAAGGAATTTTGAAACCTCTATCCGCTTCTTACAAGGTTCTCAAAACCATGTCAAAGCTCGATTACAATTTCACTTCTTCAAGAATTAAGTGTCCAAGCTAAAGTTTTATTTGTGCACATTGGCGAGTATCATAAGTTTCAAACTAGTTGTAGTGCCTCTCATATTTGTGATCTTAAGTATATATTTTGGATTTGATTGTATGCTTATACTTGTATATTTTATTCAGATTCAAAGCATCATTATTCTATATTGACATCAATTTTGGATGCAGCTTTCGATAAAGCTATATTATGATGGATTATGTTATTTTATTTTGATGATTATGCACATGTATATCTAGATGAGTATTTTATGATTATGTTGTGTACCCTGTTCGGAAATTGTATGTGCTTCGGCTATTATGTATATGTGTAGGTACACTTGACATGTGTCGAGTGGATACAAGTACAACTTGGCTTCACAAGTCTGAGTTATTCCCTAATGATGGTTATATGGGAGATGTCACATTGACCAACATTGTTAGCTTTGTTTGTTGCATTCAATTTGAGTGCGAATTCCTATTATCTTATCCATGATTGATCGAATTTGATATGATTCTAGATACCGTACCCTTATTGTGGAAGCCCAGTGAAAGTGTGTTGATTTATATAAATTCCAATTTTCACAAATTAATTTAGTTTTTATGTTTAAATGGATTTAAGGGTTAAATTATATGTTGAGTGATGTTTGGAAATGGATTTAATTGATTAATTGAATTTGGGGGAAATTTAAGGGAGTTTTAAATTAAGAAATGAAAAATATGAACTTTATTACTTTTATATTGGATTTTGGAAAAGGGTAAATAAGGGGAAAAACATTTCATTTCATTTTTGTGTTTATTTTGTGAAGAAATTGGGAGAGGAATACCTCTTTTGAGCATATTAGAGATTTGTTGATTGGGAGTGCATTCAATGGAAAAATTTGACAAGGTTGGATTTATTGGGATAGGGATCAATATGGGATTGTGCTTGACGATTCTTGTAAGCTCTTGTTTGATGTTCTTGATGTAGTCTACATTTTAATTTTTGAAGGGAATTGAGGTATCTCTCTTGTTTTAATTAATTTGGGAAATTTCTTTTGAATTTGTTTGTAGGAATAGATTTAGGGGAGTATATAATCCTCCCAACTTATGCTATTTTGCAATTTAGTTGATTGAATTTGTAGTTTTATGTAAAATTTGAGATTTTTCAAAAACATAGGGTTAAATGCCCAATTTTTTGGGAGTTGTGTAAAATGCATGTTTTATAGCTTGAAAAGGGTGTTGGGCACTATTGTCAACAAAGGGTATTTTTAAATTTTAGATTTTCAAATTTTCAATGGTGAATTTGGGAAATTCCTAGTTTTTGCCTTGTAAAATATTGTGAAAATTTGAAAGTCTTTCATGTAAATGAATGATTTTGAATGTTTGCACAAAGTGGTACTATGTGAAATGTGAAAATAGATGTTATGGAAAAACGTCATTGAATTTGGAAAAAGATTTTTGCTTTGGTTTTTGTGCCACACTTGTTGGAGGGTGTGATGAGGTTAGGACTTAGGTATTAGAGAAGGTTAGAAGAGTGTCTCCCAACGTGTCCCCAACCCAAAGTGGCAAGTAGGTTGATCACGGGTGGAGAGTCATCTAATCAAGCGATAACTAATGAAACATAGGTAATAAACTAATCAAGATAACAAATACCCCTCTCATGTCTTGAGTGCTCGTAAAGACTAATGATGTTTGGAAAGGAGTGCTAGCTCGAGGAGCTTGGTTCTTGCAAGGTCAAGTATCGTCATTCATATGAGAGAAGTACTAGATTCCACGTAATGCCATCCATTTGAGCACCGTGATGGCACTCCCTAATTAGCTCTCTAACATCTAATCCTAGAGTAGTTTGAGTAGCACCTAAAGAGATATCATGAATTATTTTTATGTTGGTATTGGTATCATTGCATCATTGTATACATTGTATTATATATGTCTTGTGTGAGTGTATACCCCTATCCCCATGTGTATTGTGTGTGTGAGTGTTTGGTCCTTGTGACTATCTTCTAGTATGATGGGGGTAAGCCTACGGGTATCACATGGTCGGGTGGCATGGAACTACGATTGGGGACCAAAGGTTCATGAGTAGGGGGATGACATGGAACCATGTTATTTCAAGTTCAATTCATGTATTTAGATGTTTATCCTTCATGTAAATTGTAAAATTGATGAAATTAAGAAGCTCTCTTCGAGATGGATGTAAATTTGATAGTAGAAAAGAGTTTTGTCTTGTTTGCATGTCTGTGTTGGCACCAAGCATGATTTCTTTATATTTTTCAATATCATGATGTATAAAAGATAAAAAAGTTTAGGATCATTTCATTTGGTGCTTAAAATGAACTTAATGGTCAAATTTCACAGTTGGGCAACTTGGTGTTGTAACCGTAGCCTTGTCTTGCCCAAAATTAACCCAATCTACTTGAAAAAGTGGCTAACACTAGTTGGGGAGCCTGGTAAGTCTGGGAGGCCCTGTAGCATGTTTGGGTGGCCTTGTAGTATGTTTAGGTAGCTTGATCATCAGTGGGGTGACTTATTTTTGGTAGGCCAAAAATTGAATTTTGACTAACTTAGTTTGCGAGGCCTCATCCTTGTGTTTGGGCGACCTTGTTCCTATACAAAAAATATAATTTAAACCCTCTTAACCATGAATAGATAGTGGTTTTCTAATCCTAATGCCATTGATGAATAATTTTTAGGCCATGTACTTTTTCAGTTTCGACCATTTTGGTCGTTTGAACCTTAAAAACCTAATAAAATTTTCTTCAACTCTAAACTTGATCTTTTCTCTAGGTTTCAAGACCTCACATGGGAAAACCATGTAAACACAAGTTATTCACCATGGTCCTAGGGTCCTAGTAGTAACTTGACCTAGTTCTCAAGTGTCATCATTGAGGACTTATGTAATCTCTCACATCGTTTTGTGTGTAACCTTTTGAAATGACCCAATTGTCAAACCCAGGGTTAGAGAGATTGTTCTTCTAGTCTTGTGAAGACTAGGGAAGCTTGGAATCCTCCATGGTTACTCTTGTAAGTTTTTACCAACA
This sequence comes from Sequoiadendron giganteum, assembly GCA_007115665.2. Lineage (NCBI taxonomy): Eukaryota > Viridiplantae > Streptophyta > Pinopsida > Cupressales > Cupressaceae > Sequoiadendron > Sequoiadendron giganteum. The sequence continues at coordinate 20,306,454 of CM021105.1, forward strand.
TGATAGGTTATGGATGTATATGGTGTTAGTCTTCCACTTGTGCGACATCACATTGCAATGAGATGTCATATGTAGATCCAGTGTGCCTAGTTGCACTAATGTTCTTAAGTGTTTATATCTTCTACTTCAAAAATAATTATCCCATATATTTGAGCTAATGTCTCGTGGGTTCCACGACGGGGCATTACAATAATATTGATAATCGACACTCATTTCACAACCAAATGTCAACTTATGAATAAGCCCTTCAAATCTTAATCAGTATACATTACTAATGTTTTCATGTGGTTTTAGAATTGATGTTTAGGCTTGAAGGGGCTTTTAAAACCTATTAAATATTTGACCAAGGACAAAGAATTGAAGGTGTTAGAAGTTATAGTTGGTTTTAAAATCACAAGTTAGATCTAATAGAAACAGAAAGGGAACATATGCCAGAGGTTTTAACCTAGTTTAGAGTTACAAAGTCAAAGAATTTCCAAAACCACCAAAGAGGATCAACATTTTGAAATTAAAAAAAAGAACCCTACAGTTATGTTGGGGTGTCATAAGAGAAAAAATAGTGTTTCTTTAAACATAAGGCATCAAAGACAATCTGCAATTGAGAGAAAAACCTTTGACATGCCCTAGTTCATAGTCTCAGCTCAATAACTCTTAAGGATTTACACGATGTCTTTCCTTCTTCAATCTATAGTCACTCAAGGCCAAAGGAGAGGTATTTCCACTCACATTCATCTTAGTGTTGCTAGTTATTTCAATTATTTGAATTTGTGATTTCCTCCACATGTTTCACAACTTGATCCAAGCATTTTAAACAAATTTCTTATCCAATTCAAGCCAAACTCTTTAATTGAATTCTATGTCTAGTTTTTCCCATGAACATACCCTTAGCAAAGAGAAAGAGGATTATATTATAAAAATTGTTTATTGTTGTCACACTTCTCCTAAATACAAACTCCCTCTAGATCCAATCAATATCATATTATAAAAAACCCTAAGTAATTTCCTTTGTACATTTGCCAACACAACAATCATGAAATAAAAATACTTTGGATATGAATCTTTGTAAATTTTAAAAACTACACTTCTAGAGATAGGTGATACAAAATTGGGTCATGCGTAGAATAATTTTTTGAAGAGGTTGAAGAAGAAAAATGAAATCCCATTGCATAAGAGGTTTTTGAAAATGATCTTCCTGTGATCTTCCTCATGTAGATAGTTTTCTTGTGGTAGTACAATGTCTTGATTTGGTTTTGGAGTGTATGAAATATTATAATCCTCAAACTAGAGAAGTTGGAACCATAAATAATAAATTATTGGCCAAATTAGATGGTGTATCTCTTGAATAACACTCAAATTATCCGTTAGAGATAACTTTTCTAATATTGATACAATGGTTGCATACCAACATTTCACAAAAAAAAATTCATTCCTTAATACCATTGCAAGAAATTGGATATTGGTACCTAAAAAAGGGAAATCTCAATTGCCTAATGTGCTTCATAGATCACATTTCATTAAGATATCTAGCATCATTGCTTCATAATTTGGTGGGAAATGAAAATTCTCATGATTTTGAGAAGTGGTTTTTTTCTTATTGTGATTTGTGCTAGGAAGCAGTTTATTGATTGGTACAATATTATTAGTGTTGTGTTACATGATCAACTTGCTCATTTTGAGATGAATTATTTAGTAAACCATGATTACAACACACTTTTAGATATAACATTCACAATAGTATCACCAAAAAGAGATCTCGATGAATTATTATAACTGAATAGTATCTACAAAACTCTACACACAACCTCCATCTCAAGCACCTAATATAAAACTTGAAACCATCAAATGGTAATTAGAAACCAAGATAAAACCACCCAAAAGTGGCACACAAATTTTCCCCCAATAAAATATGGCTTATTATGTTTCATAACACACATCATAAGTTGATAAACATGTGTAACTTCCCTGGGTGAACCCACATAAGTGGTGAACACTTTTGTGGAGGAAGGGAAAAGTCATTTTTTCCCTCTACACAAAGTGAAGGGGTTCGACCGAACCAAATTGTTCGACTGAACCTTTAACATGGTTCGGTCAAACCATAGGGTTCGACCGAACCCTATGTTCGCTCGAACCCCATTGACATGTGAGCAAAAATATTAAAATAAAGGGGTTCTAGCGAACTAGGGTTCAGTCGAACCCCCTTAATAGGGATTTAAAAAAAAAAAACCTATCATTTTCCCGGACCCCCTAAATTTCCCTCATTATTTTAAAGGGGTTCAACCGGCCGGTTGAGGTTCGGTCAAACCCCTTTAAGAGGTTCAGTCAAACACCCTTCTTCCCCTATCTCCTCAAATAAATGATTTTTTTGTAAAAAATTACCGTTCGAAGCTCAATTTGAAAATGAAAATGCAGAAAACTTCAAAAACCCAACTAGATAATGATAGTCCTTGGAATGAGCTATCCATCGAATATAATTTTAATATGATTTGGTTTTATTATGTATTTTATTTTTTAGTTTTATTAAACATTGGTTTTGTACTGAAAATCAAAATCTCTGATCTGCACATGTGGAAAAATAGCAGATTATCAAATTAAATTTTTTTAAAATACTTTGAGGCTGGGTATTGATGTCCTTGATCCATTAAAAATAAAATAATGAATTTCGATTCATACAAAAAAAGTTATATTTTATACAGTTCGCCTATGTCTGAATTGCAATTGGTTTGACTTTGAAACTTGATTACGGAAAAAATATTCAATAAAAAACTATGAGACCAAATTAAAGTGCTAGATATCGTAGTTAAAAATCTAAATTTGAAAAAATTAGAATTTTATCCTTCATACAAAAAAAGTTATGTTGTATACGGTGAGCGTCACTTTTTAAAAATGTTGTTTCTGAAAAACAGTCAGTTTTCGTGGGAGATGGAAACAAAAGTGCAATCTGATTCCAAAAAAATTGAAAAAAATATTTTTAGAATCTACAGACAAAATATGATGAGACTCTAGTTTGCATCATTTTCAAATTCCTCACAGTTTAGCCGCTACAAAAGCCTGAAAGTGAAGATTTAGTTAAAAATAATAATTGCAGTGTCGAGTTTGCCCAAAAATTGTAAACCACTATTGTGGGATCACCCTCCTTTACATTTCTTTTATGCATCCAACAAATTTTTAGATTTCCGGGGCAAACTTTCAAATGCCATAACTTTTGATCTAGTGGGATGATTGGGACCCCTTTTTTAAAATTGAATCAATTGAAGAGATACACAACATGCACCCACATAGGTAGTGTTGAAAATATAAAAATATTTATATTAGTTTCAAAATGACTACAACCCATAAATTAAGTTTTTCCATTTTATATCTAAAAATATCACTTTTTGTAATTGTAAGCAATAGGAGTAAGGTTGAGACACCTTTCCCAACATTCTTATACTTTTCAAAAACCTGAAAGAGAAAAGGGAGTACCAACATCATTATCTAATTGCTAGGGGTTGTGAGGCCCATAGACCCATAGCACCACCTAATTTTTTTGTGTTGACTAGCTTCATCAATGCATTTGTGACATTATTTAAAATGTCAAAATTTTCTAGCATTATCCTCCAATCTTCTATCTTATCTAAATAAAAAGGTATTCGACACAATAGGCTTCATCCTCACATGAAAGGTTGGGTTATTTTCCATACATATCACACTCTAATTATCATAATGGATCTTATCTCTAGCCCAACATTTGAACATAATCTATTAAGCCATATGAATTCCTTACAAGCACGTGTTTATACCATGTAACATTCTTCTATAGTGGACAATGAAACCACAACCTATCATTCACTCATGTAAAAATTACACCATTAAACATTGTGAAAACATATCCACTAGTGGATCTTTTTTGTCAATATCTCTAGTCCAATTTGAATCGAAAAATCCATGAGAGAAAATAGAATGTTTTTCCCCTATAGTATAACCATGATAGGATAAGGAATATTTAGAGGCACTCGACAAATACTTGAATACCCTCTTCACTACATCCCAATGTAATCATCCAAAATTAGCTATAAATTGACTAAGGACTCTCACTACTTGAAACATGTATGGTGTTGTACAAACCATAGAATACATCAAACTCTTGACTCTACACTAGTATAAGATAATCTACTCATATCCCCAACTTTAATAAGATAAATTGGACACTTCTTAACATATAAATTTGGCCCACCATGCGTCATACTTTGTTGTCATCCTTGCATCAACTTAGTGAGTAGGGGCACCCCACTCAATTAGTCATAATCCATCTATCTTGGTAGTCGCAACCTCAATGCTGACCATGGGTCTCCTTTGAGGAACCTCTCGAGAGGAATGCACAAAATTTGCAATACCCACAAGAACTCCCTCTCGCTCTCGAAACTCACAAAGCACTCACTCTAGAAGATGTCGCTCCATAATATGTTGTGTCTGCATGGTGTGGCCAATAAAATATTGGGTCTATCGATAATATGGAAGATGCTTTGGATCATCATCCTAGGATCCATAATCTTTGTATGACCTCCATGTGAAAGAATCAAGAGTATCAATACCATGTCACCAATAGCCGATGTCACCAACACGTATCTGTGTCATTGCCCCTCCATAGATATATACATAAGGTAGCCTTGGTGCTAGATATATATCAATTGGTGGCTTGAAAAAATCTATATGCTCCCAAGCCTAAACCATAAGCAATGTGGTGTCGTAGTTGATCAACTAAACATCTTGTTAAGCAACATCATGCAATTGGAAGTAAAGCATAACTAGTAAACAGGGACTCCAGGCATAAACATTGCCTCGATCCATCATGCCATCAAGCCTCTGACCCCATCCAAAAGGGAATCCATGGCCTCGATGATTAGGAATGATGACACCTTCAATCACAATGCAGATAAAAACTATAAGTTTTTCATATTTGTCAGCAAGCGTATCCCATCGGATCAAGTAATCCTCAACCCTAAGAGCACGGTCATCAGTAGCAAAAAATCTCTGCAGGGCAGCTAACCTAAAATCAAGATCATAGACAACCTAATCCTCATGGATCAAAATCCAAACCATACACCACACGTCCTCTAAAGTAACCGTGGCCTCTCCTGTGGGTAAATGGAAGGAACTAGTCTCAGAGTTCCATCGCTCCACTAATGTAGTAAGAAGACCTTGATTAGCCCAAATAATGGGCATGAATGTAACATGATATAATCCTAACACACACAATGTATCCCTCTCCTCATCTCCTAGATGATCTCGTAATTTGAAGTAATCAAGCCAACTCTCTTGAGTATATATCGGTGGTAATTGCACCTGCACTCACAAAAAGCACATTACATTAATCAGGATGCCTAACTAAACCTATTGGAATTTTTTATACAAAGAAAAATTTATCAAAAAAATACTCAAATTGGCTAATAGTCGGATGTGTCACACCTTTTAGAAAATGTGGTTTACCTATGAGGATCACATATAATTGCGACTAATTAGAGAAATTGTGGTGTACTATCATGCATATGTGTTGCTCGAAATCAAATGTGACATTCTAATTTATTTAATTATGTCGCTAACTTCACTTATTCAATAACTATCATTTATTATTTAATTGACATTCAACACTCTTCTTAAATTAGATAATTATTATTAATTATTTAATTAATCCACTCTCCCACTTTTAGATCAAATAATTACTTTAATTATTTAATCCTCCATATTCACACTTCTTCTAAATTAAGGAATTACTTTAATTCTAAAGTTAATTCTCTTATTTCATCTCAACATGATCCATTAATAGATAATTTTTTATTTATTAATCAATCTTATCTTGCACGTTCCTCAAGTAATTAATTACTTTAATTAATTATTCTATCATGCAAAAAGAAAACTCACCTTCTATCTCACTCTTTCTTCCACTTCATTTCTCATGCAATCAGTTAACTCTAAATCTAGCTCACTTGACTTATCATGCAATGAGTTAACTAGTTGATCTAATTATGTCATTCAATATTGACCATTGATAATAATATAGCACATCTTAATTTGGATCATTTATCTAAAATGAATTTTTATAAAAGAGGGCATGCAACCTCATTCTAATTGAACCAAAAACTTTGGAGCTTTTGCGACTTTGCGATCTTCACTCACATTAGAGCTTTGGCAAAATAAGTGCATCATATTTTGAGAGCATAACATAGAGAAAAGGTACAATGGAGGTAATTCAAGACAACGCGGATGAGGTAAAAGCTTTATTCATTTGAATTCCGTGGATGAGGTAAAAGTTTTATTCATTTGAATTTATGTTGCTTGTTCTTTATTGAATAATTTTGGAATTACATTGTAGTATTGAATCACATATTGTGGTTGTTTGCTTTAATTCATTACTTCTATAATGAATTATATCCTGATTTTTAATATTACAATAGGAATAAATGGTTATGTTTATGCTAACCAAAAAATATAGGGATTGAATTTTCTAAAAATAATATAAATTTGTAGTTTTTGATAGGAAAGGCTATAAATATTTGTCCCTATTATCCATTAAGTAACACATTTTACGTGCTTTTAATAATATATAGAATTATGAAGTCAAATTTTTAATAATATTTTTCCATTCATCTTAGTGTTAGGAAGATGATAATTAGAAACATTGGAAATGTACTGCTTCAAATTAGGTATCCAAGAGAAATCATGATTTCACATTAGAAAAGTAAAGGTTTGATGTTGATATGAAAAAAATTAAAAAATAGTTGATTTATCTTGTTTAAAAAAATTGGAAACTTAAAAACGTGTACAATATATTAAAACCATAAGTAGGTGTTAATAATAATTATTACATTAAGAATTATAGCCTCATACTTTATTACATCATTTACCTCAAAATATGAATGGAGAAAATACAAAAGAAGAATGAAAAAGAAGCATGGATTAACTGTTTGTTTGTGGCTTCAATCATCTTTGTTATTACTTGGTGATTGCTTGTGGGTTGTACTCGTGTTATCTTTAGTGTTGTTTTTCCTTTCACAATCCACTCTTTGGACAGCATTCTTTTCCTCATTGTATTTTTCTCAGCCTTGATCAATACAAAAAAGCATAATGAGATATTGTCTTATCTAAAGAGTGTTACACAGATTAGTAGGACCGCCATCAAGAATTCTACAATTAGCATCATCATGTTACATTATAGAATTCTTAAAAGAGAAATAAGTTGGATAATGAGGGTCTAAGTAAAATAACCCACTCTAAAACTAATGAGAACATAAAGAGGTGATTAATACTAATATTTAGGTCTTTAAGAAACATCTAGGATTCCTTAGGAAATAATGGGATGCAATCAAATACTTAAAAGTTACACGTCTTCTAGTTAATTCTCTCTTTTGACCCTTTATTGTAATATTATTGCTAGGTTTATTTTTTATACTATTTCATGTCATGGAATTCCATGGAATTGAAGTTTATTATTTATTTTATATCTAGGACCCACTATGATTTTGAGTCTCATCTATGAAATGGTTTGGAACCTTTAAAAAACCACCTTTACTCCTAATATATATTAATAAACAAATTATTACATGTAATTTAATATAAATGCAAATACATATAAAATCATATCATAATCTAAACATTAAGAAACAAAAAGTAAAAAAAAATATTCTCAAATATTTTAATCTTGCTACAAGGATCTCAAGCATGATTTTTTTTTAATATGCTTTGGATAAGTTGAGTATGATGTCATGGGAAGCATGAGAGGTACTAATTTGATTAAATAGGGGATGGGACTTGAAATAGCACATTTTGAATCTAGTTTGATTAATAGTCCAAATGTTGAATTTATTTATAAGGGAAGGAAGTTCATATAATAAAATTAATAATTTATTTTCTTTGTAAATATTACTAGCATAAAATTAGGTTAAATTTCCACCTAATTGTGTTATAGTTGCTATCTATTATATATACATGGTGAGGAAATTTGACAAAAATAATACTCTCATTTGAATAAGATTACATGAACAACTTATTATGGAATGAGAACCTACCAATAAAATTAATTATTTCAGCTACACTTCCATTCCTTGAGACATAAGTCTAAGGTTTTTTATTTTGTATATTTATGTGTGTTTCTAGATGATCATGATATTGAGTTTTTCAAATACTAGACTAGGATATTGGTTACAATAATTTTTATATTATTTAAAAAATCATATGCATAAGTAATAGCTTCTATCATGGAATAAAATTAGATAACAATAAGCGACTCAAGAGAATCCAATGAAGTAAGAAGGAAAAAATCTTAATATCATTTAATAATATGTCTAAATAGATGCTCCATGTTAACGATAATACTACATGGGATGTGAGAGAAAATATAAATTAATCCTACTACTATGTAGAAAGAGAAATTTATTTTGTTATGTTTTATTTTGATCCTACTCTTATTGAATCTGACTAAGATCTTAATCAAGCATGTATAAGAATACTTTTACCTATGAATTTAGAATTTATCCTTTTAGATTTTATTTTTATGATGTTTTTTAGAGAATAAATAATCATTCTTATTTTTTTGGGACTCAATCCCTCCATGTCAATTTTTCTTGAGTTCTAGTACCTTTGTGCACTTAGGTTTTATTTTACCCATCGCATATAACCAATATGAGAAATGCGTGCATGGGTCTCTATTTGTTGAATTTTCCTAAGTGTGTTTTTTTATCTTTCATATGCCTACTCATGTGTTTTTTATCATGGGAAAAATAGGTTTTGATGGGGCCTCTACACCATCCTGAAAAAGCTCCACCTCAATAGGACAATTACCACCTTCACCTCAATAGAAGATGGTTCCACATCAAAAGGAACAATCTCCCCCTCTATAAGAGACATAAGCTGGAGAATTTAGAGGCAAGCGAATTTAGTAGGAAGGGTAGCCATATCCTCCTTTAGCATCAAAAGCAACAAGTGAAAACAAGGAGTAGAACATTCCACACAAGGTTCAAAAAGATGGACCAAAGAAAATGACCCATCAACCATCATACCAGCACCAGCCAGAGCAAAGTTTATTAAAACCACAAGTGCCTTTAGCTAGAAACCCAAAACACCGTTCTTAAAATAAAAAACTCCTTGAATAACAAAGAGCTTCACCAAATATGGGAGAATCACGACAGAAAGGATATACAACAACATATTCTCAACACAGATTATGCTAGCATAATCTCTCAAATTTAGGAACACAAAAAGAGGAACCCATAAATAAATAAATAAACCCCACAACAAAGAAAACATAACAAACCAAGGGGGCCAAACCACAAAAAAGGGACTTCCATCCTCAACTAAGCCGAATTGAAGCCATGCGAGCAGAAGAGGAAACAAAAAATCCTCCTTCAACCACTCCACAAGTCACTCCAACCCCCAACAACAAGCCACAATAGGGGGCAACATGAGCAAACATTGCTCAACCACAAGAGAAAACAAGCCAATAAAGGCCACAACACATACAAGAAACTCGACGACCTCAATGACCACCACAACCAACACCGCCATTGTCCCCACATGAGCATCAACAATAAGGAGCCAGGGAACTCTACCATGATAGCCAAGGTAAAATGAAAAAAGATAAAAGAGAGCTCCCACACCAAGTGAAGACCCTAAGAGATAAAAAAAGAGCGGATCACAAAGCCAAAATGGCCAAAGTATCCAAAGACCACAAACAAGCCCCCGTACAAGCCAAACAGAAAGAGAAAGAGGTTAAAACAAAGGAAAATCCGTACCACCAAAGAACAACAACCAACCACCATGAAAAACCAAAGACCATCCAAAAGATGATAAGAAGGGAAACCACAAAGGTCACTATAGCAATGGAAGATGCTGAGAAAATCCACCGAAACCACCCACAGATGCCCAACCATGGGCTGAGTAAAACAACAAAAGGGAAAACCACACCCCCAAAAGCCAATTGTTGCACCACATGCGTTGAAATACCCCAGAAAAAACACCAACGCAACACCTACACCCAAAGAACAATAGGGGGAGGCAACAAAACAATCGAGCCATCTGGATCTCCATCATCCTCGCCCTCCTCTACATCATTAGATTTGAAAAAGCCCTCACCCCCACGTTCTTTGTCACTCACCACTACCATCGTCACTATTCTTAGAAAACTATATATTTGTTGTATACGTAATGATTGCCTACTCATGTGTTGAAAGATAGTAGGGTCTCAAAAATCCTAAGTTATGGATTTTTTGGTTCATTTCTTAGAATTTTTGAAATTTGTGGGATTTTCCCTTTCAATTGGATGATAAATTTCCTTTCCCATACTCATATCTAGTTCACCTTCAATTTCCCATAATATTTCCTTTAGAACTTTTTTTCTAATGCTTAGTTTATGAGGTTTCAGCTCCCAATTAAATATTTTCCCATTGTATATCCATGCTCACTTCCACATCGAACACCTACAAAATTTATTCTCCACTTTCCTTCACCTCCCATATTTGCATGAATTTGAAGTGCAATTGGATGTCTTCCCAAATCCAATTTAGAGGTTCAATTCAACATAAATTTCTAGCAAAATCTCACTTTCCCATAATTTTTTTACAAAATTCCTTTTCTACTCATCTTTTCACTTTCCTCCTTTTTTCCCTTTGTGCAAATTATAAGTGCATCCAAAAATTCTCATTTTAATCCAAATTTTCACTTCAATAAAATTTATCTACATATGTCTACTTCAACATCATTTTTCCATCACTACCTTCCACCATATGGAATTCCATCTTCCATCTAAATTTTAGTTTCTATCCATGTGTAGTTGCACTTGCATTTCCTACATCAGTTTGAGCCCTTTTTATACAACATAATTTTGTGGAGTTCCATCTTCTATTTGGATTTTCTACATCTAGTTAACTTGCTATTTATACATCTTGTTTGGATGGTTTTTCTTGTAAATTCCATCCTAGTGATGCCACTCCCACTTTCTAACATCATGATGAGGCCATCATTCTCCAAGTGATCTCTCCTCTCATGTTGATGTCACCATGATGTCATGAAAATTCCATCCCCCCCCCTCCACCTTTATTAAATTTTTATCTACATTTAGACATGTAAAATCTATTTGAGCTTAACTTCTAATATTCATTTGTGTATACTTTTTTCCATCCACTTCCACAAAAAAATATCAAATCCCTATTGGCTTTGGAATTATTTTTCATTTATGTCAATCATGTTTCACATTAGTAATTATTTGAAAGGGGACATGCATATAATATCTTCATTATGGTTGACAAGTGAATAATGGTTTTTGTCATGGACTTCACACTAGCACATAGTGCCTTGGTATTATAGGTCAACACAAGCATTATGATGTTTTGATACTCATGCAAATTAAACAAAACATGATGACACAGGTCGACACAATGATGTTTGTGTCTTTGATATGCAAAATGAGAAACAACATAATGAAATATCTATACATCATTACAACCCTAAAAGTTATCATCGACCAAACACTTAGGCAGTTTATTGTTGAAAGTAATGGATGTAGTGGCCATGTTAAGGCTTGAGAAAGCTTGGAAGATTGGTGATATGGCAGCTGGAAATTAAGAGAGATGGTTTTTAGGCAATATATTTACAACTTCTACAAGGTGATATCAATCTCCATTTGCAAGTTTTCAATGCATTCAAAGTGTATGTCGACCTTTCTAAAGTTCATGGTTTAAAGGGTTTGTTATTTAAATCTCATATGTGTCTATTGTTGTGCAATGTTGACATGGGTCTATTCTTTTAGTCACACATATATCTATTGTTTTGGTTTATACAATACCTTGTTGCTAGGGCACAGGTTTATACAAATACCTTGTTGTTATTAAGGTGCAAACTGAGACTTATTTTTTGTATTGGCGTGGGTTAGTTTATTTAGTTTGCATACCCGATTTTTGGGCACAATGCCAACTATGGTAAAAGAGTGTGTTACATATGTTTACCTTGCACAATGTTCATGGTTATAACAGTAGTCTAAATTTTTGAAAAGGAAACTCCACGGTGATTTCTAGAGGTAGTTATGGAAGGTTACTTTGACTATTTTTTGAAGAGTCAGTTACAAATGAAGAAAGTCGTCATTTGAATGTTATAAAAAGTGACATTGTCAATGGACATTGTTTTGATGCACTTTATTGTTATATCATACTCTGTAAGAGTTAATGTTCTTGGACAAAATACTGAAATTTGTTTTGTGAGAAGTTGTATGAAAAAAAAATTGATATGTTTTATGTTTTATAGGTTCCAAACTCAATGAACCTTTAGGACATGAAATGTATTGATTTTGAAATTTGTAATGAAGTGTAGTGAAACAGAGAAATCCTCTGTCTTTTATTGTTTTGAGATTTACAAAATTTTGTAAGGTCAAGTTAGTGAGACAAAGATTGACCTTTTTTTCCAGTGAGGCAATTGTTAAGTTGAAAAGCCAATGAGGCATTTTTGTAGCTAGTGAGGCTTTTCCAGTGAGGTTTTGCTAGTGAGGCATTTCTGTGGTTGGTGAGGCTTTATTAAGCTAGTGAGGCATTTTCTCGAGTGATTTTTTATCCCTATGAGGGTTTTCCATTCATGAAAATATTGTGTTATGATTCTTTTGTGGTCTATGTTATAATCATGTTTCATGCAATTTGATCTCATTGCTTTCTTTATTTATTTTGCAACATTTGAGTTTTCATGTTGTTTAAGGATCTACTATTGGCTATCACATTTGGTTACACTTTTGAAATTGAAAATTCAATGATTACAAAGAGATTATGTGTTGAAAAACTATTGAATTGAAGTTGATTATTGAAAAATTGATTCACCCCCCTCTCAGTGTTTCTTGTACTCCAACAAGTGGTATCAGAGCCATACCCTTGCCAAAATTTTAACCAACTTAGGGGGTTCCTGGTGGAGTACTTTCTATGGAAAAAAGTAAAAGAAACAGAGGAAAGAGAAATACCTAGCAGAATGTTGAACAAAAAACCCCACTTAAACCTAGTACAAAAGATGATTTTGTAGTGAAGAGTGTAGACAAAGAAGGATATCACTTAGTGAGTGATTTTGAACAAGAGTATGTTGAAGATGAATGTAAAATTGATTTTGAAGGTGAACTTATTTATGCCCTTAATGAGATTGAGAAACTGAGAAAGGAGAATTGGGATCTAAAGTTGCAACTAGCAGAGTCTAGAAGCATTGAAGAAGTTACCTACATAAACTTGCAAACCAAAGTGGAAGATTGTCAAAAGCTAGAGACTGAAGTGTTGTCTCTAAGAAAATAACTAGAGGAAAATTCTCTATTAAAAGAACACACTATAAAAGATGATGTGATTGTTAATATGAAATTAGAGATTGAAGATAACAAAAGGATAGTTGATGTGACAAGGTCTGATTTGGAAGTCAAAATAGTTGAATGCCAAAATCTTGAAGGAGAAATAGTCTCTCTAAGGAAAGATCTTGATAATGTTAGAAAGCAGTTAGAAAATAATCAAAAATTTGATGAGAGCACCAACAAGTTGAATGAGATGTTAAGGAAGCAAAAAAATCACAAGGGCGTTACTGGTTTGGGATTTGTAGAAGGACAAAGTTTTGGAGTCAGAAAAACACCAAGAGTGAAGATAGATTTAAATTATCTTTCTACTGCCCCTAAGAATGTTGATAGTAGACAGTTCAAGGACATCAACAAAGGAAGAAGAAATAGAGCCAACCGGTTCACAATATCTCCACCTACTTGGAAAGAACAATTAGTGAGGTATAGTTATTCATTTCCTGGTTATTGTTATTTATGTAATGGTTATGGGGGTTTATCCCACAATATTGGTTTACAATATTTGGGCAAATTGGACACTAAACTGATTTTTTAAAACTAAATACACTTTCGGGCTCCTATAGCAGCTAAACCGTGAGGAATTTTAAGATGATGCAAACTAGTGATTTGTAACATTTTGTCTATAGATTCTAAATATATTTTTTTCAATTTTTTTGGAATCAGATTGCACTTCTTTTTCCATCTCCTTTGAAAACTAGCTTTTTTTTTAAAAACAACATTTTTAAGAAGTGACACTCACCGTATACAACATAATTTTTTTTTGTATGAAGGATAAAATTATATTTTTTTTGAATTTAGATTTGTAACTATGATATCTAGCACTTTCATTTGGTTTCATAGTGTTTTATTAAATATGTTTTCCTTAATCAAGTTTTGAAGTCAAACCAATTACAATTTAGACATAGGCAGACTATATACAACATAACTTTTTCTATATGTATCAAAATTCATTTTTGTTTTTAATGGATCAAGGACATCAATACCCAGCCCAAACATTTTTTATTTTTTATTTTTTGATAATATGCTATTTTTCCACATGTGCAGAACAAAGAGCTTGATTTTCGATGAAAAACCTATGTTTAATAAAACTAAAAAAACAAATACATAATAAACCAAAACATATTAAAATTATATTAATTGGATAGCTCATTCCAAGGACTACCATGATCATTTGAAATAAATTTTAAATGAATTCATTTGATCCTCCAAAAGGTAAATTAGAAGTGATTTTTTATCAGCATTTTGATAGGTGTAAAGGAGACTCCGTTGTAGGTATGGTTTAAAAATAGCAAGGTTCTATCCAAGGGGGGTTTGATCTAAGGTGGTTTGATCAAAACCTCTTCAATTGGAATCCTTAAAATGGAACTTTTTAAGGCTTAAATAATTATATTTTCTAAAAATATGTGATTTAAGAAAAAAATCAGAATCTCCCAAAAATTGTGAACCAACTTTGTGGGATCACCCTGGGCATAAAGCAAGTTATTGTAGAAGGTCTAAAGGAGTCAATATGCATTCTTTGAGAATTTGAATGTAATATGTTATAAATGTCATAACCATGGTCATATTGCAAAGCACTATAGAACTAGGTTTGTGAAATAGGAGAGAAGAAATGATCTTTTACATAAGAAAAATTCAAAGTCACAAGCATCTAATGATAAGAAGAAACCAGAGAAGAAGGTTTGGAGAAGGAACCAACATGAAGGAAAAGAAGAATAAAAAAATGTGCATGCTGCACAAGAAACATCAGTGCATGCATAAATATTAGCTTGAGTTGAGGGGGAGATGCTTTTAGAGGCATTATTCAAACCCCTTAGATAACAAAAAAGAGGTTGTGTCTACAATAAATTGATGTTTTTTGGTTCAAAAGTTGGTGATAGTCCTTGTTTGATATTTGAAGTCAATATAAAGCTCATACTTCTTCATGACAGTGCCAGTGGTTGTGCACAGGTATCTGTTTCTTTGTTACAAGGTGATTGTAATGTAAATGAATTGCTTCTAAAGATTATTGATGTTTGTCCTCAATGCAACAAATGACTTTTATGGTTTATTATTTTGATATGTTACAAAGGAGAAAAGGGAATATCAATCAAAGAGAGTAGGAATCACAAGTCTGAAAAGCTTGAGGGACAAATTTGATCTTTGGTTTCAAATGTAAGGATTACTATTTACAGTTGGTTTTCATGCTTGTCAAGTGATTTTAGTCACAAATCAAGTGTCAAGATGTTAAGTGAACAACATGGAATATTCATTCAACTTAGACTCTACTCTCTTGTCTCCATTGGATGGGTATGACTATTCTTGATGCAAGGAAGCTCTTAAAGGTAGTTGGCAAAGGTATATGTGTTGATAGTTACTACACTCATGACTTTGAATAGTTGTTGCTTGAAAATGACAATAATCATACAACACATTTCTTTTTCTTTAACAATTCTTTCTTCTTTTGTCTTTATCCTTGATAGATTGATTGTACATTCCTTGATGAGATAGAGTCAAATGGTGCAAAACTTTGACATATACAATGCAAACAGTTAGTAGCAACTCCTTATTTGCAATTATGGGGAGATATAGTTGTTATGGCGATGTTGATGTCATAAAGGTGTACAACATGATAGCACGTGTCTTGGTCAATGAGACTTGAACAATAGAAATGAATCTTGTCACATGGGGTGTAATGATTATAGGCACAAAGATTGGTTATGTTGATCATTTCATGATGCTTAATGATGCAAACGTAATGTTTCTCATTTTTTATGTTTTCAAAAAATATGTTCTTGATCTTGATCCATTCAAAGGGTGTTTGTTCATTCATTGAGTTTCTTGTTAAGGATGCCAAAGATGTTAGTTCATTGATGTCAAAAAATATCAGTGTTGATGTCATATGCACAGGTAATTGGTTGATGCAAACTGCAAAGGCGTTGATTCATCTCATGAATGATACTTTGGCTTGGCACAAGGTTCATAGTGAATTATAATTTTATTGGTGTTCATAACTTATGCATCTCAACTTGATCTGCTTCAGCACTATTTCATGAATTTCAAAGACTTTGTTGAAATTGCAAAGGCGTTGATTCATCTCATGAATGATACTTTGGCTTGGCACAAGGTTGAGAGTGAATTATAATTTTATTGGTGTTCATGGTTTATGTATCTCAACTTGATCTTCTTCAGTACTGTTTCATGACTTTCAAAGACTTTTTTGTCTTTGAGTTACTACAGGAGTTGCCACAATGTCAGATTATAGGTTTGCATAGTCATTTGATGTTTGGTCAATACTATTTTTTAAAACAATGACCTTGTATGGTATTTGATCTTTGCATTTGGGGTAGTGATCTTAATAATTTATTTATTTTTTAATGGTATTTGATTGACATAACATAATGCTCCATTTGTGTGCCTTTTCCTTGGAAAACATATGAGATAGAACTTCAAAGAAGAAATGAATCCACATGTACAAAGGTGTTAAGAACAAGATCATGCATCATAATGAAATTTGACTGCTAGTTTTTGCACAATCCTGTTTTTGTCTTGTTCTATATTGCATAAGTACTTGAAGGTAATTGAAGGTGATTGGTCATTGATTCAAAGTTACATCATTTTGGTTCATGCTAATTCAAAGAGAAGGTGATAAAACAATGGTATTCCTGCTTATATTGATACCTCAACCAAGATTCAAGTATGTCTCAGATAGTTTAGATATGCATTATTTTATGGTCCAAGTATTCTTATTGTGAGATAAGGGCAGTATAGCCATTGTAAGAAATGAAGATGAAAGTTATTGGGCACCTTGACAGTGTGGTATTCATGAGTTTTTGATATGAAAAGTGTTTATCTACAAAGTATAGCAATTGCCTGAAATGATTTGCTCTGGTGTAGTGCTGGATATAGTTCACATTTACTGCCAGTAATCCATACACTACTTCAATGCAATATTTTGTTGACCATCTCTTTGAGTTAATATAATTGGTTAGCAAGTGATTACAATGTTTGTATGTCGTGACTTTGGTCTGCTATCCTAGCATTGGATAGTGAAATGTTTGGAATGTGTGGTGAATACTATTTGACAGTTTAGACAGTTGGGTTGCACAATAGGATGTGAAACATAAATAATGGACTATAGTATATTTAGTCCATTTTCTTATAGTTGTGATTTCTTATAACTCATTGGTTATACACACTCCTTATGATAGTGCCTTATTAGTGATAATGGGTTATAAATCAGTGAATTTTCTATGATGATAGAGGGCTTGAAAAACTTGATAGTAGCAGTGGTTGCTTGCTTGCTTACAATTTTCATGATATATGGTTACTTCTGATCATTGTGATACTTCAGTGATTTGGTCATTTGGTTATGGTAATGCACTATTCGTGAGTTCTTGTTATTGACATTGCTTGGTATGTATGTTTCAGGTAATCCTTGTGATACATGTTTGAGTTTACATCATTTTAGTCACTGTGATACATGTTTGAGTTTACATCTTTGTAGTGTTGGTTTGACAATGCTCCTCATTATTACTTGGTTACTATTGATAGTAATAATTTTGTTGGAATTTTTTTGTTTTAGATTCTTGTTATTCTTACAGTGAGGTGATATTGACGATCTTGCTATTTCATTTCTCATTTTAATTTAATTCAAGCATTTGGAATTCCTGATGTTTATATAGATGATAAATTTTTGATGATAGTGAAACTTTGTTAGTTGATGAGTAACTTGCAAATAGTGTGTCCCTTTGTCATTGTTGTCAAAGGGGGAGAAGAGAAATTAGATATAGGGTGCACTGATTGGGTTTATTAATCATTAATTGGTTTGACATCAATACCAAAGGGGGAGTTTATTGGCTTTGGTATTATTTGTCATTGATGTCAAAGGTCATGGAGAAAAGACAAAGGTTTGGTGTAGTTCATGTTGATGAATGTTGTTTTGGTACAAAGGGTAGAGTGCTCAAGACATTGATGTCAATCATGTTTCACCTTGGTAATTATTTGAAAGGGTACAAGCATATAATATCTTCATTATGGTTGACAAGTGAATAATGTTGTTTGTCATGGACTTCACACTAGCACATAGTGCCTTGGTATTATAGGTCAACATAAGCATTATGATGTTTTGATACTCATGCAAATTAAACAAAACATGATGACACAGGCTGGCACAATGATTTTTGTGTCTTTGATATGCAAAATGAGAAATGACAATGAAATATATATACATCATTACAACCCTAAAATTTATCATCGACCAAACACTAAGGCAGTTTATTGTTGAAAGTAATGGCCATGTTAGGGCTTGAGAAAGCTTGGAAGATTGGTGATATGACAATTGGAAATGAAGAGATGGTTTTCAGGTAGTATGTTTTTTAGCTTCTACAAGGTAATATCAATCTCCATTTGCAAGTTTGCAATGCATTCAAAGTGTATGTTGACCTTTCTAAAGTGCATGGTTTAAAGGGTTTATTCTTTAAATCTCATATTTATCTATTGTTGTGCAATGCTGGAATGTGTATGTTCTTTCAGTCACATATATGTCTATTGTTTTGGTTTATACAATACCCTATTGCTAGGGCACAATTTTATACAAATACCTTGTTGTTATTACGGTGCAAATTGAGATTTATTTGTTTTATTGGTGTGGGTTAGTTTATTTAGTTTGCATGTACCCAACTTTTGGGCACAATCTCAACTATGGTAAAAGAGTGTGCTACATATATTTACCTCGCACAATGTTCATGGTTATAACAACATTCTAAATTGCTGAAAAGACAACTCCATAGTGATTTCTAGAGGCAGTTATGGAAGGTTACTTTGACTATTTTTGAAGAGGCAGTTACAAATGAAGGAAGTCGTTATTTGAATATTATAAAAAGTGGCATTGTCACTGGATATTATTTTGATGCACTTTATTGTTATATCATACTCTGTAAGAGTTAATGTTCTTGGAAAGAATATTGAAATTTGTTTTTTGAGAATTTATATGTAAAAACAGTGAAAAATAAATTCATATGTTTTATGTTTTATAAGTTTCAAACTCAATGAACCTTTAGGACATGAAATGTATTGATTTTGAAAGTTGTAATGAAGTGCAGTGAAACAGATAAATCCTCTGTCTTTGATTTTTTCAAGATTTAAAAAATGTTGTAAGGTCAAGTCAGTGAGACAAAGATTGACCTTTTTTCCAGTGAGGCAGTTGTTAAGTTGAAAAGCTAGTGAGGCATTTTTGTAGCTAGTGAGGTATTTTTCTAGCCAATAAGGCTTTGCTAGTGAGGCATTTTGGTAGCTAGTGAGGCTTTGACAATGAGGCATTTTTGTAGCCAATGAGGCATTTTTTGGCCAATGAGGCTTTGCCAGTGAGGCACAAAAAACAACCAGTGAGGCTCTATAATCAGTGGGATTCTATTAAGCCGGTGAGGCATTTTCTCGAGTGGGTTTTTATCCCTATGAGGGTTTTCCACACAAAATATTGTGTTATGATTCTTTTGTGGTCCATGTAATAATCATGTTTCATGCAATTTGGTCTCATTACTTTCTTTATCTACTTTGCAACATTTTAGTTTTCATGTTGTTTAAGGATTTTGTATTGGCTATCACATTTGGTTACACTTTTGAAATTGGACATTCAATGATTACAAAGAGGTTATGTGTTTTGAAAAACTATTAAATTGAAGTTGATTATTGAAACAATGATTCACCCCACCTCTCAGTATTTCTCGTACTCTAACAATCCCTTCTCCATGTATTTCATACCTTTCCTCTATTTTACCCTTTATGGGATGTTTCATCCCATTTTTTAACCTGGTGTATTATTTTATATTTTTATTTATGTTTTTATTATGATGCCAATTTTTGTAGAGACTTATATTATGATGATGATTCAATTTTATATCAATTTGATATTTTTTTAAAGTGATGCATATGTGAAATTGATTATATTGAGATGTTAATTGTTTATTATACTTTGATTAAATGATTATTAAAATAACTTATTGGTTTAATGAGGTGGGTGTAGGAGATAGTTATTTCCCCCTCCTAGACAAGGATAGAGCATCTCCATAGAGAGGGAAGTAGATCCAAATGAAAAATCTAGGACCACCATGAACCTAAGAACATACAAAACACACATACTATTTAATGTTTGATTGCAATGAATGCGAATGATCACCTTGAGTCATTTGATTTTTGAGTATTTGATGGTTTTTTATTTTTGAGTTGTATTATCATAAAATATTGTTAAGCATTACCTGTCATTGAGGAAATTGTTATGTTCTAATTGCATTACAAAAATTAAGGAAATATCTTTTGTTTTAAGTTGAGTCTATATTTATGTAAGTGTGTAAATAAGAGGATATTTGTATGCTTATATTCATGGTTATTATTAATTATTATATATAGAAATAAATAATTATAAAAATAAATGTAAATCAATCTTTATAAGACAAAGTAGTCATTTGAATTTATGTTATATAGGTTATAGATACAAATATATATTTATATATATGGGATATTGCATATATGTATATATAAACATATGAATATAATTTTGATTCTATCTAAAAGGTGATATAAATTGTTAGCACCTTGAAATGAGGAAGAAGATCGAGAGAGTTGTAACTACTCCAAGTGGAATGTCACTTGCATTAAAGAGGCATTAATAGTAGTGGTATTACTCATAGAAGGGGGATAAATGGAAAATAAATAAAATTTATTATTATTTTTTCTTGGATGGAATGGAGGGAAGTGGGAGTTATGAAGAGTTTGATGTGGAGAATATAGGAGATAAAAAGAGAGAAATAATTTGTTGCATGGTATACTAAGGAGATATGGAAAACAAGTAGAGCTCAGTTCTTTGAGGAGCAATAGTAAATTGGTTGTAGTGAGAAATTATATATTACGCTTCATACCTATCTAAAATGTCCAATAGGTATATTTTCTTTGTGGAGTAAAAGGAATTTTAATTGCATGCAAGGAAAGTTTAGGGAATCTCTGTACTCTACAATCTTGCTTATTTTTTACTGATTCTCAAATGGGTTATGAAAGTTGTATAAATGATTATGAGCCTCAGTCTATGCAATTTATTTTCCAAAAAAAATCTATTTAAATATTTCTTCAAAGGAATTTGTTACAAAATAACCATTTGGATCCATATGCACATTTATCCTATTTGGAAAATAATAGTTCTTTGTAAATTTATTTTAGGGCACCGATTAAGTTTGTCACTATAAATGTTTGCCTTTAAGGCCATAGTTTTATTGGTTTAGCCTCTATGTATATGATATTAAAGACCACTAGGTTTGTATTTGTTCAAATTTTGTTATACTTGTTAAAATACCATTTGGTTCTTTGTACATGATTAATACCTTGCATAATATTATGTGATCAAACAAGTCAATGTTCCTTCATAAACCCTGTATAATATTAAAGAGACCATAAAGATATTTGTCAATATGTAAAATATGTGAAAAATTGTGTGATTGAATAGCTCACCATTATTACAAACCTACTATGAGATGGTATGTGACTGAATAGGTCACTTCTATTGTATACATCATGTCTAGTATATTTTGTGACTAGATCCAGGTAATATTTGTTTCTTTCTGTTTGAGAATCATTGGTGATTGAATAGGTCACTATACTGTCGATGGAATGTCATAAGTATGTGTTAGTCTCTATTAGCTTGAGATATGACTCTTTTGTTGTCATATACATCCATATGTATTCATATACATTGTTGGTTAGCCATTAATATAATTTTGTGCATAATTGGTCTACAAGTATATGCCTCAGTCCAATTAACAAGTTATCTCTATGTGTAAACCTTTGCATGTTCTTTTTTAGTCTTTACCAAGTTAATGAGGATTATTTTGAGCATAACCTATGAATGATTTGATTATTTTTAATTTTTTTTTGGGATGACTAAGCTTAAACCCTGATTGATTTTAAGTGGTATCGACTCTATTAATTGAGAAGGCATATGTATAGACCCTTCACTATGTTAAATTTACTCTCAACCATATATTTTTCATGCATTCAATAATGAATGAAATATGTTTGAAATCTTGGCTTAAATTTATGAATTTTTGTAAAGAATAGTCTAGGTCAAAACTCGAGGGAGATTTATGATTATCAAGTAGAAATTCTATAATCTTTGTGTATAAACATCAATAAAATGTTATGTATACGATCAATTATTATTATTATAAACTTAAGCCTCATGGCTATTCTTTATTTTCTATAAAAGGGAGTTGGATATATATATATATATATATATATATATATATATATATATGGGAGCATGCATAGGTAGTATCTATATTATTTATAAATGGAGATGCATATACATAAAACGTTATTTAAAATATGATGGTGCAAGTATGAGTATGCATGCATACATGTATGTATGTATGTATGTATATATTTATGTATAAGAGGATATAATCATACATGTGAATTTTTTTTAGTATATATTACTTATCAATGGTAGTGAATTTTCTTCCACAATAAGAAACGAAGATTTATGACTTTGGTATTATCAAGAATATGAGATTGACTAACCATATCATTATATGAATTGAATAATAAATTTGATTATCGATAACTAGTTTGAGAAAGAGGTGTATGAACATACAATGCACATTATCATGCTTAAATTTTATTAAAATCTTTGTCCAAATTAATGCAAAATCATTTCTTGCATTGTCAGTTCACAATGTCTATTGAACAAATCAATAAAATATGTCATACAAGGTATCTATAGTTGTATGATAAATTTTTTGTATTTAGAACACAACACTAATTCAAAAATGACATGATGATCTTGGAGTTTCTCTTAATATTATACCCTCATGAAGGGTAGGTCCATTTTTAGTTGGAATGGTTAGTTTAAAAGCACTAGGGTATATTTTTTTTTAAACTGCAGGAATCGGGTAGCCCCCCTCTAAACTGTAGTGTGCCTGGTAAACATACCATCAAGTTGTACAAACATGTAACAAGTTAACTCATAATAAACATTACATAAAATAAACAAACAAACAATTATTTATAAATTTGAGTCCCAAAACATCCCAAAAACCTACCTTCACATTTACTCCTTTATGGAAACCTATTCTATTTTCTAAAACTGAAATCTTTAATTATTGGTGTTAGTTGACCAAATCAATGAATCTATGATATCTAAAAAAAATCTAATGATTATAACGTAGATGGATAAGATACCTAAAATTTCATTGGTTTAATAATATCTAATGATTATAACGTAGATGGATAAGAGGTATTGTCCACGTAAAAAGAAAGAAAAGTAAAAGGCAAGAGGCAGATCCATTGGAACCAAACCAAACAGAATTTCAAACATTCAAAGAAACAGATGCCAAACCAGAGCGCGGGTCTTTAATCTTGACGTTAATATAAACCAATAAAATTCAACTTGAAAAGAGTTGGTGTGGCAAATAACGTGGATTTAATGGACTGCTGTTCAATGTAAACTGGTTATTATTATTTTAGATTCGTTTTTTTAGCTGTTGTTCAATGTAGACTGTTGACGTTGTATCTATTTTTAGCTGTCTTGTTATGGGCTGTTACTATCTGATTGCTATTGTTTTAGACTGATTTTCTGTTGTATTCGATTTGAGTTGTTTTTAGTTTGAATCTGTACTTTTTTTCATAAGTATTTTATAAATTTAATATAAAATGTATTTCATAAATTTAACGTACAAGTTAAGTAAGTAAAAGAAAGAAATAATGCATAGAGATGAATTATAAGAATTGTAACATAAGGTAATTTAAAAATTTGATGTAAGTTTTTGGATTCAACTGTGTATGTTTTTGTATGTACATTTTGGATTCTAGTGTTCCTCTTCCCGATGATGGATCGTTGAGTGTGATCCAAAACGTCGACACAAAAACATACATAGTTGAATCCAAAAGCTTGCATCAATCTCATGGACTGCGGAAAACTCATTCCAACTTAAAAAATTACTTAAACTTAAGTTCATTAAATAAGTGTAAACAAAAGTAAGTAATCAACTTAAATTAATAAGGAGATGTTGTGTCATAAATGTAGAAATACAATAAAAAATAAAAATATGAATAGTTAGTGTTGATTTGGATGTAAAAATGTATTTCTAAATGTTAGGGATCCACTTGTCAATGTTGAATTTCTATTATGTGTTGTTGTTCTAATAATTCACTTGTGTAGAGTTTTGAAATTAATTTTATGATTGTGGAAGCGCTCCTTGTGAGCATGGAACTAATATACTCTATAGAAGTGATCCTATAAATCATGAGAATGATATGAAACTTTATAGTCTATTGAAACTCACACATCTTGATCTCTAATATTTGAATTTACTAGAGTCTACAAAGTCAAATGTCTACAAATACCTTTTAGAATTTACTAGATTGCAAGGGTCAAGTTCTCCTAATGCCTAAATGGGTTGGATTTATGCATTTGAGAAAAAAATGAAGACATGAAAAAAACATATAATGAATCTAAGATGATGTGTTATAATAAATGCTCTAACCATTTTACTATGATGCTTTGGTAAATGTCCTATCAATAAATCTATAGCATGTTTTATGTATGATACATCATTGATGATTCTCATTAATGCATTTTTAATTAGGGTTAGCATTTGAATAGACCTTCATACAATATTTCCTACAAGAGATTATCCAAATAACAAAATATATGAAAAATGCCACAATTGGAAACACAAGAATAATATTTCATTGAAATAACAAATTCATCAAACCTTTTAAATTATACTAATTCTACCCAAAGGAAATATTACTTCCCAAGCATGTGGGATAAACCAATTTAGCAAAAGGGACTACTTACAAAGGATATGTGTATGATGTTTTTATTAAAGAAGCTTAATACCAAAGTAATTAATTAGGAAGCAATAGTGAGGACTACAAGTCCTAACAAGCCCTATCTCTTAAAAAGATTTATTATCTAAATCTTGAGGTGAGTAAATTGTTGTTGTAGCTAGAAGAGGGATTCTCATGTTATATCTTCAAGTTGCAATCAAAGTCATGAGAGAAGGACCTCAATGATCTGCTACATTTATAAAATGGGCACAATAATCTATCAAGAATAAACTTAGGTGTTAGTAGAAACGATCTTTTAGTACACAACTCACATACTGTAGATTGTGCATGAATCTATTAGCCAAGGGATTACTTCAAATAGGAGACATTTTTTTTTTTAATGGAGCTTGGAAGAGGGAGGAAGCTTCAACATGCATGCGATAGAACAACCAATTACTTGTAAAAATTTATAAATTTCATAAAACTTGGGGGAAAGTTTTTGACAAGTATTCAACTTCAATGAATACTAAGCTTATATGGTTGTAGACAAAGGAAGACCTTGTTGCCAATAGTGAAAGTGTGCTCTAAAATATTTTGATCAACTTGTAGCTTTATGCAATTCTATGTTAGGTGCACAAGTACTCCTAGGGTGTGAATTTAATGGTGTCACATGTGTGAAGGGTGGAATCCACTATGTCTACATTTGAGTTTCCTAGTATGTATGTCTAGATATATGGTGGTAATTGACCATACATGACTACATATGAAGTAATCTTGATTATTTTGTGAAAAGTGGTATTATACCACTATTAAGACAATGCTAACCATTTGGTCTATTGATGTTGTTGATTGAAAGAAAATAAATTTTAATAGGCCTTCAAATATTTATCATCAATTTGGTTTGGCCATTAGTTTATGGGGTAAATGCACAACTCATTTTAAGTTGGATACCATGATATAAAAAAATTATTTTCATAAGTGACTAGTGAAAATTGGATCATCACCATTGAAAATGAAATCAACTATGTCATCAAGGTGAATAATTTAATCAAAGAAGGTTTGGGCAACAATGGAGGTAGAATGAGGATGATCTAAGGCACAAACTAGGCATATTTCAAGAGGTGATCTGCTACCAATAGAATGATTGGTTTCTATGTAGACTTTGGAAATAATTCAATAAAATTTATGGAAATATCTATCCACACTTGGATATGAATAGGAAATTTATACAACTAGGCAATGGTGGAAACAATTTTATCTTTGTTACATTTGAAGATCTTTCATTTCATCAAATTTTTCTTGATATCATTTTTTATACCTTAGACTAGGAAAAATATGGTAAAATATTTCATACATTTTGATGAACCTAGAGTGACTACTATATGGGATGACATGAAATTTAGACAAACAAAATATCATTAAGTTGATTGGGAGGCTAATACTAAATAAAATTTATATCAAAAACAAGATTCATCCAATGAATAAGTGAGCTTTGAAGAGAGATGAATGGAAACCTATTGCATGAGCTTTTTAATACAACTATCTCATTAACATTATTGATGTAGTTCACTTAGCCAAGTAAGTGTGGGTAATGAAAAAGCACTAAAAGTATGTTTATCTTCAAACTGGGGTGATCCCACAAAGCTGGTTTACAATTTCTGGGAGATTCTATTTTTTGTTGAAATCATATATTTTTAGAAAATATAATGATTAAATCCTTAAAAATTTCCATTTTAAGGATTTCAATTGAAGAGGATTTGATCAAACCACCTTAGATCAAACCCCCTTGGATAGAACCCTGCTAGTTTTAAATCATACCTACAACGGAGTCTCCTTTACACCTATCAAAATGCTGATAAAAAATCAATTTTAATTTACCTTTTGGGGGTTCAAATGAATTCATTTAAAATTTATTTTAAATGATCTTGGTAGTCCTTAGAACTAGCTATCCAACGAATATAATTTTAATATGTTTTGGTTTTATTATGCATGTGGTTTTTTAGTTTTATTAAACATAGGTTTTTCACTAAAAATCAAGCTATCTGTTCTGCACATGTGAAAAAATATCATATTATCAAAATAAGATTAAAAAAAATATGTTCAGGCTGGGTATTGATGTCCTTGATCCATTAAAAAATGAAAATTTGAATTTCGATACATACAAAAAAAGTTATGTTGTATATAGTCCACCTATGTTTCAATTGTAATTGGTTTGACTTTGAAACTTGATTAAAGAAAAAATATTTTATAAAACACTATGAAATCAAATGAAAGTGCTAGATATAGCAATTATAAATATAAATTCAAAAAAAAAAGAATTTTATCCTTCATACAAAAAAAATTATGTTGTATATGGTGAGCGTCACTCCTTAAAAATGCTATTTAAAAAAAAAAAAAAGTTTTCGGAGGAGATGGAAAAATAAGTGCAATATGATTCCAAAAAAATTGAAAAAAATATATTTAGAATCTATAGACAAAACATCACAAATCACTAGTTTGCATCATCTTCAAATTCCTCACGGTTTAGCCGCTATAGGGCTTGAAAGTGAAGATTTAGTTGAAAAAAATCAGTTCAGTGTCCAATTTGCCCAAAAATTGTAAACCAGTATTGTGGGATCACCCACTGACATTGTAGGCACCCAAAATTTACTTGTAATTCTTAACACTCACTTTCTATAAATTAATTAATTAAATTAATTATATTCACCATTCTTTTTCAATTGATTTCCCTTTGTTTCCTACGCTTAATTAATTAAATTAACTTAACTAATTAATAGTGGCTCCCATATTGCCAATAGTGGCATGGAGTGATGGTTAAGTTATTGTGTTGTTATTCTTGTCATCAAGGTTCAAACCCCATTGGGGTATAATTGTTGAGAATTTATATTGGGGATGAGCTCCCCTGTTTATGACCTCACCAGTTCATAGCTCAGGGTCAAAAGTGTTTACCCCTCTTTTAAAAAAATAGTGGCTCCCATATTCGTCCGACTAATCAATTAATTAAAAAAATAATCAATTATTTAATTATGTTAATTAATCTATTCTTAACATTCCCTGTAATACTTAAATCATATCACTAAAGGACATAATACATTTATCCTATCGTCTCAAATTTTTGATTCTTCAACATGAATCAATATCTTAATTGTACACCTTACATGTGTAAGAATGCTTGAATCACCTCACTACTTGCTCACACATGTTTGATCATGCTAACTTGAAACCATATTTGACCTCCACCTCATCCCTTAATCTTAACTCATCTCCACTCTCATACTCACACATGTATGAGAATACTCAATATTAACACATTCACCTCAATTTTAACACATGTGTGAGCATTCCTAACCTTCCACCTCATCATCTAATATTATTAAATTTATATATTCTAATTTCATCCCATAATTTGATCAAATCTCTTCCACTTATTATCTTCTTCCTTATTTTGACACTTCTCAAAAGTCTATAAAATCCATCCATGTAGTCAAATCTTAGCCCTCCATTTTCCTCTTGGAAAATTTATTTAAGATTGGTTTTTCACCCTCATTTTATCAACTAAATATATTCTAACCTTATGCTATCAAATATAGTTTCAATTAATAAAAATCCATACACATACTAGATCACTTGGATCAGATCTCAAATATTGTGGATGTTTGATAAAGTTTTGTTATATTTGATATTATTTTTTTACTTCATTTGTTCTATCATAAGTGTAAAATTTTATTTAAGTTTTTGGGTTTTTTGTTTGCATCTAATGTATTATTTTTAGCTCAAATAGAGGGTCCAAAAATATGATAATATATTTTCCACAATATTATCTTCACATTTTATGTAGCTAATCTTATAGTCATGCCCCCAACAACTTGGTGACCCACTTCTATTTCTCAAGAGACTTGCTACTCCAAAAAAAAAATTGAGATTATGGTCGTTACTTTTAATGTAAAAATGTATGTCAACAAGGTATGGATTCCATTTGTGGATGATATGAAGAATGGATCATTTACTTCTCATAGGTGGAACAGTTAATACTTTTCCATTTAAGACTTTGTTAGGGGTGATCCCATGTAATACTGGTTTATCATTTTTGGCCAAACTGGACATTGAACTGATTTTTTAAAACTAAATCTTCACTTAGAACCATGACAACAAATATTTTTTGGTGGCAATAAAAAATATATCAACCTAGTTGGTGGTTAAAACTTTTTAAAACCAAAAAATTTTATATTAATAATCCTACAGTTAATTAAAACCAATTTGTACTAGTCGTTGACAAAGGTATGAGAGATGCGATTGTTGGCAAATGAAACTCTCTTCATATGCTTAGTTAGCAGACAATGGTGCTAGAGAGGATAGGAATACGCTCTACGATAGAGGAATATGCTAACACTGCTAGATAGACCTATGAATGACTACAATTGTACTATACGGTCGATAATTTTTTTACCTAATGCCCTAAATAAAGATGTCAAAATTAGACAATTTGACAGTCGTTCCTTAGGTTCTTGAGCCATTCGGATGCAATGGTGAGGTTTATTTTTTCCCAAACTACTCCAAAAAATCAGCTACCCCTTGGATTTGGCAACTAAAACCCTTCCTTCAAACCTTTTTAGATCAATCAAAATATGTCAAATTTTGACAAAACCAAAGCAAAAATTGACTTTCTTTGATGCCCTAGATTCAATGACAAGGTCCACAAAACCCCAACTCACACCTAGTAAAGGTCTCACGCCAAGATAGGTCCATTAGATCTAAGAAGAAAATATGCAACAATGAAGCTCTAATGCCATGTAGGAGTTTATGGTGAACTCCTCAACACCCCAAGATCACTTGGAAGACAAAATAACTTCCATAAGAGAGATGGAAAAAATATTATTCTATGATTAAGGATGAAAGAATACCAAAATAAATATGACAGCCAAAATGAATATGGCAGCCACAATGAATATGACAACCAAAATGAATATGGTAATGTACATATGATGCCTTGCTTAAATATAGGCAAGGTGAGGAATATGATTAGACAATATCATGTGACAAGTGTCTTAATCTTATCACATGAGACAACTAACTCATAACAACCTATGACACAAGCATTAAATAAATACCAATCGGATAAGATAAGTGACAACTAATGCTTAAGTAGAAAGATTCCTTCTTAGGACCTAAGTGGACTTAACAATGTAAATATGACCTAGATAGGTAAAACACATGTTTACACCAACAAGATGAGGGGATATCAAAGGGATATCACTATTTAGGAACAAATCTTATTCAAATTATGATTATAAGAATATGCAAACAAAAGTATAGCCAAACCCTAAAAAAATATGGCATAAGAGGATAAAATTATAATAAACTTAGATCTAAAAATCCTAAATGAAAATAAATTAAAAACCCTAGGTGGTGTAAGAGCATACAATTCACAAAAAAATAAAAAAATATTAAAAACATAGTATAATCACCTATATCAAATGAAAGTGGAGTCAACAAATCAAAAAAATATTTTTTAAAATTAAATGCAATGGATAAGAGCACTTATCTTTGGGAAAATAATTAGGAACTAATGTTGATGTTGTGGATAATCCAATTGCCAAGGCTTTGAAAATGAATTCTTAATTAGTCCGATGAATGTTTATGGAAATGTGGACTATTGGAAATCTCTATGGGCTGAATTTTTGTTCCTCAATACTAACCTCAAGCATTGCACACATGATCTAATATGTGTGAATGAAGTGTGATCCATGGGAATGATTTGATAGCATGTAGTTCCAACATATTTTCACCTTCACTTATTCTATGTCAAAATTTAGCAGGTAATGATTAAAAATACCTTTAAGGAGATTGCCAATTTTTTAGGTTCAAGTTCAACTAGGTCAATCTCTTGTATGGACCAACTTCATAGCTTTGATTGAACAATCATAGACAACATTCTTGATCATGTAGATGGCCTATACGATTATGAGGAGATTGATTCTTTTTAAGCTCCAAACCTAAATATTTGTATAATGAATTATCCCTATCATTCCATATGAATAATTACATAAGCCATTGTCTTTAAATGCCAAAAACATAGCATCAAGTTGCACAAACATGAAGCAAGTTGGCTCATAATGACTACTAGGAAGGGATAGGAGTTTGAATTTTTTACTTCAAAAATTTAAATGCTAGGGTGTATCGTAAGCCACTTGGGATTATTCATAAGGTGTACAAGATTGACCTAGGGTAGACAAGTGACATTTTTAATGGAATTAATGAATGTTTGGATATGGGTGTGAGTGTAGGTGCAATGCATGTCATGTAATAGTAAAAATATGTGAGATTATATAAAATAGGGATGATATATGCCCAACTATATAAAAATAAGTGTAAACAAATGTGAAAAAGATAGAAACATACACTAAGTTGTAATCCAAATTTAAAATAAAAATGTACCACTTATTAATTTATACTTATACTAAAATATTCCATCAAAATAAATCCAAAACTAAATAAAAATTGACACATATAAACAAATTTCACCATCATACATATTTGATTTACCAAATCACCAACTTTTACACCTTAAATAAACCATTACACCTCTTGATTTTATAAATTTGAGTCCAAAAACATCCAAAAATCTACTCCACATTTACTCCTTTTATGGAAACCTATTCTATTTTTTAAAACTGAATTCTTTAATTATTGGTGTTAGTTGACCAAATCAATGAATCTATGATATCTAAAAAAATTCTAATGATTATAACGTAGATGGATAAGATACCTAAAAATTCATTGGTTTAATAAAATCTAATGATTATAACGTAGATGGATAAGAGGTATTGTCCACGTAAAAACAAAGAAAAGTAAAAGGCAAGAGGCAGATCCATTGGAACCAAACCAAACAGAATTTCAAACATTCAAAGAAACATATGCCAATAAAACTCAACTTGAAAAGAGTTGGTGTGGCAATTAATGTGGATTATAGCTGTCTTGCAATGGACTTCTGTTCAATGTAGACTGTTGAAGTTGTATCTATTTTGAGCTGTCTTGTTATGGGCTGTTACTATCTGATTGCCGTTGTTTTAGACTGATTTTCTGTTGTATTTGATTTGAGTTGTTTTTCAGTTTGAATCTGTAAATTTTTTTCATAGTTTAATATAAAAAAGTATTTCATAAATTTAACCTACAAGTTAAGTAAACATAAGAAAGAAATAATGTATAGAGATGAATTATAAGAAAAGTACATAAAGTTCATTAAATAAATGTAAACAAAAGTAAGTGATCAACTTAAAGTACTAAGGAGTTGTCATGTCATAAATGTAAATAAATTTTATGATTGTAGAAGCGCTCCTTGTGAGCATGGAACTAATATACTCTATAGAAGTGATCCTATAAATCATGAGAATGATATGAAACTTTATAGTCTATTGAAACTAACACATCTTGATCTCTAATATTTGAATTTTTCAATGTCT
The DNA here is from genome assembly GCA_007115665.2 of Sequoiadendron giganteum. NCBI lineage: Eukaryota > Viridiplantae > Streptophyta > Pinopsida > Cupressales > Cupressaceae > Sequoiadendron > Sequoiadendron giganteum. The sequence continues at coordinate 20,339,040 of CM021105.1, forward strand.
ACAAACACCTTTTGGAATTCACTAGATTGCAAGTGTTAAGCTCTCTTGAGTCAAATGTCTAAATGGGTTGGATTTATGCCTTTGAGCAAAAAATTGAAGACATACAACAAACATATAATTAATCTTAGATGGTGTGCTATGTAAATTCCATAACAATTTTACTATGATGCTCAAATAAATGTCCTATCAATGAATCCATAGCATGATTTACATGATGCATTATTGATGATTCTTATTTATGCATTTTTAGTTAGGGTTAGCATTTGAATACACTACTTGATACACTCTTTCCTACAAGAGATTATCCAAATAAAAAAATATATGAAAAACGCTACAATTGGAAACACAAGAATAATATTTCATTCAAATGACAAATTCACATTATAATATATAACTATCCTCTTTGAAGGGATGATATCTTGGAGAAATTCTCAATATAATATAATTCATGCATGATCCATTCTACTATCAAACCCTTTATTATACTAATTGATCCAAAGGAAATATTATTTCCCAAGCATTTGGGATAAACCAATTTAACAAAAGAGACTACTTACAAAGGATATGTGTATGATGATTTTAATATTTATTAATGAAGCTTAATATCAAAGTAATTAAATAGGAAGCAATAGTCAGGACTACAAGTCCTAACAAGCCCTACCCCTTAAAAAGCTTTTTTTCTCAAAATCTTGAGGTGAGTAAATTGTTGTTGTATCTAGAAGAGGGATTCTCATGCTACATCTTTAAGTCGCAATCCAAGTCATGAGAAAAGGACCTCAATGTGTTGGGGAAAGAGATGGGTCATCTTAGAACGAAACATCTAAAACATCAGTGCCTTAGTGACTTTAATTTCTTCAAATCACCTCAAAGACACAAAACCACTATGCCATAAAGCGGAAGCAGGCATAGTTGTTTCCCCATTAATCCTTCTGAGAAAAGTAAATACAAAAAAATAACAGATTCAACACATACATAGATTCAAAACATAGAATCTAACAGCATGGAAGACAAACTAATGAGCACATAGATTTACGTGGGAAAAACCATTTTGGGTAAAAAATCCCACCCTCTAAAAGATCCAACCATTGTATTATTCAGCAACAAACAGAGTTACAATACAATCTCAGGCTCACAACCTTTACAAGAGTTACATCTTGTTCCATTTAGAGAATATAGTCAACAACATAGATCTGAGACCTTGCACTATTACAATGTCCTCACACGACATACAGTGAAGATTCATTTCATCTCACAAGTCCACACGCACAACCAACCTTTCGGCCAGTACATCCTCATGACCTCTTGCTTTCACATCTTCTCAATTCTGTGTGTCTCAGTGTTCATGGTTACAATGCTTAGAGCATACAGTTCGAACACGCACACTCTGCTCTTCTTGATCTAATCTCACATCACGATCAACCAGACTTTCGATCTTCGAACCCCCGATCTATCGACCTCTGTTGTCTATTCAACCAACGACCATCAAGGTACTAATTACCCCACCAAAAAGTTTCACCATCTCAGGTTGCGTGCACCACCCTTGCAACAGACATTGAGACGCCCTACAATAAATTTGCTCTCTGATCAAACCCTCGAGACAAGCACCCAAGCTTATGGTCACTAGCCATTGATTTGCAACAGCGATGTAAATCAACGAATGAGATCGTGACACGTGTCGTGACGCCAATCATCCACCGCTTGACAATTGAGCAGATCGATCAACCAAGCCTTGAGCTCCATCGCTAGCCATTCGTCAAACCTCTGAGGTTAGGCGGTCAACAATACAACTGCAAGCCAAAAGCAAAGCCATCAAGGTATGGCAGTTAGCCATTCAACCGCCAACAACCAACAAAAAATCTGCGGTCAGGAGGAAACCGCCTTCGTTAACACCGATCATCGTCGTAGCCGGGCCTACCGAGACACGCGTCCACCACTTGTGGAGTTCTAGAGCATCAAGGAGGGAATCTCCAATATTCCCAGGAGTTCATCCGGAACCGACATAAGACACTGAAAAGTGTCCAAGACCCTCGCACTCTGCATAAGTCTCTATCGAGACCCACAGAGCCACGTGTACGCCACTGAAGCAGTTTTGGGGAATCAATAAAGCACCCACCATATTCCTAGGGAGTTTCCCCGAAATAGTGACACGTGGCTGAAGCTAACATACCCTGCATGAGTTACTCGGGACCCACATTGCGAGGCACGAGACTAGTGAACACCATTGATCAAGTTGATAGGTGTCACACGTTGAGGCTATTCCGCTCGCCCAAAAAGGGTTCATTGATACTTCCCTCAAAAGGGGCGTGAAACATGACGAGCACCGTCGAATCAAATCCAACACAGTCGTAGATCAGGTTCATTGTTTGGTCCTACTCTAGTTCAACGCATATCGACATATCGGTGGGACAAGAATTGTCACCTGCCGATATGATATTGCTCTGCCGATAAAGCATGCCACCAGGCCAGACCCGTCGGGCCGTTGTTGAACCACCCCTTGGAGTCCCGCCAACTAGACAAAGTCTTGGCGACAAGGAACAAATTTGAACACATGAAGGTCTTAGACCAACGCGCTACAAGCCAGCAAGATTGAGGCACATTTTCCAATAATCTCCCACTTGACGAAGAGTTGTTGGCTTCCTCCAGAACCCAAACACAAGAATCTCAAACAATTCGTTTTGTGCTCCAATGAAGACACCAGTCTCTAGAACACAAGCATTAGATCCTTCAAACAACAAAGGGATTAGACTGCCACCACTCCACTATGCTCACCAACCATATAGAAGCAACACTGCAACAACTTCAAAGCTCTCCGATCATGAACACAAATGTGAATTCATTCTCCATAACAAGATAAAACATCAGTTAGCAACCAAGAAACTAACTGCTCCCATCAGACAGATCAAACCCACACAACTGAAAATAGCACCCACAACATGTGCTAATGCATCCAATCACCCATAACTCTAAGGTATTCACATCAGTAAACTCATGCCATCACATATCCACCCATCAACTGTAGAATACAAGCACCATGTGCCAACCAGTCAAGAAGACCGAACACATCCAGGAGCTCCCATTGCATCGGCAATATCCAAATGAATGCAAAATTGTAATGAGCACATTCAATGCGTCTCTTCGTTAACATTACAAAAAACAAGGCACCATCACAAGTGATCAAGGCATACCAAGTATACTAACAACAACACATAGAAGAGCATAACCATGTAGTATCCAGGAACATACATAATGATATGCAAAACCTGCAAACCAAACATGCCCTCCTACACACACTTCTAAAAGCCAATTGTGTCATGTATGATCTCCTTCACATCCCAAAAGAAAGCTTCTCAAAGAAGATCAAATTATCCCATACACCTATCTCCAATCAATTCTCAAAAGCACAAGGAGATAAACTATTTTGTCCACCTTCCACTATGAAACCTCCAAAATCTTAAAACAACAATTCAAGATCCATATCATGAAAGAAAGCATAAAACAACTCTGAAAGATATAAAGGGAAAATACCTCTCAAAAGAACTTCATTGTCGAGAAGACCAAGGAGTGGAAAAATAAAATGCTCCTCCAAGATATACAAGCCACCATGGATCATCCAACATAAATCTCTTCATTGATCTTTGTTGAACTCGCGTCCAACCAAGGTCTAGGCTACTCAAAATTTCAACTATAAACAACACCTTTCTCAAAAGGAATTTTAGCCTCACCTTATTCTCCATGTACCCATGAACACCTGCAACTAATCATCTCATGCTAAAATCCAATCCTGCATTACTGCACTTAACATGAAGTTCTCAAGCATATGACCAATGTACTCAAAACACAGAGAATTGCCAGACCACTATCAAAGCTCCAAACATCTGAAATTAGAACTTATCATGAGATCATGATCTACTCATCCCCCTTACGAGATACCATGCTTCAAGTGAACAAACTATGGTCTCAAAAGCAATGCAACATGAAAAAAATCTAATGCCCAAGCAAGAGTATACATGACATCAAGCAAACAGACTCTAAAACAACATCACCTGTCAAGCACCACCAATATCTTAGCCAAAGACTCCAAACATCCTCCATGGTTCCAAGATGTTGCACATCCTCAAATAGTGTCCATGAAAATGCAAAAGAACCCTTCTACAACAACAGGATCTACGACTCCCTCCTAGTAACATCTGCAACACTAAAGAAGATCATTCACCACTAGATGAAGAATCCATAGTCACTACTAAAGCTCCCACTGAACCGTGACACCGAGTTTTCCAAGCATCATGACCAGACATCTGTTGATTTGAAAAGCCTCTAGGTACAATCGACAACAATGCCAAACAACACCAAGATCTCCAAACCACACGGACCACACCATCATCGTCAAAATATTACACTAACCAGCGTACCCAAGACTTCAATGACATCATGATACACACGCTATAGGTACTCAATTCAATCCTTCCTCTCATCTCAAAGCAACGACGCCAATGCACAAGTGACCACAAACAAGGCCAACTAACAGATCTGCAGCAACATTGAAACAACCTCGTGGATGTTGATAGTCCACTTCCTAGTTGTCTCATAGTAAACATGTAGGTAAAGACAACCCACAACATGCTCAACCCATAGATCCAATCAATGAAGCTTGCAAATCTATCATCACATTGGAAACAACAAAAATGAGATCTCAAAGAGAACAACAATGTAGACAAACTTGACTCAAACACCCGATCAAAACCAAATCCGATTTGCCAATCATTTCCACAACTCAAGCACCATAGTCTAGAAAACCAGCAAGCAACACCACAAGAGTGTTGAGTGACAAATCACATACCAACACTCCCGTGTAGAGAAGACATCACACCTCCTCAAACCATGTCAAATTGCAACTATCTCATCTAGTCACACCCCAAAATCCAGGGTCTAGGAAATAGCTTAACAACTGCTCCACATAACCACAAGTTTTCCTTGACCGTGCAAAACATGAAAAACCACTGTGTTTCCAAAACGCCCATGCACATCCATATCTATTGCACATCTGGACGACCCAAGAGTCTGCACATAACCATCATGGTTAAATAAAATAATGAAAAGATAACATGAATATGCATCATAGACTTTTTAGGAAAATCTATAGAAAACCTTCAGAGCCAAAGAACATGAAACTGAAACATGCTAGTACAAGATATAGGTAATATAGAAACTCCAGGTCCATTTCAGACCAATTCAAAAACCACACTCATGCACAAGCATACAAGAGAGATAGGCTATTCAGAAGTTTTCAGACCACCCAGAGATCAACTTCATAGCCTTTATGCAATTAGGGTAACAAAGAACAATGCCTTCAATGCTAAGTCAAAACACCCAACACAAGCACAATACTCCGTGGTTGAATAGCAGCCCAAGAATTTCCATACGAATAGGGAGCCTCTCACACAAACACCTAGTATGAACCACGCTCTGCTGTAACACAACCATAAGCCTAAACTCACACCCCTTGCATCAGGATCATTCATTGCCAAACAGGAGTCTCAGACCACATCATCACAATATTATCAACTCCAATTTCTCCATCTTCAATGTCTTTCACACTGTGTGTTGTCTCAAAAGAGCAAGAAATTTCACTCACCAAAGGATAAATCATCAGCCGACTCCTTCAAATCTCCTCAAGCTATCCAGGCTAAGAAATATTTACAGAAGGAATCCATAGAACCGAAACACCAGGAACTCTTACATGCAACAACATGCAAGCACATGCAAGCATAAGAAAATCTCAGAAGAAGGCTTTGATACCACTTGTTGGGGAAAGAGATGGGTCATATTATAACAAAACATCTAAAACAACGGTGCCTTACTGACTTTAATTTCTTCAAATCACCTCAAAGACACAAAACCACTATGCCATAAAGCAAAAATAGGCACAGTTGTTTCCCCATTAATCCTTCTGAGAAAAGTGCATGCAAACAAATAACATATTCAACACATACACAAATTCAAAACATAGAATCTAACACCATGGAAGACAAACTAATGAACAAACAAATTTACGTGGGGAAAACCATTTCGGGTAAAAAACCCCACCCTCGAAAAGATCCAACCATTGTATTATTCAGCAACAAACAGAGTTATAATACAATCTCAGGCTCACAGCCTTTACATGAGTTACATGTTGTTCCATCTAGAGAATATAGTCAACAACATAGATCTAAGACCTTGCACTATTACAATATCCTCACATGACATATAGTGAAGATTCATTTCATCTCACCAGCCCACAGGCACAACCATCCTTTCGGCCAGTAGAGCCTCACGGCCTCTTGGGTTCACATCTTCTCAATTCTATGTGTCTCAGTGTTCATGGTTACAATGCTCAAAGCATACCATTTGAACACACACACTATGCTCTACTTGATCTGATCTCACATCACGATCAACCAGTCGTTTGATCTCTGAACCCCCGATCTACCGACCTCTTTCATCCAATTCAACCAATGGCCATCAAGGTACTAATTAAGCCACTGACAAGTTTCATCGTCTTAGGTTGCGTGCACCACCCTTGCAGCAGACATCGAGCCGCCCTGCAATAAATTTGCACTTTGATCAAACCCTCGAGACAAGCGCCCAAGCTTTCGGTCACTAGCCATTGATTTGCAACAATGATGTAAATCAGTGAATGAGATTGTGCCACGTGTCGTGATGCCATTCATGCATCGCTTGACAGTCGAGTAGATCAGTGAACCAAGCCCTGAGCTCCATCGCTAGCCATTCATCAAACCTCTGAGGTTAGGCGGTCAACAAAATAACCGCAAGCCAAAGGCAAAGCCCTCAAGGTATGACAGTTAGCCATTTAATCGCCAATAGGCAACAAAAAATCTGTGGTTAGGAGGAAACTGCCTTTGCTAACATCGACCATTGTCGTAGCCGGGCCTACCAAGACACACGTCCACCGCTTGTGGAGTTCTGGAGCATCAAGGAGGGAATCTCCAATATTCTTAGGAGTCCACCCAAAATCAACATAAGACACTGACAAGTGTCCAAGAACCTCGCACTCCACATAAGTCTCTGTCGAGACCCATAGAGCCACGTTCACCGCTGAAGCAGTTTCGGGGAATCAATAAAGCATCTACCATATTCCCAGGGAGTTTCCTCGAAACAACGACATGTGGCAGAAGTTGGCACACCCTGCATGAGTTACTCGAGACCCACCATGCAAGGAACGAGACTAGCAAACACCGTTGATCAAGCCGACAGGTGTCACATGCTAAGGCTATTCGGCTCACCCAAAAAAGGTTCATTGGTACTTCCCTCAAAAGGGGCTCGAAACATGGCAAGCACCGTCAGATCAAATCTATCGCAGCCATAGATCAGATTCACCGCTTGGTCCTACTACAGTTCAATGCATATTGGCATATCTGTGGGACAAGAATTGTCACCGATCGATATGAGATCGCTCTGCCTATAAAGCATACCGCCAAGCCAAACTTGTCAGGTCATCGCCGGAACACCCCTTGGAGTCCCGCCGACCAGACAGAGTCTCAACGACAAGGAACAAAGTTGAACACATGAAGGTCCCAGACCAAAGCGCTACAAGCCAACAAGATTGAGGCACATTTTCCAACATAATGGAATGGGCAACATTCATAGCCAATGTGGTTCCCTCAACTGTAGATGTATTTGATACTCTCTTAATTATTAACCCTCCTCTCATGTCAACGACAGGCTCAACAACTATTGGCTTGTTTGTAGTTGGGGAAAGAGCCCAAATAGCCAATGTGCCACACTTAGGATTGAATGTAGACCCAGTCAAAACAACCAATGCTTCATCCTATGATGAAAAAAATTGTGCATCATGCTTCTTCATAGTGTCCAGGGAAATAGTATATGTTTTATCCCATTCATGTAGGAGGAGGATGCCGCTTTCTCTCACAAGTTTCCTACCTTCCTCTGGTTTCATCTCCTTTTTCTCATATTTCATCTGAACAACCAATCTATTAGATATTTCTTTCTTGGATTGATCAAGAAATTGAGCTATTTCTTCATGCAATATTTTCTCAAATTCATCCTTTTTACTTCTCCACACAAATTCCTTGAAAATATTACTCTTAATAAATACATCATCCATAAATTTCAAACAGGCTTCTTCTCTTATATCATCAATGTTGTCTCTTTCTCCTATAATAGCCTGTGTCACTCTTCCCTCTGGGACTGGCAGATCATCTCTCTGAGGAGATGGCATTTCTTACATTATTTCCTCTCCAACCACAACAACATCCTCCTCATTTGAGTCAAGAGGATAATCAACCAACTGTGCCTTCTCAACTCTCCTTCTCTTTGGTTAGGATTCCCTAGGTAGTGAATCCATATCAATTATGTTATGTGGAGGATGAAGCTGTAGACTCAATATATGAAGAAGGAGAGGCCCTTGTTTTTTCCTTCATTATAAATCCTTTAGGTCTCCTTATCAAAACATATGGATTCTTTGGAGGCTGATATGTTGGCCTCTCTTAAAGTACAAGGGCTTTCCCTTTGTCATTTTCTTGTTCTTGGGCCTTTGATGCCTCTCCAATTTTTTTTTTTTTTTTCTATAAAATGGTTTGAATCCTCAAGACCAAAATCATCAACATTTTTCATTGTCCCCTTGAAAGAAGGGTCCCTCTTCTTCTTAGCATCTTCAAATTTCTCGAATGTTATCCACTTGGCTTTTCTATCTTGTACTTCCTTCTCATCGAGGCAATTTCTGATAACATCCTCTACATAATCAATACCATGATAATATTTTGACATGTTGATATGTATTCTTAATTTATTAATAAACCCTTCAAGGTCAAAACTTCTTACCCTTGATGGTTTCATTATATAGGGCATCAACATGTTAGGAATTTGCTTCCAATTATCTTTGTTCATGGAAAAATATAAAAATATTGTGAGGAATGGGAAGAAAGAACCTTTTCTCTGATTTGCCAAGTGGGTTTCCTCAATATAAGACAACTGCTACATCACCTCTAGAAAACAAATCCTCATTGGCACATATTTGGGTAGAGCATGTAGTGACAAGGGGAATCCATATACTCTTAACATAGTATAATCAAAATTGGCTATACAAACACCCCTACTGTGGCCAATTCCAAGCTCAGGTCTCCTCTTTGCTACCCTTAGAAAATCATGAAGCTCTGTTAGAATTCTAGGAAACTGGCCCTTCAAAAAGTACATTATCTTCACTGAGAAGAGATTGGTGAAAGCCCCAAAGTTGGACTGATGATAGTGCATTTCCAATAGATGTGTCCACATTTGGATTAGGAGGTCATCACCCTTTTCATCTTTCATTTTAATCTGCAACCCTGGACCCAAGTCCTTCCATCCCCAAGCCAAGCACATATGGCACAAAAGTGAATACCACTAGAAGTTTTCTCCTTTATCACTCCTTTTGATGTTGACTAACCCTTTATGGATAGCATCAGATATGTAGGATGAAAATTCATATTCCTTATTTACCATTGCATTTTGGATGTTTTCTACCATAAACATGAATGCAATTGGCATTCTTTTTAATGGTTCAAATCCCAATACTTGACATAGTGAATGATAAGTTTTTGAGAAATATCCCTCAAAAATATCCACTTTAAAAGGCTCTTTCTCAATTGGGGATATTCTAATAGTCTTCCTCTAAGGGTATTTAACCCTAAATCTTGGCAATAACATGGCTTTGTATGTGCTCTTATTTTTCTCATATTGATTTTTGAACTCAGCCAAGTTGATGGGTTTGTTCGCAAAGGGGTTGATGTTGAAAATCCCTAAAATAGATTCTCTATCCAACATAACCATGACCTTACCCATTGAGGTCCTTACAACCCAGATTGCATCACCATAATTTTTTCCATAGCTTTCAACAAATTAATATCAAGGAAGACATTGGGGACAACTAGTTTCCCTAAGTCGAGTCTCCACACATTGCATGTGGGGACGGGGGAATTTAGCTTTCCATACCAATATTTGAACAAATCTCATCTCGACGAGGTCAATCCAACATCCTGAACTCCATGGTAGCTATTGACAAAACTCTTATCTGCACCAGGGCCTTGCACCCTAACCCTTTGATTGGTTGAACCAAGTAATTGAACAATTAGGTCATCATGGAGAGATCATTTTGGGGTTGAGGCAGATGGTTGTGATTAAGGAGGAGAAATTTTACCAAAATTCACAAGAAAACTAGGGTTTATGAGTTGTTCTAGGGATTTCATGCAACTAATAATTCAATTTGGGAAATACATGATTTTATATGCAATAGTATATTTCTAGCTTCAAAATAAACCCTAGAACACAACCTAGGCTCAATAGAAAACGGTAAAAGATAATTTTGCAAAAATTAAGCAAGTATCAAGTAAAATTTTACTTACAGGCACACAAATGAAGAAATCCTAATTTTTGATGCAAAGAGCTCAAAACTTCACCAAATTTGATCTCCTTATACTTTGGAATGCTTTGGTAATACAATAATGCTTTAAAGTTACCTTTTATGGAAAAAGCATTGAATTTCGGGCTCTATGGTGTCTTGTCCGCTATTAATCGTCACTTGCGCAAAATAGCAAGCTTGCAACTACCCATTCTATATTTTTGAAAATTGGTCATATATCTGTTGTCAATATGTTTGATCAGATGGCTTAGATGAAGCCAAGAAAGTTTGAAAAAACTTGACCAACTTTGAAAAAGCATGGGCCAATAGATTTTTTCCACGTAGACATCCTTTTCCTTGTCACTAGGGTCCCCACCGTCCTTGAATAGGTCAAAGAAATCCACATGTCAATTCCCTGCATTTTCATGGTCATGCACTAGGCCAGTAGATCGAGGCCCACAGAATGGTAGAAATCCTCCCATATCATGCCACATGTCCCAACATGTGCACTGTTTAACCTCCCTTCACACTTTCAATACACAACCAAAAAATTCAACATCTTATGAATCCTTATCAGAGGTGGAGAGCTCACCATGTGGCATCATCCTGTGGTTCCATAGTCAATAAAGGTCTTCACAAATGGTTCCCTGTGAAATGGTGAGAAGTGGTCTACATTGTGCCACATAACACTCTTATAACCTTTAGATCTCGAGCCTACTATATACTTGCCATAATCCTTTGTAGAGGTTAGACACGTGGTGCCTTCCCGCAATTTCATGGATGAAGATTAAAGAATAAAATATAGAGTGTGGGATAATGAAACCAATAGGAATGAACACCTAGCAAAATGGGGCCCACTTGATAGGTAACCAAAGACTATTTAAACACGTACACAAAAGTTGTAACTTAAAGGGGGCATGAATAGGTCGATGGGAACATTAAGGCATAAATTTAAACCTTGGACCCAGGCATAGACATTAGACACATGATAAAATATTTCATGGACCTGCGAAAGGATTTTTAATGAATATTTAAAGGTGCATGCAACTAGATAGACCAGGAGAAAGGGGTCGGTAACTGGATAAATTTAATGGCGTAGGTTGTGACTTATGTGACTGGTAATCGACTATGAGGAGTCAATCAACGTTAAAGGAAAAAGCTAAGGCATGAAACTATTAGGGTTTAAAAAGGGTTTAAGGCTTTAAGTGAATCCTATATAAAAGGTTTTCACAAACCCTAGCTGACAAATGACCTTCAAAATGCTCAATATTTTGAAATGACAAAGCCTGAAACCACAAAATTTTTGACAAGTCCTATTAAGATCAAGGATGTTTCTTTCTCTCTTGGGGCTATGAAATCTCTGGGTCCGAATGACTTTCATGTTGGCTTCTTTCAAAGGTTTTGGGGGATTTTGGGGGGAGGATATCTAGAGAATTGCTAAAGAGTGTAGAGAGAAAGGTCATGATGCGGGCTTGTAACCAAAACTTTTTGGACCTTGTGCCTAAGTGTAAAAACCCAAAGTAATTTGATGAACTCAGACTGATTGCTTTATGTAATAGTATTTATAAGATTGTTACAAAGGCTATGGCCTCTAGATTAAAATTTTATTAGGGTCCATAGTTTTCAATAAACAAAATAGTTTTCTCAGTAGCATAAATTTTTTTTTATGGGATTATGGTTGCTCATGAGACCATTCATTTCATTAAGGTGAGAAAAAAAGAAGGCATGATGCTAAATCTTGATATGAGTAAGGCCTATGACTGGGTATCTTGGGATTTCCTTATTAAGATAATGTTAAGGTTCAGGTTCCTGCCAAGGGTGGTGCGATTGGGTGTTTATTTGCATTTCTATAGTGTCACATGCGATGTTGATCAATTGTCTGGGCACAAATGTTTTCCTTGCCAGTAGGGGTTTGAGGCAAGGTGACCCCCTTTCCCCCTTTTTTTTTTTTGATTGTTGTTGAGGTGCTTGGTCATGCCATCAAAAAAGAGCTAGATGTGGGGCAACTGAAAGGGATTCAAGTCTCGGGTGGGGTCCCCAATGTGACACATATTCAATTTTTTGATGACACTTTTCTCTTTAGGGAGGCCTCGACTAGGGAGGCTAGAGGAATTCAAAAGGTATTTTAGAATTATGAGAGGCGATCGGCCAAAAATTCAATACTAGTAAATTATGGATATTCTTCTTGAAAGAATTTTGTGTTGAGGTTTTTGAAATTCAAAGGACCTTGGGGTTTGAGGTTGATTACCTCCCTAGCTCATATTTGGGGATACCTTTGGTAGACAAGTGTATCTTTGAGGTTGAATGGAGGAAAGTGGTGGAAAATATTCAAAGTAAGCTTGCTTCGTGGAAGGGGAAGTGGCTCTTCCTCATAGGTAGAATGACTCTAATTAAGGCTACCCTTGCTTTTATGCCCATTTACACCATGTTTTCCTTTCAGATTCCTTGTAAGGTTGCTAAGGTCCTTGAGGATAGTATGAGGCACTTTATGTGGCGTGGCTCTGAGGAGGTTTTCAAATATTATTTGGTGAAGTGGGAGGAGGTGTGTTTTCCCAAATGCATGGGTGGGGCTGACTTTAGGATCCTTAGGAAAATGAATAAGGCCTTGAGTGCTAAGCTTGCCTAGTGCATATATGAGGAAAAGGGAAGGTTTTGGAGTAGGGTGTTGCAAGCCAAGTATTTGTAGAATGTTTTGAAGAACCTTTTGGATTTCTCTATTAACTTACCTATGGGCTCTAGTATATTGATTTTTTTGAGAAGTTGTTGCATTCTCATCAGATCGAACATAATTTGGAGGGTTGGTAGGGGGACAAGGTTCTTTTTTGGCAGGATGTTTTTCTTAAGGAGAAGGCTCTCAGAGAGAATCAATTTTTTTATCCTTTGGCTAATATCTTGGAGCCTAGTATAGGTCATTTGTTTAAGCCTTATATGGAGGGGTAAGGGGGCAGTGGTATTGGATTTCCCTGCACCTTCCTGGGGAAGATTTGAACAATAGGTGGAAGGTTATTTTGGGGAAATTAATATGTGGCCCCTCTTAGATTAAGAGGATAATATCATGTGGAAGGTTAGTGGGAATGGTAGTGTTTCTATAGGTTCTACTTATAAGAAACTATTTTGTCAAGTAAACTCTATTAGTTTGGGAATTTTGAAAAGGATTTCGAATGATAAGGGGCTTTCTAAGGCCAATTCCTTCCTTTGGATTGTGTGGAAGTGGCGTGCTCTGACATGGGATAGGTTGAAGTTGATGGGTCAGGCTGGTTCATCTAGGTTTGTTATGTGTAAAGATAGCTACAAAGAAAAATCATTTATTCATTCACTATGCAAGGTGGCAAGGGAATTATGGTGCATATTGCTTGCAAAGTGGGGTCTAATTTGGGTGATGCCATAAAATTTACCTAAACTGTTGGAGGGTCGGTCGCTTAAGATTTGGAGTTTGGGTCTCAAATTGATTTGGGATTGTGCTTCTGCTCTCTTGGTGTGGAACCTATAGCTTGGACGCAATAATTTTTTTTTGGATAAAGAGAGCAATGTGTACAAAACTAGGGATTTTTTAGAAAATCTACTTTATGAACTTGGGGAGGTGCATTGTAAAGAGGATTGGAAGGTTGAGGAGGAGGATTTGGTTTTGGAAAATAGGTGACCTTGCGGTTTAGATGGTTTGGGGGTTAGAGGTGTAAGTATGTTGCTCAGGTTAGTAAGGGGTTAATTGTGTGTGGTCTTATCCATAGCAAGGTTGGGTTAAACTCAATTACGATGGTGTTGCCAAAGGAAATCTCGGTAATGTTGGAGGTGGAGGGGTGTTCAGGGATCATAGAGGCTAACCTTTGGGTATTTATTCCTTTGAATCCGATATCAACTCTAATAATATTGTGGAAGCTAGATCTTTTTGGTTGGGTATGTTGCATGTTGGCAAAGAAGGTTGGAAGAATGTATGGGTGGAGGGAAATTCCAAAGTTTGCATTAACATTATGAATGGTCTCTCCTCCAATAATATTTGGTTTGGCTAGTTATTAGAAGATTGCAAGAATTTCGCTCTTCATTTTGATAATATAAAATTATCCCATATCATGCATGTTGGAAATAGAGTGGCAGATTGGGTTGCTAACCATGACATTAGGCTGGAAAATGTTGGCAGGATAACGTTCACTTGGAGGGAGCATTACTTGTCTACAATTATCAAGTTATTGCAAGAGGATATAAAGGCTCATCCATCTAATTAATTAAGTGTTGGGTGGCCTCAAGTTGCTTGGCTTCTTGGTTGTTGATGGTTTATGGTTGATTTTTTATTTATCACCATGTGGTTTTGTTGATGCTTATTTTCATAAGGTTTTCGTGTTGCTCTTTGTCTTTATCCATGCCATGTGGCCAGATGTGTGTTTATTGACGATGGCCATTTTTTGTTCAACTTCATGAGTTTGTACATTTTTTGGTTGTGTGTATGTGTGTGGCCCATTGATGGGCTCCTAGACCCATTTCCAAGTTTCTTACATTAAAAAAATCATATTTAGAAGGTTTGTGGCCCTTGGGTCCCGAACCTAGGTTTATTAATAAAAATAGGGAGTGTTAAATATTCTTTAGAATATAGATATATTAATATATTAACACTCCCTATATATTATTGAAATTTAAGAATATATGAATAATAAAGATAAGATAAGATTACATATCTACCTACTATAAATATAAACATTGAGTTGTCATGGGGAAAATAAAAGATAATATAGATTTCAAACATATAGAGGTATAATCAAGAAGCATAGAAGATACTAGTCACGATATAACTAGTGAGATAATAAAACATCTAGATCATATGCTACACAATAGTATAAAAAAATCACTATTTGAAATCTTCAACCATTGACAATTTGGTGGAGATTCCTTCATGAAAAACCAACCTATTGACAGTTACTTCTAGGTATTTTTATATAGTGATTATTGGCCTAGTTTTATATTCCCTCATTATGGAGGATGATTTCAAGGGTAGCAAGGATTTGGGTGATGCCAATTAGGTTAAATAGCTTAGTGTTGTGGCCCTCATTATTTGTTGTAAGGGATTAAATTTTCTCTTTGATGTTGGTAATTTGTGTCTTTATAATATTCAAGGCCAAAGTTTTCTCTTTGATGAGTCCTAAAAGGTTATCCATCTATAATGACAAGGAATTAATAAATATCTAGAATTTAAGATCAAGTGGGTAGAATGATGTAGAAAACATGACAAGATAAAAAAATTCCCATAATATATTGGGATAAAGAGTTGGAGTTGATATTTGAATAGAATGTTGTAGGACCATTGAAATAGGTTGATTAGAGTGTGCCTCTAACTCTATTTATGGATGAGAAGATAAACTAGATGTGGTGAGTATGAGGGAAAATCCAAAAGCATACATGTTTCATAGTATTGTGATTATTACATAAATAGTAGAGGTTGGGGCTATTACAAAGGAAGTAAATAAATTTAAACTTGGGGATCTTGAAGTGCAAGAGTTTCAAGGCCATTAATTGCAAAATTATGTAACCTATTTAAAGGACCAAATACAAGAGCTTAGCATGTTTCAAATGGATGTAGCAAGGCGGCAGGTGCATGGAAATGGGTAGCAATTTCATGGACAACTTACTTTTTCATCCCGAAATAGCAAAAATGCAAACGCGTTATAGTAAAACGCGCTCGTGTTATGGCTTGGTAATGACCGAGCCTAGGCTCGATCATTACCGAGCCTAATGTGGGTGTTATAAAACACGAGCATGTTATAATGCGCTTGCGTTATGGTTTAAATTTCAAAAAATGCGCGCATTTTGAGTTAAAAAATGCGCGCATTTTGAGTTCAAAAATGTGCATTTTTTGAAATAAAAAAAATATTTCCAAAACGCGAGCACGTTATAACGCACTCGCGTTTTGGTCTACATTGAAAATATTTTCTTCTCTTTTTCTTGTCTCTTTCTTCTTTTTATCTTTTAGGGAAACTATATACATGAAATAAACATTTAAGTTGAAGTTGACATTTATATATGAACATTTACTTTCTTATACTTTAAGTTACATTTCATGTATATACTTCCAGGATGTTTGAGAGTGGTTTCAGATCTCTATGAGTTATAATGCAAATTCTAGTTTTTGGAAGATCTTTAAAATTTCAGTAATCAACATGTCAAATTTTAGTAATCAGGAGGTTAGATTTTAGCAGTCAACAAGTTCTATCATCTTTCTCTCTCACTCTCTCCTCTCTACTCTTTATCTCTCCACTCCCTCTCTCTCTCTCCCTTCCTCCCTCTCTCCCCTCTCTCTCTTCTAGTTTTTGGAAGATCTCACAAATTTCAAACTTAGTCAAATTTCAATAATCAGGAGCTCAAATTTCAGTAATTAGAAAATTGTATTATTTCTCTCTCTATCTCACTCATTTTTATCCCTTACACTCTAGACCTCTCTCTCACTATCTCTATCCCTTTTTCTGACTCTCTCTCCCTTGATCTCAAGAAATCTCTGTCTCTGTCTCTGTCTCCTTTTCCCTCTAATTCTCTCTACCTCACTTATCTCTCCCTCTCTCCCACCTTCCCTCTCTACTTGTCTCTATCTCCCTCCCCCTCTCTCTCTCTCTACCTACCTACCTCTCCCTCCATCACACCCTACCACTCTCTCTATTTCTCTCTAGCTAACCTCTCTTTGACCTCCCTCTCTCTCCCTCCATACTTCTCTCTCTGTCTCTTCTTCCCTATCTACTCTTTATCTCCCATCTCTCTTTACCTACCTCTACATCCATCAAACCTTACCACTCTCTCTACACCTCTCTCCCTCATTCCCTCTCTACTTCTCTCTATCTCACCTCTCTCTCTACCTCTCCTTTCATCTCTACTTATCTTTATCTCCTCTCTCCCTCTCTCTACCTACCTCTCCTTCAAACACTCTTTATTTCTCTCTATCTCACCTCTCTCTCCCTCACTACATCTCTCTCCCTCCCTCCCTCCCTTGCTACATATATATATCCCCTCTCCCTCTCTACCTAGCTCTCCATCCATCACAACCTACCACTCTCTCTCCATTACTCTCTATCTAACCTCCCACTCTCTCCATCCATACCTCTCCCTCTCCTTCCATATCTACTCTCTACCTCCCTAGTCCTTCTCTACCTACTTCTCCATCCATCACTCCGTAACATTCTCTCTACACCTCTCTATATTGCTTCTCTCCCTCCCTCCCTCATTCCCTCTCTACTCTCTCTCTACCTCTCCTTCCCTCTCTCTCTCTCACTGGATGTCTCCCTCCCTACCTTTTCCCCTATCTACTCTCCATCTCTCCTCTCCCTCCCTCTACCTCTTTCTCTCTCTCTCTCACTCCTCCCTTACCCTCTTTCTCTCTCACTCTCTCCTCTTTATCTCACCATTCTCTCTTTCCCTCTTTGTAACTCTCCACTTCTCTATATGTCACCATTCTCTCTCTACATATATTTATCTCACCTATCCCTCTTTACCTCTCCCTTCCTCCCCTCTCTCACCCACCCACCCTCCTCTCTATCTCTATATCTCTCTACTTCTCTCTATCTCACCTATCCCTCTCTAGCTGCATATCCCTCCATCACTCCCTACCACACTCTCTATTGCTCTCTATCTCACCTCTCTCTCACCTCCCTCTCTCCCCCTCTATACCTCTCCCTCTACTTCCCTCTCTACTCTCTATCTCCCTAATACCTCTCTACCTACCTCTCCATCCATCACTCCCCACCACTCTCTCTATACCTCTCTATATCGATTCTCTCCCTCCCTTATTCTCTCTCTACTTCTCTCTACCTCTTTGTCTTTCTCTAATTATCTTTCTCTCCCCTAGCCCTCTCTCTCTCTCACTAGATATCTCTCTCCCTACCTTTCCCCCTATCTAATCTCTATCTCTCCTCTCCCTCCCTCTACCTCTCTCTCTCACTCTCTATCACTCTTCCCTCACCCTCTTTCTCTCTCACTCTCTCCTCTCTATCTCACCATTCTCTCTTTCCCTCTCTATAACTCTCTCCTTCTCTATATGTCACCATTCTCTCTCTACTTATCTTTATCTCACATATCCCTCTTTACCTCTCCCTTACTCACCTCTCTCACCCACCCTCCCTCCTTCCCTCTATCTCTATCTCTCTCTACTTCTCTCTATCTCACCTATCCCTCTCTACTTGCATATCTCTCTATCACTCCATACCAAAATCTCTTTATTTCTCTCTATCTCACCCATCTCTCACCTCCCTATCTCTCCCTCCATACCTCTCCCTCCATCTATACTTCCTTATCTACTCTTTATCTCTCATGTATCTCTACCTCTCCTTCCCTCTCTACTTATCGTTATCTCCTCTTTCCCTCCCAACCTCTCTCTCTCTCCCTAAACCCTCCCTCCCCCTATTTCTCTCTCCCCCTATGAGGGTTGAGAGTGTAAGGTTTAGTGTTTAAGGTATAGGGTTGAGGCTACAGGGTTAATTATATAGGGAATAAGGTTTAGGGTTTAGGATATTAGGTATAAAGCTTAGGGTATATGGTATGGGGATGATGGATGAGGGTTTAGGGTTTAAGGTATAGGGTTGAGGTTTGAGGGATAGTGTTTAGGGTTGATGGTATAAGGTTAAGTGTATAGGGTATATGGATTATGGTTTAGGATATTGGGTATATAGTTGAGGGTATTGGATTGAGGATATTAGATTTAGGGTTGATGGTTTAGGATTTAGGATTTATGTACAAGTTTAAGGGTTGAGGGTTGAGGTATAATGTTCAGGGTTAAGGGTATGAGGTTAAGTGTATAGGGTATAGGGATTAGGGTTTAGGTTGTAGGGTTAAGGGTATAAGGTATAGGGTTAAGACGTGAGATTTTAGGGTTTTCCTTTTAAGTATAGGGTTGAGGGATAATGTTTATGGTTTAGGGTATAAGGTTGAGGATGTAGGGTAAAGAGATGAGGCTTGAGGGTTGAGGTATAGTGTTCAATGTTGAGGGTATAGGGCTAAGTGTATAGGATATAGGGATTAGGGTTTAGAATAATGGGTATAGGGTTGAGGGTATAGGGCTAAGTGTATAGGGTATAGGGATTAGGGTTTAGAATAATGGGTATAGGGTTGAGGGAATTGGGTTTCAGATTGAGGTTTAGGGTTTAGGGTTTAATTATAGGGTTGGGGGATGATGTTCAAGGCTTAGGTTATAAGGTTGAGCATATAGGGCATAAGGATGAGGGTTGAATGTGTAGGGTTGAGGTATAGTGTTCAATGTTGGGGGTGTAGGGTTAACTGTATAGAGTATAGGGATTAGGGATTAGAATATTCAGTATAGGGTTGAGGGTATTGGGTTTAGGGTTGAGGGTTTAAGGTTTAGGGTACAAGGTTTAATGTAGGATTTAGTGTTTAATTATAGGGTTCAGGGTTCAAGGATAATGTTTAGGGTATAGGGTATAGGGTATAGGGTATAGGGATGAGGATTGAGATGTAGGGTTTATGGTTTAAGGTATAGGGTTGAAGGTATAAGGTTAAGTTTATAGGGTATAGGGATTAGGGTCTAGGATATTAGGTATAGAGTTGATGGCATTGGGTTGAAGGTTTAAGGTTAATTTTATAGGTGATAGGGATTAGGGTTTAGGGGAGAGAGAGAGACCTGAGAGAGGGTGAAATTGGCAACTATATTGCCAATTTCACCGAATTAGCAAGCTAGTGGGCCCACTAGCTTGCCAATTCGGTGAAATTGGCAACCTAACTTGCCCTATTTGAAAAAATGGGTCCAAGAAATGGGGTCTCTCAATGATTTACATCACTGAGATATCCCATTTCTTGGACCCATTTTTTCAAACAGGCCACTACATTTCCAATTTCACTAAATTGGCAAGCTAGTGAGCATATTAGCTTG
>CM021105.1:20359382-20463202 GCA_007115665.2 Sequoiadendron giganteum
CATTTTTTCAATCAAGACAAGTTAGGCTGCCAATTTAGTGAAATTGGAAATGTAGTGGCCTGTTTGAAAAAATGGGTCCAAGAAATGGGGTCTCTCGGTGATTTACATCACCGAGAGACCCCATTTCTGGACCCATTTTTTTAAAGAGGCAAGTTAGGTTGCCAATTGTACCGAATTGCCAAGCTAGTGGGCCCACTAGCTTTCCAATTCAGTGAAATTGGCAATGTAGTGGCTTGTTTGAAAAAAAAATGGGTCCAAGAAATGGGGTCTCCAGGTGATTTACATCATCGGGAGACCCCATTTCTTGGACCTATTTTTTCAAATAGGACAAGTTAGGTTGCCAATTTAGTGAAATTGGAAATGTAGTGGCCTATTTGATAAAATGGGTCCAAGAAATGGGGTCTCTTGATGATGTAAATCACCGAGAGACCCCATTTCTTGGACCCATTTTTTCAAACAAGGCAAGTTAGGTTGCCAATTTCACCCTCTCTCAAGTCTCTCTCTCTCTCTCTCCCCTAAACCCTAATCCCTATACCCTATAGACTTAACCTTAAACCTTCAACCCAATGCCATCAACTCTATACCTAATATCCTAAACCCTAATCCCTATACCCTATAAACTTAACCTTATACCTTCAACCCTATACCTTAAACCATAAACCCAACACTCTCAATCCTCATCCCTATACCCTATAGCCTAAACCCTTTAAAATATTATCCCTGAACCCTGAACCCTATAATCAAACACTAAATCCTACATTAAACCTTGTACCCTAAACCTTAAACCCTTAACCCTAAACCCAATACCCTCAACCCTATACCAAATATTCTAATCCCTAATCCTTATACTCTATACAGTTAACCCTACACCCCCAACCTTGAACACTATACCTCAACCCTACACATTCAACCCTCATCCTTATACCCCATATGTTCAACCTTATAACCTAAGCCTTGAACATCATCCCCCAACCCTATACTTAAACCCTAAACCCTACATTCAACTTTGTACACTAAACACTAAACCCTAAACCTCAATCTGAAACCCAATACCCTCAACCCTATACCCATTATTCTAAATGCTAATCCCTATACCCTATACACTTAGCCCTATACCCTCAACCCTATACCCATTATTCTAAACCCTAATCCCTATACCCTATACACTTAGCCATATACCCTCAACCTTGAACACTATCCCTCAACCCTCAAGCCTCATCTCTTTACCCTACATCCTCAACCTTATACCCTAAACCATAAACATTATCCCTCAACCCTATACTTAAACAAAAAACCCTACAATCTCAAGTCTTAACCCTATACCTTATACCCTTAACCCTACAACCTAAACCCTAATCCCTATACCCTATACACTTAACCTCATACCCTTAACCCTGAACATTATACCTCAACCCTCAACCCTTAAACTTGTACATAAATCCTAAAACCTAAACCATCAACCCTAAACCTAATATCCTCAACCCAATACCCTCAACTATATACCCAATATCCTAAACCATAATCCATATACCCTATACACTTAACCTTATACCCTCAACCCTAAACACTATCCCTCAACCCTCAGCCTCAACCCTATACCTTAAACCCTAAACCCTCATCCATCATCCCTATACCATATACCCTCAACTTTATACCTAATATCCTAAACCCTAAACCTTATTCCCTATACAATTAACCCTATAACCTCAACCCTATACCTTAAACACTAAACCTTACACTCTCAACCCTCATAGGGGGAGGGAGGGATTGGGAGAGAGAGAGAGGTTGGGAGGGAAAGAGGAGATAAAGATAAGTAGAGAGGGAAGGAGAGGTAGAGATACATGAGAGATAAAGAGTAGATAAGGAAGACAGATGGAGGGAGAGGTATGGAGGGAGAGAGAGGGGGTGAGAGAGAGGTGAGATAGAGAGAAATAAAGAGAGTTTGGTAGGGAGTGATAGAGGGATATGTAGGTAGAGAGGGATAGGTGAGATGGAGAGAAGTAGAGAGAGATAGAGATAGAGGGAAGGAGGGAGGGTGGGCAAGAGAGGGGAGGAAGGGAGAGGTAAAGAGGGATATGTGAGATAAAGATAAGTAGAGAGAATGGTGACATATAGAGAAGGAGAGAGTTATAGAGAGGGAAAGAGAGAATGGTGAGATAGAGAGGAGAGAGTGAGAGAGAAAGAGGGTGAGGGAGGAGTGAGAGAGTGAGAGAGAAAGGTAGAGGGAGGGAGAGGAGAGATAAGAGTAGATAGGGGAAAAGGTAGGGAGAGAGATATCTAGTGAGAGAGAGAGAGAGGGCTAGGGGAGATAAAGATAATTAGAGAAAGACAAAGAGGTAGAGAGAAGTAGAGAGAGAATAAGGGAGGGAGACAATCGATATAGAGAGGTATAGAGAGAGTGGTGGGGAGTGATGGATGGAGAGGTAGGTAGAGAGGTATTAGGGAGATAGAGAGTAGAGATGGAAGTAGAGGGAGAGGTATGGAGGGGGAGAGAGGGAGGTGAGAGAGAGGTGAGATAGAGAGAAATAGAGAGAATGTGGTAGGGAGTGATGGAGGGATATGCAGCTAGAGAGGGATAGATGAGATAGAGAGAAGTAGAGAGATATATAGAGAGAGGGAAGGAGGGAGGGTGGGTGAGAGAGGGGAGGAAGGGAGAGGTAAAGAGGGATAGGTGAGATAAAGATATGTAGAGAGAATGGTGACATATAGAGAAGTGGAGAGTTATAAAGAGGGAAAGAGAGTGGTGAGATAATGAGGAGAGTGTGAGAGAGAAATAAGGTAAGGGAGGAGTGAGAGAGAGTGAGAGAGAGAGGTAGAGGGAGGGAGAGGAGATATAGAGAGTAGATATGGAAAAGGTAGGGAGGGAGACATCTAGTGAGAGAGAGAGAGGTATAGGGGAGATAAAGATAATTAGAGAGGGAAGGAGAGGTAGAGAGAGAGTAGAGAGGGAATGAGGGAGGGAGGGAGAGAAGCAATATAGAGAGGTGTAGAGATAATGTTAGGGAGTGATGGATGGAGAAGTAGGTAGAGAAGGATTAGGCAGGTAGAGATTAGAGATGGAAGGAGAGGGAGAGGTATGGATGGAGAGAGTGGGAGGTTAGATAGAGAGTAATGGAGAGAGAGTGGTAGGTTGTGATGGATGGAGAGCTAGGTAGAGAGGGAGAGGGGATATATATATGTAGAGAGGGAGGGAGAGAGGGAGAGAGAGGTGAGATAGAGAGAAATAAAGTGTGTTTGAAGGAGAGGTAGGTAGAGAGAGGGAGAGAGGAGAGATAAAGAGGGAAGAGAGGTAGAGAGAGGTAAGATAGAGAGGGAGAGAGAAGTATGGAGGGAGAGAGAGGGAGGTGAGAGAGAGGTTAGCTAGAGAGAAATAGAGAGAGTGGTAGGGCATGATGGAGGGAGAGGTAGGTAGGTAGAGAGAGAGAGGGGGGGAGATAGAGACAAGTAGAGAGGGAAGGTGGGAGAGAGGGAGAGATAAGTGAGGTAGAGAGAATTAGAGGGAAAAGGAGAGAGAGATAGAGAGAGAGAGAGAGATTTCTTGAGATCAAGGGAGAGAGAGAGTCAGAAAAAGGGATAGAGATAGTGAGAGAGAGGTCTAGAGTGTAAGGGATAAAAATGAGTGAGATAGAGAGAGAAATAATACAATTTTTTGATTACTAAAATTTGACCTCCTGATTATTGAAATTTGACTAAGTTTGAAATTTGTGAGATCTTCCAAAAACTAGAAGAGAGAGAGGGGAGAGAGAGAGAGAGGGAGTGGAGAGATAAAGAGTAGAGAGGAGAGAGTGAGAGAGAAAGATGATAGAACTTGTTGACTACTAAAATCTGACCTCCCGATTACTGAAATTTGACATGCTGATTATGAAATTTGACTAAGTCTGAAATTTTAAAGATCTTCCAAAAACTAGAATTTGCATTATAACTCCTAGAGATCTAGAACCACTCTCAAACATCCTGGAAGTATATACATGAAACATAACTTAAAGTATAAGAAAGTAAATGTCCATATATAAATGTCAACTTATACTTAAATGTTTATTTCATGTATATAGTTTCCCTAAAAGATAACAAGAAGAAAGAGACAAGAAAAAGAGAAGAAAATATTTTCAATATAGACCAAAACACAAAAAATGCATTCACAAAACATGTCAAAACTAAGATATAACACGGGCGCGTTATATCTTGCTTTAGGAATTCCCAAGCCTTAGGCTTGGTATTTGCCTTGGAATACCAACCCAAAGGCTTGGAGGGCATTCCCAATGACCAGAGACGTGTTTATAAAAAATCTTCCATATTTCACATAATCAAGTTCGTGCTCACCATCAGGATTGCATGTGGTTCAATATCAAAAAAATCAAGCACATGGGTAATGTTGGGCTCTCTCTTAGCTGTCCAAAAATGTAATTTTTTTCACTTTATGAAAATATTAAGCCTTTCATCCATAATTTATTTTATTTGTATGTCTTTTTTTTTGCCAAAAAGCAATGTTTGGTAATTTTTTCATTATAAATTAACCGTTAATCCATTTTTCAAATAAATTATTTTTTTAGAAACTAGACTCCATTCTACAAATTTAAAAAAATAAATAAAAATAAATTCAATTAGTTTCCAAAATTTGTAGGGGTAGCACAACCAAAATTCTATTTTTCAGGAAATGTCCACTTCGAAAATTAGTAAAAAATTAAATATTCATTAAAAAATTATCAGAAAAATCGTGCATCAACTACATACTGTTAGTTAAATTCAGACCATTGTGATTTTAAAAATACTAAAAAAATTTTCACCGTACGAGGGTCGTACAAGAGTTGCTATGCTATGTTTTTTTGACAAAAACAACACCAATTTGTGTACGTCCCTCATTTGAACCCCTTAATCTCAACCATTTTCAAAATAAATTAGTAGTTTAGAAAGTAGACTCAGAGAACTTGAATCCTTCTTTTTGTTCCATCTCAAAATTTTGAGTGTAAGTATCCTCAATTTCATGTCTAAGGTCAGTATTTCCTGATTTCAGAAAAAGTTGTCCACTTAAGTCCCCTTTTTGGGAACCATCTTGGTGCACTTACCCAAGGGATTAATTATAGTAAGTGTTAATAAATATGAAAACGAAAAGGGAAAGAAGGAAGGAATTGTTAACCAATTTGAGAGGGGAGGAGTGGAAGGGAGTGCTAAATGACCAACACTAATCCTTGAAAAATTTATAAGGGATGAGAGGAGGAAAATTAATTAGTAAGGTGAGTGGCACCAATGCTTAAAAATTGGAGAGGAAAAGTTACTACACAATAGCTAGATTACTGATAGCTATTGTGGAAATCTAATAGCACTGATTACTACAAAATAGCTATATAGAATTGGGATTATAGTAAAGGCTAATATTTCCATGAAAAGGTGAAGTATCAAAAATCACTAAATGAACTCTAATTTCCTTTCAAAAGAGACCAGTTCTATGAAAGCATAGAGTGAGGGTGATAGGGTGTGTATCCAATTATAATCCTATTCTATCAAATAGAAGAAAGTGTGAAGCTTGACCTATTGCAAAGTAGTTGGTTTTTCCAAGCCAGTTGGGTAGAAATGAACTACTGGAAGATTTCTAGATGTGATTAAAGTGAGAAAATAATTTTTTCATGAAGAATATTTTTAAGCAGTAGTTTATCAAACCATGCAACCATGTATACCAATGATCATGAGTATAAATAGAATTTTTGTAGTTTCATATAAGATTTTTAAATGTGTAGTCACATTGATAGGATTATATAATTCATTTGATTGTCAAACATGTGTTATGTGTGAGAACATCAATAGTTTGCAATATTCCTTTATTAAATTATTGAATGTACTAGTTCCAAAAGGTTGTAAACATGTATTTCATATTGTCCCATATGAAACACAAGAATGCTAGATTAGGCGATATTAACCTTGCAATCTCATGTGCAATGATTGTATTTTCAATAATCTTAGAATGGGGTTCTTAGATGCCCATGTATATTAAATTGAGAGATTATTTCTTATTATTCTTTAGGATACTTGTGATATTATTGTAATAAAATTAAACAAGGGACATTTCACAAAGAGGTCAATAATAGAATTTATGTATAGCTATTTGTAATATGTGTAATTGAACATCTCTCTCATCAAGCACTTAAGAGTTACATTTGTGTAATTGGAGCATCTTATTAAGATGGGTGGGATCAACATTAGTTAACCACTCAATAATGGAGCATTATACTTGTGAATGTGTGTCTATCTTGTGTCATGGGTAAAAGGTGATATCATAATTGATTCCTATCCTAGATGTGGTCATAATTGCACATAAGGGTGTGGATTTTTACAATAGACTATATTTTTGGTACCTATATTTTTGGGTAACTACTTTACTCGTATTTAAATTGGGTGTTTTTGATAGAGGTGTGTACATATAAAATAGAGAATATAAGAACAAACTTCAATAACATTAGCCTATTCTGCTCTCAATCTAATGCAATACTTAGATTAAGTATAAGAGTTAGAAAACATTAATGAAAACATAAAGAGATCTCATTAATACCAAAGTTCTTGTTACATTGATCCATGGTGGTTGTGCTCAAGGATGATGGATTTGGTGGTATGTGAGTGCCTTCACCAATATCATAACGTTGCATAAAGTGGAAATGATAAAACTAGATTGGGATAACATCCTATTTATAGTTGTTTGGCTATGAGATTGGATGGGTAGGATCAAAATTATAGATCAAGGGCTCAAATTGGTTGAGAACCTTGGAGGGATGAGAGGAGGACAAATGTCCTTATTTAGTTGGGGGATGGGGAGGGGTCCAATATTGAAGGAGAATCTATGGTGAAGGATTCCCTTGGAAAAAATTGGCGGTGAGGATTAAAAGGGTAATATGGAGTATCCTAGAGGGATGGGCAAGTCCTTTGACCCATGTGACATAGTACAAAGGCCTATGCCTTGTGTATAAAGGCCATACTTTTGTACATATTTGGGGATTGTGCATGATTAAGGGGTTTGACTAGGATTAATAATGTGCAAGTGAGGGGTTACTGAGTCAATTAATTTTAACTCAATTATAAGAAGTTGATGGAAATAAATAAATATATTTATTTAATTTTTAGAAAGGGGATGGAAATCATATTTATTTACCTAAGGTGGTCATTAGAATAATGGTGATTAAAGATTTAGGCTATAAATGACATCGAGAGAATGGTGATGAATAATGGATGAATGGAGATTTATCAATTAAATAATGATATTATTTAATAACAAGGAAATAAAAATTGGATAAATAGAGATTATTCAATCAACTATAGAAGAAATGGTTTGGTTATTAGTTGATTGTCAATGTATCAATTTTGAGTGTTTACAAGATGTTTTATGAGTTTATAGGTTGAGTACTGTTATGCTATTGAAATGCCATCAAACTAAGAAATTGGGTGGATTGTATTGATGTAAAAAATTATTCTTGACTAGTACAAGATATGTATAACTATGGTGGTAAAAAAATTTCTTGAAAAAGTTTATCCATGTACATCCAATGTTATGCATGTTTGAACATTTTAATTTGCTGATATATGTTTCTACTTGTTAATTTAGTACCTAAGCACGTTCTATTATAAACAATTGACCAAATTTGATCACTATTTGTTTAAACTTTTAATATAACAAATTTATCTTATATCTCAACATTACTTATCAACTAAATTGTCAATTGATCATAACAAGCCTTAAAGAATAGCTAAAGAAACTTATGAATAACATTGTGTTTATTATTTAAATTGCACCCCACCATTAAAAAATCAATTGATCTAATTTAACAATTTGTACACCTAAAGACTTATCCATTCTTTATAAAAGTCCATTTAAGGGGGACCCAATGCAAGGAACGTACGAGGTAAATCATGAAAAAGTATAAAAAATGTATGAAAACAAAAGTTCTAGCTAAGTTTTTATTCGACTTAGAGTGCACTAGATAGATGCTCATTGCGGCCGGTCACCTACCTAACCAACTCAAAAATTATGGTTGGCAGCCAGGAAATTCAGTGATTATTTTACCTTCACTGAGAACGACCAATTTTATTATTTTACCTTCGCTGAGAACGACCAATTTTATTGATTATAACGTAGGTGGGATTGCGAAGTTGGTCCACCAACAGAAGGAAAGGAAGAGGAAGATGCATAACACCACGATAATTTCCAAACTACCTCATCCTTTGACCGTTGACCCAGTTTGCTAATTTTACTCTTTCCAATTTTTTTATGATAATATAAAATCATAATCATAAAATCGTATTACAATTGTTGTGATAGGGGAGAAGATCGAGTATTCGCTAGGGCTAATTTCGTCAACCGTAGAATTCAAATTGTATGTTGAATCGAAAAAAAAATTATGGATTTTTTTTCGCTCACGAGTTAAGTGCTTATAACTAAGGTTTTGGCTTTTGGACAATTCGATAGAGTGCAGGGGCATTGGATATACGCATGGAGGTCAAAAAAACACCTTTTAAAGGTGTTGTTCGATCGTCGCCACCTAATGTCCCCTGCTATAATTTCAATCAATTATAACTGTTTTATGTCTCAAATCTATTCAAAAACATTCACTTTAGCACTTAATGAATAGTCATTAGTGTTTTTATAATTTTTATTCAATCAAATGATTTTTTTAATAGATCAAAGTGAATTTATTTTTAGGAGGTTAAATGAACATAGAGGTGACGGTCATTCAATAGATAAGGATAACTCGGACTTCTCCCCTACTTAGATTTTTTCTGTAAATTTAGAAGCAGAACTTTTAACTTTAAAAAACCAAGGTATGAAACCGTTTGGAAAAGGCTTGGAATGAATCCGCGGCCATTCCTTGACCTGTTCTTTTCTCAGTACTCGCACGCCCACGTGTGGTCTACCCAACCCACCCCCACTTCTCAGTCGTCGCCACAGTTCCTTAAATACCAAATCCCCCCCTACTTGCTCCTTGGCAAAGTTCATTACATCTCTGCAAATACACAAATTCAGAAACATATATACACATAGTATATACCAATGGCGTTGGCCATGAGGTCGACGTATATACACACGATTTCTTGCGAGCTCCCCTTAGACGGAAAAGCTTCAGCTAAAGCAAGGCCCAGATTTGGCAACAAGCTTAAGTTTGAGCGATCAGTGGTAGACCGCCTGGAACGCATTTACAATGACCGCTTACTTTCAAGCAGTAATAATAATAGTGATTTGCTATTGCCAGTGAAACCCCACCTGCCTGGAGAATTTTACGAAGGCAAACCAGTGAAAGTAGCGTACCAGGGACCGCGCGGATCGTACTGCCATGAGGCGGCGGTTCGAGCCTTCCAGCGGTGTGACGCGCTTCCCTGCCCAGAAACGATGGGCTCAGCCTTCGAAGCGCTGGAAAGCGGCGCCGCCGACAGAGCAGTGGTGGCGGTGGAAAATTCTCTAGACGGAATCATAGGCAGAAACTACGATCTGCTGCTGCGCCACCGGAATATAAACATCGTGGGGGAGGTGCTTCTCAAGGTTAATCATTGTCTGTTGGGGTTAAACGGCATAAATGGCGTTAGAAGGGTTCTCGGCCACCCGCAGGCGCTGAGCCACTGCCAGCGTCGCCTGCAGGCACTCAATGCCACCGTTGAGGCCGTCGATTGCGCGGCCGAGGCGGCGCGTTTTGTGGTGGAGAGAGAATTTTCTGATGTGGCAGTCATTTGCAGCGGAGTTGTTGGGCGTGAACTGGGGCTTCGTGTTTTGGAGCCGGCCATGCAGGACGATGACGATAATTTTACGCGGTTCCTTGTTCTTGCTAAACATTTACCGATGGCTTCTGAAGCCGCCGGTAGAAAGTCCAAGACGACTGTGGCGTTTTCTGTAGAAAGTAGTCATCTGTTCAAGGCCGTGCAGGTTTTTGAAATGAGAGGGTTGAGAGTTGTGAAGATTGAGAGCCGGCCGAGAAAGGAAAAGCCCATGAGAGACGGCGTGGCTGGTTTCAAGTATTTTGAATATGTTTTTGTGGTAGATTTGGAGGGCTCGGTTTCAGACCCCGCCATGCAAGTAGCTCTTGCTCATTTGGAACAAATCGCAGGGTGTGTTAGAGTTATGGGGAGTTATGCAAGCGATTTGTAGGGGAGGTCTCTCTCTCATTTGTAAATTGTAAAAATTCGCCTGCATACAAGTTTTCTAAAGAGTATATCTTATCTCCCCAAAGGAAACTCACTCCCCATCATCGAGAACGAGTGATGAGAAGAGCGTGTTGGGAAAAAATGTGAATCCCATGTTAAATAGTCAATAGTGAATTCAAATTGAAATATGAAAACGTTCGGATTTGTTCAAAATGGTTTGGAATGGATTCACACTTTTTGATTAGTTGTTTTCATAATTATAATACATAATCATAGGCTCATGCCCGGTCTTTTCAATCTATTTTTTTTTCTCGGTCATTATCTCTTCTTTTTTTAAATACCAAATCGTCCATGCCAGTCATTGGTAGAGTTTATCAAACCATTTCTTATATAATTTTATGAGAGAAAATAATTCATACAAGTTTACATAATAATCATAAAATGCAAAGACATACCACAATATAACACAAGATATACCTTAGAAAAAACTTCAAGAGGAAAAACTCAACCTCCAAAAGAATCCATACTTAATGTATTATTCAATAATGAAAATATTACAATACACTTGTAGAGTCTCCATGAATACGTATGAAGGGTCAACCTCCTCCAATACATCCTCTACATGTGTCCAAGCGTAATGGGTAACCATGCATTCAACAAGAGAACTCAACACAAATGATAACCTCCTCAAACTAGCCAACCTCAACCACTAAACATATGTTTACTTTTGTAGAATCAAACTCACACAAAATGACCAAGTCATAAGGTAAAACCATGTTCCTGAAAACAATGAGTACATAAAACCATTGACCACAACATTTAATTTTGCATACTAATTTTCCCAATATTAATTCTTTTTCCATGTGCAACCCACACATAAAATATCTAAACCAATGTTACAACTTTACATGTGGGTCCAAATAAATACTTAATGTAGTTAAATCACAAGTAAAAAATTATTTTGCATAATCAAAATAATTATTTATTATGCAAGGTGTGAAACACATTTTTCCTAACATTGCCATCACTAATGAAACAATAGTTGCCAAAGATTGTTTACAAATTAAAATTGGTGAAAGTAGCATATTGGGGAACACACAAGTCATATTACCATGAAGTGGTGGTTTGAACCTCTTGTGGTGTGACATGCTTCCCTACCCATAAACAATGCTTTGCCTTCAAAACATTGGGAAGTGACACTATTAATAGAGACATATAGCTATGAAAATATTGACTTCTAATGCCCCTAATCCAAAGTATGGCCCGTTGTGTAAATCACTTTATCCTTGGGAAAAAAAATCAAACTTTCTCATACTCACATGCCTTCCTTTCATTCCCTACACCCTCACTTTGTACTTCCTTCTCTCCTATGGACCTTTAGACTTTTACCTTCAATTCACCTAGCAACCCAATTCCCCAACCCTTACTTTCGTAGCCACATATACCTCTTTGGACCTTCAAAGGTTTTGATGATTTCCTATCCATAGAGAAGTGTCAATGATGTATCTCAATCTCTAAATCCTCATATCGCTTTTGTCTTGCTCCTATCGACATGTGAATCCTCAAAACCATATCTTCTTGCATCCCCTCACACCTTGGCATCCTTTGATATTTTTCCATAAAGCATCGACCTTGGACCTTCGAAAAATATAATGATGTCACTCCAAATTGAAATAGTTATGAATATCATTGCAATTCTTAATTCTTTGGTCTCTCTTATGATTAAATCCTTCCAATATGCATTTCCTAATGTATTCCCTCCTTTTGGCATTCCTTTCCTAAAGCCTCACCATTCAAAAAACGAGTCTCACCAATCACCCTAGTTGACTAGAAATACCACTAATCAACCAACTTAAAATATGATGAAATGGTAAAAACCTTTCAAACATCTCTTAGCACATGTGGGCCCACACTATGCTCTCAACCTTTATACAAGGAAGGAAACTTCATCATTTTGGATAATCTTTTACCACTTCCATCAAGCCATAACCCTAGTTCAAGTACTATTGTTTAGATATTGGATCTAATGAAGGAAACCTTTAGATTTTGGATTTCAGTGGATTAAACCCCATTGGTTTCTTTGAGAAAGGAGAATGAAACTTATTTGATTTCATTAAGGCGGCTTCACATGGAGGTAGCATCAACACTTCAAGTTTAGATGGATTTTAGCGTTTGGGTAATTTACTATTTCAAATTTTCAAAGTACATTTATAATTATATATTTGAATGAACCATTCATTTCTAGTAGCAATTACATGGACAAATCTATTGTATGTGTTTAATTTTTTTATTATTTTTACAATCTAATGTAACAATATTTTGATGCCTATTTAAAATCTAAGTTTTGCATGAGACTATTTTAGATAGGGATTATTATGCCAATAATATTATTAGGTATGGAGATCATAATAGATAGAGAAAATATAAATATTTGGTTGGCCACATTTAGTATGTAAACTTTTTCTTAAAGAGGTTTAACATGTCAATTTGTAAACAACTGAGTGTTCCCATTTTGGTGAGGACAAAGTTAACTATAGATTAGTGTCTATCTACATCTAGTGAAATGAAAGATATGGATTGAGTGGCTTATGGTACTATTATTGTTATTTTGATGTATGTTATTTCTTGCATAAGGCGAAGAATTACCAAAGTAGTTGGATTCCTTAGCTAATATATGGGAAATACTAGATAAGATCATATGGGCATAGTTAAACACTCCATTTAATTTTAGGAGGAAAAGATAAACTAGAGGTAATGAGCATGGGGGTTGAGCTAAAGGATCATGTGTTTCATAGTCTTGTGCTTCTTATATGTTTAGTATATGTTGGAGTCATTAGGAAGGAAGTGAAGGTAATGATAAATAGAGATCTCGAAGTGAAAGAGTTTTTGGACCATTAGCTAAAAGAAAGAGTTTTTGGACCATTAGCTAAAAAAATATGTAGCCAATTTTAAGGAACAAAGCAAAGAGCTAAGCATCTTCTAAGTGAATGAAGAAAGAGAGTAGTTCTTTTCTCAGTACTCGCCCGCCCACGTGTGGTCTACCCAACCTACCCCCTTCTCAGTCGTCGCCACAGTTCCTTAAATACCAAATCCCCCCCTACTTGCTCCTTGGCAGAGTTCATTACATCTCTGCAAATACACAAATCAGAAATATATATACACATAGTATATACCAATGGCGTTGGCCATGAGGTCGACATATATACACACAATTTCTTGCGAGCGCCCCTTAGACGGAAAAGCTTCAGCTAAAGCAAGGCCCAGATTTGGCGACGAGGTTAAGTTTGAGCAATCAGTGGTAGACCGCCTGGAACGCATTTACAATGACCGCTTGCTTTCAAGCAGTAATAATAATAGTGATTTGCTATTGCCGGTGAAACCCCACCTGCCAGGGGAATTTTACGAAGGCAAACCAGTGAAAGTAGCGTACCAGGGACCGCGCGGATCGTACTGCCATGAGGCGGCGGTTCGAGGCTTCCAGCGGTGTGACGCACTTCCCTACCCAGAAACGATGGGCTCCGCCTTCGAAGCGCTGGAAAGCGACGCCACCGATAGAGAAGTGGTGGTGGTGGAAAATTCTCTAGACGGAATCATAGGCAGAAACTACGATCTGCTGCTGCGCCACCGGAATATAAACATCGTGGGGGAGGTGCTTCTTAAAGTAAATCATTGTCTTTTGGGGTTAAACGGCATAAATGGCGTGAGAAGGGTTCTCGGTCACCCGCAGGTGCTGAGCCACTGCCAGCGCCGCCTGCAGGCACTCAACGCCACCGTTGAGGCCGTCGATTGCGCGGCCGGGGCAGCGCGTTTTGTGATGGAGAGAGAATGTTCTGATGTGGCAGTTATTTGCAGTTGAGTTGTTGGGCGAGAACTGGGGCTTCGTGTTTTGGAGCCGGCCATGCAGGATGATGACGATAATTTTACGCGATTTCTTGTTCTTGCTAAACATTTACCGGTGGCTTCTGAAACCGCCGGTAGAACGTCCAAGACGACTGTGGCGTTTTCTGTAGTCATCTGTTCAAGGCTGTGCAGGTTTTTGAAATGAGAGGGTTGAGAGTTGTGAAGATTGAGAGCCGGCCGAGAAGAGAAAAGCCCATGAGAGACGACGTGGGTGGTTTGAAGTATTTTGAATATGTTTTTGTGGTGGATTTGGAGGGTTCGGTTTCAGACCCCGCCATGCAAGTAGCTCTTTCTCATTTGGAACAAATTGCAGAGTGTGTTAGAATTATGGGGAGTTATACCAGTGATGTGTAGGGGAGGTCTCTCTCTCTCATTTGTAAATTCTAAAAAATCTCCTGCCTAAAAGTTTTCTAAAGAATATATCTCCCCAAAGGAAGCTCACTCCCCATGATAAAAAATGAGTGATGAGTAGAGCGTGTTATGGGAAAAAATGTGAATAATTTTTTCCATGTTAAATAGTCAATAGTGATTTAAATTGAAATATGAAAACGTTGGGATTTGTTCAAAATGGTTTGGAATGGATTCACACTTTTTGACTAGTTCTTTTCATAATTATAATACATAATCATAGGCTCATGCGTGGTCTTTCAAATCTACTTCTTTTTTGGGTATCACCACTCATTTTTTAAAATATCAAATCTTTCATTGGTAGAGTTTATTAAACCATTTTCTATATAACTTTATAAGAGAAAAAAATCCATACAAAATTACATAATAATTATAATGAAAACATCAAAGATATATCACAATATAACACAAGATATATCTTGGAATAAACTTCAAGAAGGAAAACTCAACCTCGAAAAGCATCAACACTTAATGTAATATTCAATAATGAAAAAATTACAACACTTATAAAGTCTTCATGAATACTTCTAAGGTGTCAACCTCCTCCAATGCATCCTCTATGTGTCCAAGCATAATGGGTAACCATGTATTCAACAAGAGAACTCAACACAAATGATAACCTCCTCAAATTAGCCAGCCTCGACCACTAAACACATGTTTACTTTTGTAGAATCAAACTCACACAAAATGACCAAGTCATAAGGGAAAACCATGTTCCCCAAAACCATGAGTACATAAAACCATTGACCACAACATTTAATTTTTGGTACCAATTTTCCCAAAATTAAATATTTTTCTTTGTGTAACCTATACATTAAATATCTAAACCAATGTTACAACTTTACACGTGGAGCCAAATAAAAATCTAATGTGGTTAAACACATCTCCTAAACATGCACCACTAGTAAAAAATTATTTTGCATAATTAAAATAATTATTTCTTATGCAAGGTGTGCAACACATTTTTTCTAACAATGCCATCACTATTGAAACCCTAGTTGCCAAATGCTTTTTACAAGTGAAATTTGATGAAATTAGCATAATGGGCAGCATACAAGTCATATTACCATGAGGTGGTGGTTTAAGCCTCTTATGGTGTGACATGCTTCCCTACCCATAAACAATGCTTTGCCTTCAAAGCATTCGAAAGTGGCACTAATAATAGAGACATGTAGCTATGAAATTATGGACTTGTAATGCCCCTAATCCTGAGTATGAGGGTGTTTAAATCACTTTCTATCCTTTTGAAACATTTCACACTTTCTCATACTCACATTCCTTCCTTGCATTCCCTACACCCTCACTTCCCACTTCCTTCTATCCTA
Source organism: Sequoiadendron giganteum (assembly GCA_007115665.2). NCBI lineage: Eukaryota > Viridiplantae > Streptophyta > Pinopsida > Cupressales > Cupressaceae > Sequoiadendron > Sequoiadendron giganteum. The sequence continues at coordinate 20,375,126 of CM021105.1, forward strand.
TGAACCTTTAGACTTCTACCTCCAATTCACCTAGCACCCCAACACCCTAACCCTTACATCCCTAGCCACACATACCTGTTTGGATCTTCAAAGGTTTTGATGATTTCCTATCCATATGAAAGTGTCAATGGTGTATCTCAATATATAAATCCCCATACCCCTTTTGTGTTGCTCCTATTGACATGTGAATCCCCAAAACCTTATCTTCTTGCAAATCCCCTCACACCTTGGAATCCTTTCATATTTTTTCATAAACCATCAACCATGGACCTTCAAAAAAATATAATGATGGCACTCCAAATTAGAATAGTTTTGACTAATATTACAACTCTTAATCCCTTGGTCTCTCTTATGATTACGTGCTTCCAATATGTATTTTCTAATATTCCCTCCTTCTAATATTCCTTTCTTAGAGCCTCACCATTCAAACAATGAGTCTCACCAATTACAATAGTTGACTAGAAATACCACTAGTCAACCAAATTTAAATATCTATTTCATCATATGTCCTCAAACTCTATACAAAGAAGGAAACTTCATCATTTTGGATAATCTTTTGCCACTTTTATCAAACCATAACCATAATTCAAGTGCTAGTGTTTAGATATTGGATCTAAGGATGGAAGCCTTTAGATTTTTGATTTTAGTAGATTAAATCCCATTGGTTTCTTTGAGAATGGAGAATGAAACTCATTTGATTTTATATAGGCACTTTGGTTGTCTTCTTTTTCTAATAGCTCTACTTTTTCTTTTCTTCTTTAGACAACATAGTGTGAATAGACTCAAAATTAGCTATCACTTCATGAGTAATATGCTCTTTGTGATAGGCTTTGATAAAAAATTTAGTTTAGAAACATCCTATTGATAAGGTGAGGACCAATCCAAGGAAAAACATCCTTCCGTATTAGTGGTATAATTTCTAGATAAACATAAGCCAAGGACTAGAGGAATATTGATTATTATCACCTCTTGAAGAATGGCAATATTAGAGAAACCATACAAGGCAACCTGAGGAGAATATTTTTTACAATCCCTATTATCTAGATTATTTTCTCATCCGGTTGCATAACTCCCTTTTCTATATGCTCACAAGCTAACCCTATGGAGGCAATAATCTTGTTTGGGATGATTATGGTACTTGCACCAAAGTCTATCATAAAGTTATACAAAAAATTTAAATCAATTATCAATGTCAGATAAAATGGAATATGCTTAGATTTACTAACATCTATGCAAATATTATATTCAAAATAGTTAATGAATTAATTTGAATGGCCTTTTATTGTTTGAATAGCTTTCTTCCAAGATTTATAGCTTGGTAGGCTATCTTAGCTAAATTTTCTTGCATCTTCAAAGCTTCTTGAAGAAAAATTCTTTACTTAAGGATAGATAAAGACATATTTGAGGATGGATAGGATGTCCTATATTGGATGTCTTGCGATTATTTTTTTGAGATTTTCTACCACATTAAGAGGGTCAATCATCTAGTCTCTTAGATGATAACCTAGATTAGCTTGATACTTTGAATTTTTAGTCACTACATTATATGTCCCCATCATGTGTGTTTAAAAAAACTCATTATGTTGATTAATATTTATAGTTTCCTACCAAGTAGAACTATAGGATCATAATTTGGGGCTCATGTGGCTTTTTGATTGAACCCAACCATTGTTCAAGACTTAGATTCTCCACCATTTTCATTTAAGACCCCATGTTGTTTAACTAGGTTAGAATGGAAAAGGATTAGATATGATACATTATTTACAAAAATTGATTCCTCTTCAATAGTCCATGATAATAATGTTTGGTTTTGAGGATGTTTCTTCTAGTTTTCCAAGAGACATACAATGTAGTTTAGCTATTATTACCCCATTTTGAATACCTACAAATTGATAAAGGAACTAATGTGTTTTTTCTCCAATTCTAGTAGTAGTTTATTTTTGTTCAACTATTTTCAGTTGTAAATTCCATCTTGGATAGGTTTTGGATAAGCAAGTATCATTGCATGGGAAACACCACATGTTAGGATCATTTACAAAGTTGGTTTTTCTTGGGATTAGATCTCTCATTAAATTATGAGGAACTTGTTGCAAGACTGTAGGTACTAATATTTACAATTTGATTTTATGGTTGCATGTGACCTCACTCTTGACTATTTTTTTAGTTTTAATAACTATTTGGCTAATATAAGGATCTCTGATCTTGATTTCCCTAATATATTAGCCTAGGATACATTGCTTGTTGCCTCTTCAAATAAATAATCTAAATTGAAAAATTGCATAATATATGTTTCATATTATCCATTTTTTGGACTATTTGAGGTGCAAATACTTGACGAAAAGGACATGCACTTGGTAGGGAATGATTAGGCTAGGTATTTCTTCTTTGTGCTAAAAATGAAAATTTAGAAAACATATGCATTGGTGATTTAGGAGTTACTCTACTTGTAGCCATCACATTATTTTTTCTATGATTACTAAATCACAATTTGTTGAGAGCTTTTAACCTCCTATTGAATCATCATAGATATATTTGAGTTGGATGCTTTAGGTAGAAAAAAATGTCCATCTCTATCTACGGGCATATTGAAGTAGGTATTCTTTTCCAAGTTTTTTTTTAGTCTGGGGAGGTGCCCATTCTATAGCGATTAACTGCTACAACAATAAAGATCGCTCTCGCTTTTCTTTAAACCTTTCCATTAAAAGAAGCGACATGTAACCTTAGATTACTGCTTTTCTCTATGACAATATATATTGTGCATATGTTTGTGACATCTAGAAGATGTTCCATTGGAGTCTTGAAATCTTCTCCAGTAAACTTTGTAAGGGACTCATGAGTATTAGAAAAACAAAGGATTCAGATTTTTCAGACTTCAAGGTGTGCATTCGGTTAACAAGGAGAGGCACCTATCAAGGAAAGAAAATGTAAACTCAGGGCAGTTAGGCAGTCTGGCCAGACCAGCGCCCACCCCTGTGCTTATCAACTTCACTTGCTCGTACTGGTAAACTTTCCCTGTCAACCCCTCTATAATGCACGCTCTCTCTTTCACTTCCGCCATTCTTTCAAAACAGTAGGTGTGCAATGGCAAATGGTTTGCTATTGAAATGTCCGGAAGCTTTGATCTGTACACGTACTCTTCTTCTTTTGCAACCATATTTTTCCACAAACTCTTCTATTGGGTCTTCAATAATTCTCAAATTGCTTGCAATTCTTGATGTTGTTGCCACACTATAATCACTATTTCAATGTGTTTATATAGATAAGCGAAGAGTAAGAAATGGCCACACCATATTAGGAGACAAGAAATTCTCGTGGTCTTCCACAAATTTCTGGCCTCTAAAAGTCCAGGCCATTGTTGACATGAGATAAGTTTGTCTTTGAAAACAAAACCAAAAACAAAATATGTACTGTGTGGTCGGCCAAGATTTGCGTATATTTGTGGTCGGAAATCTTCCAAAAGTATCCACAGACTCCGAAAAATTCGCGCTATCACAAGCAAAATCAAGAACAAAAGCATCCACTTATGTGAGTTGTTATATTGTCATTATCCTTTCACCTTTTACTAAATCTTGCGATAACGTGTAACCACTCTATGCTTAGAAATGGTCTACAAATCCAACACAGAGAAGGAGAGGGACGAATCATGAAAAAATATTAAGAATGTATACGTAAAATGTTAGTACAAATCTATAGCTCAGTTTTTCTTCGTTTTAGAATGCACTATGGTGTTGGGTCACATAACGAACTAAAAATCGATGACTCACACCCAGGAAATTCATTGTTCACCAACACGAGGATAATTTCCAACTCAAGTCACCTTTGACCGTTGACCCTGTCTGTTAAATACACGGTAATTAAAATCATATAAAATCCTCCTAATTTTTCTCAATCTAACTAATCCATGCAACTCCTTGACCAGTTCTTTTCTCACTAATCACACGCCCATGTGTGGTATCTCGCTCAGTCGTCGCCACTGAGTAGTTTAAATATCAAATCCTTCATGCCTCTCCTTGGCAGACTTCATTACGTCTCTGCAAATACCGAATTCAGAAAGATATATACACATAATATATACAAATGGCGTTGGCCATGAGGTCTGCGTATATATACACAATTGCTTGCGAGCGCCCTTTAGACAGAAAAGCTTCAGCTAAAGCAAGGCGCAGATTTGGCAACGAGCTTAAGTTTGAGCGATCAGTAGTAGATCGCCTGGAGCGCATTTACAATGACCGCTTACTCTCAAGGAGTAATAATAATAATGATGTGCTATTTCCGATGAAACCCCAACTGATCGGGGATTTTTACGAAGGCAAACCAGTGAAAGTAGCGTGCCAGGGACCGCGCGGGTCGTACTGCCATGAGGCGGCGGTTCGAGCCTTCCGGCGGTGCGATGCGCTTCCGTGCCCAGAAACAATGAGCTCAGCCTTCGAAGCGCTGGAAAGCGGCGCCGCCGACAGAGCTGTGGTGGCCGTGGAAAATTCTTTAGATGGTGTCATTGGCAGAAACTACGATCTGCTGCTGCGCCACCGGAATATAAACATTGTGGGGGAGGTGTTTCTCAAGGTTAATCATTGTCTGTTGGGGTTAAACGGCATAAATGGCGTGAGAAGGGTTCTCGGCCACCCGCAGGCGCTGAGACACTGCCAGCGCCGCCTGCAGGCACTCAACGCCACCGTTGAGGCCGTCGATTGCGCGGCTGATGCGGCGCGTTTTGTGGTGGAGGGAGAATTTTGTGACGTGGCAGTTATTTGCAGTGGCATTGCTGGGAGGGAACTGGGGCTTCGTGTTTTGGAGCCGGCCATGCAGGACGATGACGATAATTTTACACGGTTTCTTGTTCTTGCTAAACATTTACCGGTGGCTTCTGAAACCGCCGGCAGAATGTCCAAGACGGCGGTGGCGTTTTCTGTAGAAAGTGGTTATCTGTTCAAGGCTGTGAAGGTTTTTGAAATGAGAGGGTTGAGAGTTGTGAAGATTGAGAGCCGGCCGAGAAGGAAAAAGCCGATGAGAGACGGCGTGGGTGGTTTGAAGTATTTTGAATATGTTTTTGTGGTGGATTTGGAGGGCTCGGTTTCAGACCCCGCCATGCAAGTAGCTCTTTCTCATTTGGAACAAATTGCAGAGTCTGTTAGAGTTATGGGGAGTTATGCCAGCAATGTGTAGGGGAGGCCTCTTTCTCTCTCATTTGTAAATTCTAAAAAATCTCCTGCATAAAAGTTTTCTAAAGAATATATCTCCCCAAAGGAAGCTCACTCCCCATGATAAAAAATGAGTGATGAGTAGAGCGTGTTATGGGAAAAATGTGATAAATTTTTTCCATGTTAAATAGTCAATAGTGATTTCAAATTGAAATATGAAAACGTTGGGATTTGTTCAAAATGTTTTGGAATGGATTCACCACTTTTTGACTAGTTCTATTCATAATTATAATACATAATCATAGGCTCATGCGTGGTCTTTTCAATCTACTTCCTTCTTGGTCATCACCACTCTTTTTCTTTTAATATCGAATCTTTCTGTCACTCATTAGTAGAGTTTATTAAACCATTTTCTATATAATTTTATGAGAGAAAATAATCCATGCAAATTTACATAATAATTATAATGAAAACATCAAAGATATACCACAATATAACACAAGATATATTCTAGAAAAACCTTCAAGAGGAAAAACTCAACCTCCAAAAGAATCCACACATAATGTATTATTCAATAATGAAAATATTACAATACACTAGTAGAGTCTACATCAATACTTCTGAAGGATCAACCTCCTCCAATGCATCCTTTGTGTCCAAGCATAATGGGTAACCGTGCATTCAACAAGACAATTCAACACAAATGATAACCTCCTCAAATCAGCCAACCTCAACCACTAAACATATGTTTACTTTTGTAGAATCAAGCTCACACAAAATGACCAAGTCATATGGGAAAACCATGAGTACATAAAACCATTGACCACAACATTTACTTTTTGGTAATAATTTTTTAAATATTAAATATTTTCTTTGTGCAACCTATACATAAAATATCTAAACCAATGTTACAACTTTACATGTGGAGCCAAATAAAAATCTAATGTGGTTAAACACATTTCCTAAAGATGCACCACAAGTAAAATTTATTTTGCATAATTAAAATAATTATTTCTTATGCAATGTGTGCAACACATTTTTCCTAACATTGCCATCACTAGTGAAACCCTAGTTGCCAAACACTTTTTACAAATGAAAATTGATGAAATCAGCATAATGGGTAGCATACAAGTCATATTACCATGAGGTGGAGGTTCAAGTCTCTTGTGGTGTGACATGCTTCCCTACCCATAAACAATGCTTTGCCTTCAAAGCATTGGAAGGTGGCACTACTAATAGAGACGTGTAGCTACGAAAATATGGACTTGTAATGCCCCTAATCCTAAGTATGAGGGTGTTTAAATCACTTTCTATCCTTGGGAAACATTTTACACTTTCTCATACTCACATTCCTTCCTTGCATTCCCTACACCCTAACTTCCCACTTCCTTCTCTCCTATGAACATTTATACTTCTACCTCCAATTCACCTAGCACCCCAACACCCTAACCCTTACATCCCTAGCCACACATGCCTCTTTGGACCTTCAAAGGTTTTGATGATTTCCTATCCATATGAAAGTGCCAATAGTGTATCTCAATATCTAAATCCCCATACCCATTTCGTGTTGCTCCTATTGACATGTGAATCCCCAAAACCTTATCTTCTTGCAAATCCCCTCACATCTTGGCATCCTCTCATATTTTCCATAAACCATCAACCATGGACCTTCAAAAAAATATAATGATGACACTCAAAATTGGAATAGTTTTGAGTAACATTGCAACTCTTAATTCCTTGGTCTCTCTTATGGTTACATCTTTCCAATATGTATTTTCTAATATCCCCTCCTTTTGGTATTCCTTTCTTAGAGCCTCACCATTCAAATAATGAGTCTCGCCAATCACAATCGTTGACTGGAAATACCACTAATCAACCAAATTTAAATATCTAATTCATCACATGTCCTCAAACTCTATAGAAATAAGGCAACTTCATCATTTCGGATAATCTTTTTCCACTTTCATCAAGCCATAACTATAATTCAAGTACTAGTGTTTAGATATTGGATCTAATGGTGGAAGCCTTTAGATTTTAGATTTTAGTAGATTAAATTCCATTGGTTTCTTTGAGAATGGAGAATGAAACTCATTTATTTTATATAAGCACTTTGGTTCTCTTCTTTTTCTAATAGCTCTACTTTTTCTTTTCTTCTTTAGACAACATAGTGTGAATAGACTCAAAATTAGCCATCACTTCATGAGTAATATGCTCTTTGTGATAGGCTTTGATAAAAAGTTTAGTTTAGAAGCATCCTGCTGATAAGGTGAGGACCAATCTAAGGAAAAACATCCTTCTATATTAGTGGTATAATGTCTAGATAAACATAAGCCAAAGATTAGAGGAATATTGATTATTATCACATCTTGAAGAACGATAATATTAGAGAAAGCATACAAGGCAACCTAAGGAGAATATTTTTTATAATCCTTATTATCTAGATTATTTTCCCATCTAGTTTCATATAACTCCCTTTTCTATATGCTCATAAGCTAACCCTATGGAGTCGATAATCCTTTTTGGGATGATTATGCTACTTGCACCAAAGTCTACCATAAAGTTATGCAAAAAATTTAAACCAATTATCAATGTCAGATAAAATTTAATATGCTTAGATTTACGAACATCTATGCAAATATTATGTTTAAAATAGTTAATGGATTAATCTGAATGGCCTTTTATTGTTCGACTAGCTTTCTTCCAAGACTTATTGCTTGGTAGGCTATCTTAGCTAGATTTTCTTGCATCTTCGAAGCTTCTTGAAGAAAAAATATTTACTTAAGGATAGATAAAGATATAATCGAGAATGGATAGGATGTCCCATAGTGAAATTCTTGTGATGATTTTTTTGAGTTTTTCTACCACATTGAGAGGGTCAATGATCTAGTCTCTTAGATGATAACCTAGAGTAGCCTGATACCTTGAATTTTTAGTCACTGCATTATATGTCCCCATCATATATGTTTGAAAAAACCCATTTTGTTGATTAATATTTATAGTTTCCTACCTTAGAACTGTAGGATCATAATTTTGGGCTCATGTGGCTTTTAAATTGACCCCAACCATTGTTCAAGAATTAGATTCTCCACCATTTTATATTTAGACCCCATCCAGTTTAATTAGGTTAGAATGGAAAAGGCTTAGATATGATACATTATTTGAAAAAATGATTCCTTTTCAATAGTCCATGAGAATAATGATTGGTTTTGAGAATATTTCTTCTAGTTGTTCAAGAGACATACAATGTAGTTTAACTATTATTACCACATTTTGAATACCTACAAATTGATAAGGGAATTAATGCATTTCTTCTCCAATTCTAGTAGCAGTTTATTTTTGTTCAACTATTTTGAGTTGTAAATTCCATCTTGGATGGGTCTTGGATGACTAAGTATCATTACATGAGAAACACCACATGTTAGGATCATTTACAAAGTTGGTTTTCTTGGGATTAGATCTCTCATTAAATTATGAGGATCTTGTTGCAAGACTATAGGCATTGATACAATTTGATTTTGTGGTTGCATGTGACCTTGGTCTTGACTTTTTTTTAGTTTTGATAACTATTTAGCTAATATAGGGATCTTTGATCTTGATTTCCCTAATATAAATTAGCTTAGGATGCACTACTTATTGCCTCTTCAAATAAATAATTTAAATTGAGAAATTGCATAATATATGTTTCATATTATCCTTTTTTTAAAATTATTTGTGGTGCAAATACTTGACTAAAAGGACATGCACTTGGTAGGGAATGATTAGACTAGGTATTTATTCTTTGTGCTAAAAATGAAAATTTAGAAAACATACGCATTGATGGTTTAGGAGTTAGTCTACTTGTATCCATCACATTATTTTTTCTATGATTATTAACTCACAATTTGTTGAGAGCTTTTAACCTCCTATTGGATCATCATAGATCTTTTAACCTCCTATCGAATCATCATAAATATATTTGAATTGAATACCTTGAGGTAGAAAATAATGTCATCTCTACCTGTACTAACTCACATTTTGTTGAGAGCTTTTAACCTCCTATTGAATCATCATAGATATATTTGAGTTGAACGCCTTAGGTAGAAAAAAATGTCCATCTCTACTTACGGGCATATTGAAGTGGGTATTATTTTCCAAGTTTCTTTTTGAGTCTAGGGAGGTGCCCGTTCTATAGCGATTAACTGCTACAACACTGAAGATCGCTCTCGCTTTTCTTTAAACCTTTCCATTAAAAGATGCGACATGTAACCTTAGATTAATGCTTTTCTATATGACAATATATATTGTGCATATGTTTGTGACATCTAGAAGATGTTCCATTGGAGTCTTGAAATCTTCTCCAATAAACTTTGTAAGGGACTCATGAGTATTAGAAAAACAAAGGATTCAGATTTTTCAGACTTCAAGTTGTGCATTCAGTTAAAAAGGAGAGGTACCTATCAAGGAAAGAAAATGCCAGACCAGCGCCCACCCCTGTGCTTATCAACTTCACTTGCTCGTACTGGTAAACTTTCCCTGTCAACCCCTCTATAATGCACACTCTCTCTTTCACTTCCGCCATTCTTTCAAAACAGTAGGTGTGCAATGGCAAACGGTTTGCTATTGAAATGTCCGGAAGCTTTGATCTTTACACGTACTCTTCTTCTTTTGCAACCATATTTTTCCACAAACTCTTCTATTGGGTCTTAAATAATTCTCAAATTGCTTGCAATTCTTGATGTTGTTGCCACACTATAATCACTATTTCAGTGTGTTTACATAGATAAGCGAAGAGTAAGAAATGGCCACACCATATTAGGAGACAAGAAATTGTCGTGGTCTTCCACAAATTTCTGGCCTCTAAAAGTCCAGGCCATTGTTGACATGAGATAAGTTTGTCTTTGAAACAAAATATGTACTGTGTGGTCGGCCAAGATTTGCGTTTAATTGTGGTCGGAAATCTTCCACAAGTATCTACAGTCTCCGAAAAATTCGCGCCATCATAATCAAAATCAAGAACAAAACCATCCACTTATGTGAGTTGTTATATTGTCATTATCTTGCGATAACGTGTAACAACTCTATGCTTAGAAATGGTCTACAAATCCAACACAGAGAAGGAGCGGGACGAATCATGAAAAATTATTAAGAATGTATACGTAAAATGTTAGTACAGATCTAGGGGAAAGAAAGCTATAGCTCAGTTTTTCTTCGCTTTAGAATGCACTATGGTGGGGGGTCACATAACGAACTTAAAATTCATGACTCACACCCAGGAAATTCATTGTTCACCAATGGAAAGAAGCCAAGAGGAAAGTGCATTGTACCAACACGAGGATAATTTCCAACTCAAATCATCCTTTGACCATTGACACACGCTAATTAAAATCATATAAAATCCTCTTAATTTTTCTCAATCTGTGGTTTCCCGCTCAGTCGTCGCCACTGAGTTGTTTAAATATCAAATCCTTAATGCCTCTCCTTGGCAGACTTCATTGCATCTCTGCAAATACCCGAATTCAGAAAGATATATACACATAATATATACAAATGGCGTTGGCCATGAGGTCAGCGTATATACATACAATTGCTTGCGAGCGCCCTTTAGACAGAAAAGCTTCAGCTAAAGCCACGCCCAGATTTGGCGACGAGCTTAAGTTTGAGCGATCAGTAGTAGACCGCCTGGAACGCATTTACAATGACCGCTTACTCTCAAGGAGTAATAATAATAATGATGTGCTATTTCCGATGAAACCCCAACTGATCGGGGATTTTTACGAAGGCAAACCAGTGAAAGTAGCGTGCCAGGGACCGCGCGGGTCGTACTGCCATGAGGCGGCGGTTCGAGCCTTCCGGCGGTGCGAGGCGCTTCCGTGCGCAGAAACAATGAGCTCAGCCTTCGAAGCGCTGGAAAGCGGCGCCGCCGACAGAGCTGTGGTGGCCGTGGAAAATTCTTTAGATGGTGTCATAGACAGAAAACTACGATCTGCTGCTGCGCCAACGGAATATAAACATTGTGGGGGAGGTGCTTCTCAAGGTTAATCATTGTCTGTTGGGGTTAAACGGCATAAATGGCGTGAGACGTGTTCTTGGCCACCCGCAGGCGCTGAGCCACTGCAAGCGCCGTCAGGAACTCGAAATAACCATAAATACATAACACTGTGATTATCGTGGGGAAAACCCTTACGGGAGAAAAACCCCACCCTCTAAAACTTGCATAATGTATTATCAAATCAAAGAAGATTACAATACACTTGCAATGCAAGTTCTTACAAGAGCATCACCTCAACTCAAGCTTGGAAAGATATCACTAGCATCCTTCTAGCACCCAGCCTTGCAAACAAAACTCCATTATGTAAACTCCTCCCCAAGCCCTCCTTATATAGTGATTTACAACCTGGAAACCATTTGTGGTTTTACAAAACCATGGGTTTAACCACCATGCCACATGTTGCCCATTTTTGACATTTACATTTCCAAGATGGAAAAACAACCAGGTTAAAATAGTAATCCCGTCCATAATTTTGTCCTCTAGTTTAGACCCCCATAAAAGACATAAAACAAATTAACTATGCTCTAAAAATGGCCCTCCTATATTCTACTAAGGACAAGGCACCTTTTAACAACTCATACACCTTTTTCCAATGCATAAACATGTGGAAAACTGCCACAAACAAATCTTGTAATTTTCCTGAAAAAGGCTTGCAAGGTTGAGACATATTTCTCAACATGGTGGAGGGAGTATTTTGTGACATATCTGTTATTTGCAGCGGCATTGTTGGGAGGGAACTGGGGCTTCGTGTTTTGGAGCCGGCCATGTAGGACGATGACGATAATTTTACACGGTTTCTTGTTCTTGCTAAACATTTACTTTTGAAACCGCCGGCAGAATGTCCAAGACCACGGTGGCGTTTTCTGTAGAAAGTGGTAATTTGTTCAAGGCTGTGCAGGTTTTTGAAATGAGAGGGTTGAGAGTTGTGAAGATTGAGAGCCGGCCGAGAAGGGAAAAGCCGATGAGAGACGGCGTGGGTGGTTTGAAGCATTTTGAATATGTTTTTGCGGTGGATTTGGAGGGCTCGGTTGCAGACCCTGCCATGCAAGTAGCTCTTTCTGATTTGGAACAAATTGCAGAGTGTGTTAGAGTTATGGGGAGTTATGCTAGCGATGTGTAGGGTAGTCTCTTAGCACATGTTGGCCCATACTATGCCCTCAACCTTTATACAAGGAAAGAAACTTCATCATTTTGGATAATCTTTTGCCACTTTCATCAAATCATAACCCTAGTTCAAGTACTAGTATTTAGATATTGGATCTAAGAATGGAAACCTTTGGATTTTGGAGTTTAGTATATTAAACCCCATTGATTTCCTTGAGAATGGAGAATGAAACTTATTTGATTTCATTAAGGTGGCTTCACATAGAGGTAGCATCAACACTTCAAGTTTAGATGGATTTAAGTGCTTGGGTAATTTACTATTTGAATATTTTTTAAAGTATATTTATAATTATATATTTGAATGAACCATTCAGTTTTAGTAGTAATTACATGTACAAATCTATTAAATCTGTTTAGTGTTTTATTATTTCTACAATCTAATTTCACAATATTTTGATGGATTTTTCAAATCTAATTTTTTCACAAGACTATTTTAGGTAGAGATAATTATGCAAATAATATTATTAGGTATGGAGACCATAATAGATATATTTTACTAGTTTTGACAACTATTTAGTTGATATAGGGGTCTTTGATAGTAATTTTTTAGTGGCTAATATTCCCCAATTGGCTGATAGTTGAAATTTGGGAATAAAAAATTGGCTAATAGTTTGAGAAGTAACATGACTTGAATCGTCACATTTTTACAAAAAATTATTTTAGTCTATATAAATCGCCAAATAATTTATTTTATTATAATTTTTAACTCAAAAAATTGCCACAATATTTGATACATGATTAGATCAGTTTCACCTAAATTTTATAAGTTATAGTAGAAATTTATATTAATTCGCCAATAGTGTATCATAATTATTAATTGATTTATGGCCATATTTATAAATTTTAGTTTTTAATTGATTTATATTATAATCTAATGGCCCTCAATATTCCATGAGGTAAAATCTACTCATGATTTGTAATTCTTATGGGGCTCAAAATAGCCTTTGGATTGTTGATCTTCTAATATAAGTGATCCAAAAGCATTTTTAGGACCCATGGGCATTATAGATCATAGGTACATTTTAACTCATGAAATACGACAAGGTTTATTAAATTATATTTGAAATCAATGGTGGAAAGTAAATATTATAGTCTACCCTTAAACCCATCAATAATTTCTACCCTTGAGCCCCTAATTTTCTATAAGAATTATTTTTTAAAATTTAAAGGATTCACCATCATAATTAATGATTTTTTCTAATATTTTCTACAAAATTATAGTGATGTAAAAAAAATCATCAATAAAATTAATATTTATTTTGAAAACAAGGAAAGAATCGCTAATAGAAATTAATATTTTTTCCCCAAAAAATGAAAGATTCGTCAGGATTTTATATCTTTTTTTGAGAGGTGTTTCTTAAAGTTATCATTCATATTTCATCTTGATTTCCTTAATACATTAGCCTAGGACACACCACTTATTGCCTCTTCAAATAAACAATATAAATTAAGATATTGCATAGTATATGCTTCATGTCATCCATTTTTTGGACTATTTGATGTACAAATACATGACTAAGAGGATATAAATATATGAGAGGGAATCTATAATGAATTTGGTAGGGAATGAATGGATCTAAGGTATTTCTTCTTGTGCTAAAAGTGATAATTTAGGAAACATACGCATTGGAGGTTTAGGATTTAGTCAATTTGTAGCAATCACGTTATTTTTTCTATTACTACTAACTCACATGTTGTTGAGAGCTTTTAACCTCCTATTGAATCATCATAGATATATTTGAGTTGAATGTCTTGAGATAGAAGAAAATTCCATTTCTACCTACAAGCATATTGAAGTACATATTATTTCCCAAGTTTTTTCGAGTCTAGAGTTGAAATCTGTAATCAATTTTTGAGGTGCTCATTTAATAGCAATTAATTGTTACATCAATGAAGATTGGTCTCCCTTTTCTTTAAACCTTTCAAAAACCTTTCCATTAAAAGAAATACCATGCAACCTTAGATGAACACTTTAATCTATGGGATAATAGATTGTGCATATGTTTGTGACATCTCGAAGATGTTCCATGAGAGTCTTGAAATCTTCTCCAATAAACTTTGTAAGGGACTTAAAAGAGTATTTGCAAGGATAAGATCCTAAGTAGTTGGGAGAATATGAGGGATTAGACAACTACCATTATTCGAATAATTTAAACTTTTGAAAACTCTTTTAGTGTTGGTGAATTTGATAAAATGATTAGACAACTATCATTATTTGAAAAATTTAAAATTTTGGAAACTCTTTTACAATACCATTTGAATTAGTGTTGGTGAATTTGACAAAATGATTTTTTATAAGATGAGGGTGTGGTGTTGAAAAAGATTTCATGAAAAGTCTTTTGTCTAAACAAGAATTGGAGACCTACGCATTCTTTTTTATCCTACCAAATGTGCCAAAACTAGTTATGTTCAATTTTTCACTTTCATACATCTGCACACCAACATATAAAATCTTGTAAATGCTTCACAAATAACCTTGAAAATTAACAAGCTGACTCTGCAAATGATATACAACGAATTTAACTTAAAACATAGGAGAAATTATGTGAAAAAGGTGTTTCTCGAATATTAATAAAGAATTCCTTTTTTAACATCTAGTCGAAAATCCATAATGCTCTACCACAAACTCTAAGGAAAGTAAATACAAGGATTCAGATTTTCCATAGATTCAACAAGGAGAGGCACCTATCAAGGAAAGTAAATACAAACTCAGGGTAGTTGGGCAGTAGATCCATTATTTTATCTGTACACGTACTCCTCTTCTTTTGCAACCATATGTTTTCACAAACTCTTCTATTGGGTCTTAAATAATTCTCAAATTGCTTGCAATTCTTGATGTTGTTGCCACACTATAACCACCATTTCAGTGTGTTTATAAAGACAAGCGAAGAGTAAGAAATTGTCGAGCTCTTCCACAAATTTCTTCCCTCTAAAAGTCTAAGCCATTGTTGACAGATAAGTTTTGTCTTTGAAAACAAAACCAAGAACAAAATATGTACGGTGTGGTTTGCATTTATTTGTGCTCAGAAATCTTCCAATCCACAGTCTCCGAAAAATTCGTGCTATCATAAGCAAAATCAAGAACAAAAACATCCACTTATGTCAGGTGTTATATTGTCATTATCCTTTCACCTTTTACTATATCTTGAGATAACGTGTAACCACTCCATGCTTAAAAATGGTGTAGGAATCTAACACAGAGAAGGAGCGAGACAAATTATTAAGAATGCATACGTAAAGTGTTAGTATAATTCTAGGGGAAAGAAAGCTATAGCTCAATTTTTCTTCGATTTAGAATGAACTAAAAATTCGTGACTCACACCCAGGAAATTCATTGATTATAAGAGCGTAATTTCCAACTTAAGTCATCCTTTGAACGTTGACCCTCTTTGCTAAACACACGCTTTCCATTTGCAAATTAAAATCATGTATAAAATCCTCCTAATTTTTCTCAATCTAACTAATTCATGCCACTCTTGACCAGTTCTTTTCTCAGTACTAATCACACGCCCATGTGTGGCATCCCCAACATACTTCCTTCTCAGTCGTCGCGACTGAGTAGTTTAAATATCAAATCCTCCATGCCTCTCCTTGGCAGACTTCATTATTTTTTCTATTACTACTAACTCACATGTTTTTGAGATATTTTAACCTCCTATTGAATCATCATAGATATATTTGAGTTGAATGCCTTGCAATAGAAGAAAATTTCATTTCTACCTAAAATTATATTGAAGTAAATATTATTTCCCAAGTTTTTTCAAATCTAAAACTGAAATCTATTATCAATTTTTGAGGTGTTTGTTTTATAGAAATTAATTGTTACATCATTGAAGATTGGTCTCCTTTCTCTTTAAACCTTTCAAAAACCTTTCCATTAAAAGAAATAACATGCAACCTTAGATAAAAAAAATTATCTATGACATAATAGATTGTGCATATGTCATAATAGATTGTGCATATGTTTGTGACATCTTGAAGATGTTCCATGAGTCTTGAAATCTTCTCCAATTAAATTTGTAAGGGACTTAAAAGAGTATATGCAAGGATAAGATCCCAAGTAGTTGGGAGAATATGAGGGATTAGGCAACTACCATTATTCGAATAATTTAAACTTTTGGAAACTCTTTGACAATACCATTTGAACTAGTATTGGTGAATTTGACTTAAAAGGTGTTCCCTCTATGAAGTCTCTTCAACAAATCTTCAACAAAATCTTTGGACCAACGTCTCATTTTTCCTTAGAAGGTATGCAGGACCATTTATTTCATTTGTGTCGCTAAATTCAAATCACAGTACTGTTGTATCCAAATAATTTCATGGATGTTAACATCAATTCTACACGCTTCATCCTCAGGCTTAGCTGCTGCTTCTGTAGCCCCTATTTTATTATGATGGCGCTTCCCAAACATGAATTTCTTTAGCTTGGAGAGCTTATTGTTGTTATTGGTTGGCTTGATGGGAGCCCACCTCGCCCAAGCTAAGTTGTATTGTCCAAATTAAAATGAAACCCTAGTGCGTAAAGGGACCACTGTGCATTCCATGAGAAATTCGCAAGCTTTTAAACAAAAATATTGATTGCGAGTTAAAGTTTATTTTCAGGCATGGGGTGAGGAATGTTTCAACTGCTTGAAAGTTGTTTTTCTCAACATGAGACAAATTTTAGAGAACCAATCCCTTATTTAACAAATCGCTACATAATTATGTTAAAATGAAATAAAACACAACAAAAATGATCCAACAATGTAAAAATTTGAAAAAATACAATTCAATGAAACCATGGCTGACGACTTACCTAAAATTTTTGCACAAATTGTGTTGTGTTGTCAAAGATGTCGATGATTAAAAATAGGCATTGTGTTTTCCTTTCATTCAAGCATTGTGTTTGTAGGCTATATTCTACATCTTGCAATTATTGTATTCCATGCTATTTGGATTGTAATTTGATGCTTGAAACTTTCAACTTGTAACCTTTCACTTGACTAGTCTTCAAACAATACAAAACTGATGCAAAAATAGTTGTGAATCTTGCAAAACTTAATATTATTTCAAAGAATGAGTGCGATAATTATTCCCCTTCCTTGGCTGAAGTTGAAGCTCAAGGATATCCCATATATCCATACCCATTTCTCTCATCTTGCCTATTATTTTTGAAGGCACAATAACCCACAAAATAAACCACAACCAAAGCAATAAGCACCACAATATTGATAATAGCAATCTTACGCCAATCATGCTTCATGTCTACAAGCACACACGCCTTGCAAGAATTAGAGCTATAGCAAAGATAGTGAAGCAAGACAAGAGTAGAATGAGAATAAACAAACAAAAAAATGCATCAACCAGTGTCATCAATTGCTCTCTCTATGCTTCCCCACATGGATTATAGTATTTTTGAAAACATTTAACAACTATATTTTGTTTCTCCTTAATTACGAAACAAGAACACTGTAACAAAAATATGGATCTATTTAATATAATGGTTTGGAAAGGAAACCACTCAAATTTAAAACATAACTACATTTTAAAAAGTAAATTAAAGATTAGAGAGGAATTAGACTGACTGCATGTCATGGATTGTCCATCGTTTAATGATATTCCTTGTCATTTTTGGTTCAAGCTCCCAAGCTTCTATCATTCCTTTGCATTTTCCTATGAGAACAATTTCTTCCCATAACTTATCTTCCTCAAATTCTTGTGCCTATTTCCAACATTGCTTTACAAGCATATCTGGTATTCCCCAAGCTGGTATTCTTTGTAACCTCTACCCAGAATGGCCTATCCGTACCCTTGTTGTTGAAACCAAAGGAAAAGATAGTGAAACAAAACAAGAGAAGAATGAGAAAAAAATAGACACAAAATACAGCAAAGGATGAAATGGGAGCTTTGGAACACAATATGGACAACCATAAAATGATAGAGTAAGTGGTTTTTTCTCATATGTTATGGTTTCAACTACCCTCTACCTACAAAAAAATGTGAAAGAATAGACAAGACACGTGAATTGTTCTGGAGAATGCCGCACCCAACTACCTAACCCATGAGCCAAAAAAAAAACCAACTTTTTCCTAATTGACCTTCCACACCTCTTCAGTATACCCATTGCACACCAAGGTGTGATTGTTAGGTTATAAGATGAGGGTGTGGTGTTGAAAAATATTTCATGAAAATTATTTTGTATAAACAAGAATTGGAGACCTACGCAATCTTTTTTATCCTACCAAATGTGCCAAAACTAGTTATGTTCAATTTTGCACTTTCATACATCTATACACCAACATAGAACATATTGTAAATGATTCACAAATAACCTTGCACACACACAATAGAAAAGCTATGACAAATGGTGTTATTCCACCAATCAAGAATACAATCTGATACAAACTGATTTGATGCCTTACAATATGTAAGAGAAGCCTTACTTATATCTAAAAGGTGAGAGATGGGATTATACAAGATCGTGACAAGTGTCTTAATCCTGTAATATGAGATAGTTCTAACATAACAAATATAAAATAACCTAGGATGCTAGAAGTCAATGACATAAGATAAGATAAGATCTCATCAATAAAATCAAGACTTCTAGAAATGTTCTTAAGATCTAAGTAAACTTAACATGTGAACAGGACCTAATAGATGAGTTAATTAGATAAAATAATGTATTCACATAAACAAAGATTTCCTTTAACTTGTAAATCTCTAATAAATTCTCCCAACAAGGTTCGACCTCAATATAAAAGCATGACTATGGGAAGAGAAGGAACTAAGAATGTGACCCTCTACATTATACATCTCCTTCCCCTAAAACTCCATAAATATATAACCATCTCACATGGGGTGACCATCATCATTTTTTAGCACTGTGTTTGGAGACAATTGCCCCTGCTCTGTTAATTCTATCGCGTATGCATTTGATCAGTTATAATTATGAAATGTGTAATTAATTGATTTATGTTCATGAAGAAGGTGGCTTATGGAAGCTCCATCCATAATCAAATAATTTATTTGCATTCTTTCAAGGCTTGATATCTTCACCATAATGGTTTAAAGGACGAAGACATGATGTTCTACTGAATTATATTGGTTTATATTTTCATACATAGACAATTGAGTAACTTGTTTCCATAGGAGTGTCCCATATTGTAACAAGTTTGTTTCTATCATAAAAACTAGTACTATCTTCCATTTCAAAAAAAACAAGTTGAGGACCTTCCTTTGTCACAGAATCTTGATGTGTAATTCTTTCAATTCCACTAGATAAAGAAAAAGCATCTCTAGCCTTAAAAGCAACAAAGGGGCAAGAAGTTCCATCGGGAAAAACAACACCATTTATAACATACTCTACATCAGGAGAATGTTGAGGTTGTGCATTCTCTTGGTCTAGAATATATTTGTTTGCATCAGGCATAATACTAGTTATGTCCATTGAAGGATAATCGATTCTAGGAAAATTCACCGTTAGCAATTCATCATGGAAAATTCACCGCCATGACAAATTCACTGCAAGGAAAATCACCACCAACAATTCATCGCCCCGAAAAAATCATCGCATTAACATTTTTAATATATATTTCCAAGAATTTGAATTTTTTTTCCGAAAGAATAATTTTCACCACATTAATCACATAAATACAGACCTCCATTATTCTTTTGCAAAAAAAAAATTCAAAGTCTTGAAAATATATATAAAAAATGTTAATACGATGAATCTTCCAAAACAGTGAATTGTTGGTGGTGAATTTGTCATGATGGTGAATTTTCTTACGATGAATTGTGGCGGTGAATTTTTCGACAATGAATTGTTGACGATGAATATACTTGATGCTAAGATAATTAATAGCTAGAGAAGATTGAAAATCCTAATTTCTCATGGTAAAAAACTTTTAGACAACAATTATCTACTCAAAAGCTTCAGCCTCAGGCCCCCGTCCAAGCATACCATTATAGATTGCAAACACTTCTCCAAAGGCAGGTTTTCTAGTTCCATATAGGATTGCAAAAAGTGAAAATTTATGGAGTACCAGATAAAATAATATATGAGAGAAGGCACACAAATTATGAAGGTGTGAAGTCAAAAATGGAAGAATTGGAGGAATAAGTTTCCCTAGAATTTCTACCTAGAGTGAAATTGATGAAATGTGAATCAACAAATGAACAACAATGAAAACATAGGAAGAAAGTGCCTAAGGTTTCATGTTGTAATCACATAATATTCAAACTATTTGCTTCACTATATAAATGCATTGGTGTACAATACAAGTTACTTTCATCCAGTGGATCCTCAACTTTAGAAAGAAATTGACCAACCCAAGTAGAAATGATTTGATTTCCTCCTCCTTCTGATGATGTATGCCGCCTACATATAGTTATGAGAGCCTTCACATGTATGAACACGTCATTCTTAGCTGCAACAAAAGAAATCCTTCCACAACAAGCTCTTGAAATAGATTCAAGCATTCCTTCTGAATCCTTGATTCTTTATCTTTTATTATGGTAACATAGATTGCAATCATTCTAAAATCACTCTATCAACTGAACATTTTATGAATACCTCCAATAGAACTAACAATCTAACCTTCTTAATGCTAACCATGGGATCACTACAGGCCGAACTAGAATGGGTAAAAGTTTAAAATTTTGAGGTTTGAAATAGGGAAAACAATGTGTAAGTGATTTCAAGCATTATTTCAACTATGATAAACTTTGATTTTGAAAAAAGAGACTGATAAAAAATGGATGTCAATTCTTGAACTTACTCTAAAATTCATTATCACTTTTTGAAATACCATTTTTATGATGATTAACAATTGTAGCAATAAAAATTAGTCTCATTTTTCTTTCAACCTTTCAAAGAAAGCTTTCTCCAAGATGATTCCATGATCAATTAAATTTGGTGGTAAAGTCTAGTGCCTTTCCTTTGAAATAAGTGATAAGTAATATCAAGCAATGCTCTTTTCTATGATGCATATCTCTATGACATCATAAAGATATTCTTTGAGTCTTGAAATCTTCTCTTTTAAACTTTGGAAGGGACTTACAAACATTAGTCGGGATGGGATCTAAGTAGTTAGAGGAATTGGAGGGATTAGGGACTGTCATTAATTTAATACAATTTCTAGGGATTTATGGTGTTAGTTTTGGGATAGTAGTTGATGGATTTGGATAAATAACTATTTTTATGTAGTTGACAAATATAGGAAAAACTATCAGATGAAGGTGTATTTTTGAGAAAGATCTTATGACAAGTCTTTTACTTGTAAAAAGTGGTAGTTAAGAGTATTATTTGAATAAGATTCAAGATCAAGATGATTTTTTTATTAGTGTGTCATAATTGTTAATGTAAAAATTTGCACTTTCTATTTTATTTATTTTTTCTCTTAGCCTTTATTATTTGAATGTTCAAGCAAATTCTTACTGTGGCCGAAAAATCAAAGTTTTCCAAATATATATTAAAAAACATTAATGCTTTAGTTTTCGGCCACGGTGAATTGTTGGCCTTGAATTTTACTTGATGTGAATTTTTCCACGCTAGCAGTCAATTTTCCTAGAGCCACTACACACTATTGTTTAGATGGCAACAATAATTTTCACAATCAACACTTTGTCAAATATAATAAGTTTTTATTTTCCATATTTTTTCTCTTTTCTACCATATATTTTAAATTAAATTTGTTGAATATCATAGAAAGAACTGATTTCCTAATCTAAAAGATTATTTTATGAATTTTATACCACATTCACAAGATTTTCCATGTTAATATAAAAAAATATGAAAATGTGAATTTGAACATCAACAATTATAACAAGATCTAAAAAATAATGAATATAATTTGCAAATAACGTAGGTGGGGGTTAAGTATTTTGTCCAGCAAAGAGGAAGATACATCGTGATTCTACTAACACGTGGATAATTTCTGACCACGTCATCCTTTGACCGTTTACTATATTGACGGTTTCCGTTAGCTAAACACATGATTTCCATGCTTTCCATTTTTTAATGGTAATATAAAATCTTATTAGAATAGAAATTTCAACTGTTATGGTAGATCTTTTTAGGAAGTTTAGAAGCTGAATTATTATATATTTAAGACTTCAATCTTTAAATTATAAAAAAATAAGAATATAAAAATTGAATATATTTTGATTATTATGTTTAATAATATAGTATAAGTGGTTTATTTGTTTTCTTGTTATTTGTTTATTTGTTTTTTAAAAATTAGATTCATTTAAAATAATGTGTTCCCATCTAAATGTCTTTTAGTCAAATTCAATAGACATAATAAATATGCATTCTTTCTGTTTTTTTTTTTAATAAAAATCTAAAACTTTCTTTCTTCTTAAATTAAATTTAGATTGTCTCTTTTTTTTTCAAAAAAAAATCTAAAAACTTCTTTATTCTTAAATCAAATAAACTTAAATCAAATATTTAAATAATATAATCTAAAATTTGTTATTTCTTAAAATACATCTTCATTAGAAATTATGAACCATTTATTCACATTTTAATTTTTAATATTTCATAAAATGTTCCTTTCTTATTTAAAATGTATAGTAAAGTAATAAATAGAAACTCATAATACCTTCTAATTTTTCAATCTAGCTCATTCATTGATGATGATATAAATTTTTCAATAAAATTTATTTAAATAAAAGACATAACATTTGCACAATGTATGAATTATAAAATTGTGTTTAAAAGAACCAATATTATTTTATTTCAATTGAATAATGTTAAAATTTAGATTTAATGATATAAATTTTTCAATAAACAGAGGTATGAAACTATGGGGATTTGTTTGGAATCGCTTGGAATGAGTTTTTTCCACGTGTTTACCAGGTTTGGTGACCAACTTAAGTTTGAGCGACTAGTAGTATCCTACCTCTAACAAATTTAGAAAAATCGATTACTCTCAAGCAATGATAATAATTTTCTATTAGGGTTTTTTTACAAAGGATGACTGGTGAAAGTAGCATATGATGGATCTCACAAGTCATACTACCATGAGCTGTTAGTTTGATCTCTCTAGTGGTGTGACAAGCTTCCCAAACCATAAATAATGCTTAACCCTTAAAGCATTGAAACATGGTGGTTATGAAAAGGTGGATTTGTAATGTCTCTAGTTTTAAGTGTGAGGGTGTTGGACCACTTTTTATCCTTGGGTAAGATTTATTACTTTCTCATACTCACATGTCTTCCTTTCATTCCTTACAACCCTACTTTTCACTTCCTTCTTTTCTATGGGCCTTCGTACTTGTCATGTCCCCTTTTCAAAACATAGCATTCACTAATTTTAGCAAATCGAGTTTCCTAAGTAGAAAGTCAAGACTTGTGGATAAATTAGGAAAGTTGGGTTTTCAAAGTGAATTAATTAAATCATTATTGGGTGAAAATTTTATAAATATTCATAAATTATATTTTTGAGGCCAAGTTGGGTGTGGGTTTTTGGATAGAGCAAGTAACATAAATTTTTGGCTTTTAATGTTGCATGATAGGGGTTGACACTTGGAAATTTGCATGGTATATATTTATGACGAGAGTTACATTCGAGGTATACAAGATTCCCCATTTGGAGTGTTGGATTTTGGGTACCCATGTTGGTGTTGAAAGTGGCTTTGTATATTATTGCTTTTGTCTCCCAAGTTTCATTTCATTCTATGCATTATTTCTCTCATAAGTTGTGACAATTCTTTAGAGGCTAGTAAATCAATGAGGGATAAATCTCTAGCACTGATAAACAAAGGGGATAGAGGCTCAAAGATATTGGTTTTCAGGGTATCTAAGATAAATTGAATTGAAGACAAAGGATTAACCCCTTCCCACCCCTTAACTGGCATGTGTGTGCTATGTTTTAGTAGCAATGTTGATAAGATAATAACTTTATAATCATCTTGAAATTTGTCATTTTTTTGGTTTATTTTATTAACCCTCCAAAACCATTTGAGAAATAAACCAAGGAAAAACAACATGTATTGTATTAACTCAACTATTCACTGTAGAAAAATATATTTGTTGCTTGTACTTAACTATAGTCTATGTGTGATTATTTATAGACACATCGCTATAGGAGACCAGTATTACAATACAATTGGTATAAAGTATGGACCCAAAAAATCCTAAAAGGGATGTAAAACTTGCCAAGTATATAACACATATCCAACAAAAATTGTTGACATTGTATTGCCTTTGCTAGATTGAAAGCTTAGCATTTAATTGAACATGGTGTTAATCTTCTAAGTGGTGTTGCACTTGGTGTTAGAATGTTCTTTTGGCATCCTAGGAGGTAGTACTAATTTTATATCCTAAGTCATTCAGGGCATTGTACAAAACCTTCTTCTCAACACCTTTAGGCGTATCATGAAAAGTGTAAACTACATGATAGATAGTTAAGCAACTGAATTACCAAAATAAACAACAAAACTAACCATGCCAATCATTGCAATTTGTAATTGCATGGTTTAAAAACTAACTATTTTTTATTTTACTATGTTGGCATTTTATCAATTATCCAGGTCATGCAAGGCTTACTTTTAGAATTGAAGGTTGAGAGAGGCCTGAAAGAAAGACATTGTTTATGAATGTACAGTGGAAGAGGACATAGGTATGTTGTGTAGGTAAATTGAGAGTAGAAGAGGTTTGATCAAATTGTCAGTATATCAATTGGTAGTTATATATTTGAAAATACATATAGATAAAGAGAAGAATAGTTCAATGAGATTTGGATAATGTATACCACCATTAGTTATGACCCAAATTCTTCAACTGTTTGCATCATTAAGCACAACAAAATGAAGAATTGATACATTTTACCAAGCTTACATCGCTAATAGCTAGCATGTGAGGTATCAACTTCTGCCAAAGGGACTTCACAAGGTTTTGAAAATGTCTGCAAAGATTTGCATCACAAGCAAGGACCAGACCTGTTGAAGGCAGGATAATAGTATGATTGCCTATTTTTAAACCATGTAAATAGTAAAATGAGGTCACAATAAATGACTCTTCTCAAGAACAAACACCATACTAGGCACTACCAAAGAAAAAAAAGGTCATAATTTCAAACTATGCTAAGATACAAACAACACCAAGATATTCATAATTTCAACTGCTCTTGCCAAAAATATCTATCCAAAAATGTCTTCCCAAATAAACTGATTCAACAACATTGATCCATCCAACCTACTCAAGATGCAAAAGAAACCCTAAAGGAAATATGTTCACTTGAACACAATCCAATTTCAAAGCCCACATCACATTGCATTTAGATTTCAAAATTTGTCAATTCCACTATCACACCACACTCTAATTCCATGATCTCATGACTCAATGAATCTAGCAAGCTGTAAACTAAGACTGTTTGATCCAAACCTCCCCACAACCTTGGCAAGCAAATATCAAGAATGTCCTTATGTTGTAGGTATATTTTTTCCAAACGAACAACAACAAAAAGCCTCAATATTTATGGTGATGATGGAGAAGTAACTAGAATAAAATGAACAAGCCACTTAAAGAAGAACAAGAAAGACAAAGAAAATATAGTACCAATCCCACAAAGAAACAAAAACATAAGTAAAGAGTGGAGAAAGGTGAGTTTAGAAGAAAGAGCCAGAGAAAAGAAAAATGGGCAAAGCATGAACACCAACTGAAGGCACAAATAAGTAACTTATTTCTAGAAAAAATCTCAAACAAATAAAACAAATCTAAAGGTGTTTTCCAATTTTCCATAAATTGAATGTAAATCAAAGTCCTCACGGTAATAGAAAGAAAAGAAGATACCTCCACAAAAATGTGAATCTTATCCCACGTAGGATTCCATAGACAATCCATTCACATGGAAAAGGAAAACAACTAAAAAAAATTGGATGGTATGTTATTAGGGTAGGGTAGGGTGAGGGGGGTAAGGGGAGGGGAATGGAAAAAGAAATTACATCATCTTTAGTGTGAAAATAGTAGAGAGGGATCCTTTATAGTCAATATTGATCCAACACATAGAGCTCAAGATATCACTTTCAAAACCAACATCCTCCACTGATGAAGTAAAATAGATGCACAAGACATTGAGAAGACATAACAGATCTACAAAATGCAAACATTTTGATATATGGTAATCAAAAGATTAAACAAATGACAACCAAGTTTCTTATTGCAATAGAAAATGAGAAAATTTCAAAACAGATGATGAGTTAGTAGTCATAAATGAAAATAGAAAATTAGAAGCAAACAATTATAACCATCTAGAAGAAGTCATTTTGCATAAGAAGTTGGATGTTTTTGCAATATTCAAATATCATCTTATTGTTATTTGAGAGGACTGAAAACATGGTATAGAGAGTAGGAAAGGATTCAATAGTTTTCTGAAGAAACCAAGAGAGATAAATGCACTTAGTCAACAATACAAGTCATGGGATAAACTTTGAAATCAACTTCAAAATCTTTAACAGGCCTACATATTAGCCCCTATGGAGAAATAAAATACACTAGAATTTCAATATGAAGCTAAAAGAAATAAATTAAAGGAAAACCAAAATAATATGAATGGACAGAAAAACAAATCATTTCCTTTTGCCCATGCATGAAGTAAAAGCTATTGGTTTCTTTTCTTTCAATTCTAAACTATCTAAATTGCAATAACATTTATAATTGTGCTCATTTTGCCAGCCACGTTCAATCCAACAAGCGAGACTCTCCTTTGCATCCACCATTATTACAAGGACTACTGTAATGGAAGTAATGGAAGCACATTAATTGCTCATATGGGTGAAATTTACCTACCAATTAGATTGAAGAGAAATGAATTTTCAAATATATTTTGTTATATAATTGGCATCTATACATTGATAATAGATAAATATTTTTCAAATAAAAAAAATATTTCAGCTCACATTGATTAAAAAGAGAATTATTAATAACTAGTTAAGAGCAACCCCTTGCCTATAGTTCTCTTCGCAGGAAGCAATAAAATAAAATATATAATATAATATTTGATTATATATATATATATAAAATAAATGCTATTTTAATCTCTTTTATTAAATTAAATTAATAAATATTATAATTCCATAAAACAATTATTTAAATTGAAAATTTAGATAGTTATTTTTAACCTATTAAATTGAGGCAAACATTTATGTTCAAGAATTATTATTTTAAAATTTAATTGATGTATGCAATTATTTTTTAATTAGTATTTGTTTTGAATTATTTTTTATAATCAATAATTATTATGGGTTAAAAGGAACTTTTGACATTCAATTTAATTTAAGAAAAATATATATAATAGATTTAATAGTTGGATTGTTGACATGTTCAAATAATTATGATTATGAATTTTTGAAATTCAATTACTATTTGGTTGAAATAGTTAAATTAGATTAAATAAAAGTTTTGACATATAATTTCTACTTAGCTTAATAGTTAAATTAAATGATTTTTTTTATGTAGAATAGTTAAAAATAGTTGGATAAAATATGTGTTAGATTGAAAAATATTAGAGATTTATGATTTTTATTGTCAAATTTGTAAGTAATTTTTGATATTGAACTTTTGAGATTCAATTGAATCTAAGAAATAAATATATAATAGATTTAATTTAAAAAAAAAAAAATTTAATAGCTGGATTATTCACATGTTAAAATAATTATGATTTTAGCATACTTTTAGGCTCCAATGTCTCTAAAAGCCTCTGCTCCTTTCGTTGCTCTCATTGTCGGCCTCGGTGGCTGCAAATCGACGAAGCCCTATGGATGTGAATCGTTGAGAAATGGCGATGTCATCCATTCCCCTGCGCGCTTTCTGGCCTCCGTTCCTCTGCCTACTACTTCTGCGTCTTCGACTCCAGCAAATGTCTGTGGTAAAACAGTCCCCGGGGGTGCGGCGAAGGTTATGGGGTTTTCCTGTGCCCGCCCCACCATGGCTGCGGCTTCCTCCCAACCTATGCAAGATTCTATGCAGGGGTCATTTGGTGACTCTCTTCCTCCGTTGGCTGACTCTCTGAGAAGGGGCAACGATCTGCGGCAGGGTATTGGCGACGGGGGTTCTTTAAAATTCCACATTCACCGCACGAATGTTGGCATTGCAAGTAAGGACGTTGACGGCACTGTTGGCCACAAATGAAAGAGCTTTGTTGATGCCCTTGCCTCAGAGGGAAATGGCGTGCAAACTGTTGGAAAACCCCCCTTCAAGCACAAAGCGACAAGTTCTGCCAATTATGGTGGCTCCAGAAAGGGTCCTGACCCTTTCGTTCCTCATGCGCTTCACAGCGGTGCCCCAGTGAGTCCTCCTTTCGTTGTTTGTCATTCGGCATTTGCCCCAGAGATCTATTTGGATAACTTTGCCTATGACGGAGAATTTTTTTTACAGGATCACGTTCTGATTTGTAGATTTACAAAAATATGGCCTAAACTCTATGATCTCCATTTTTGGATTGACACAAATTGGAAGGACTATCGAGAGGATGAAATCAACATTTATATCCATGAGCAAAAGGGTTCTTTATCTTAGAATTTGAATCTATAGATGACAAAGAAATGGTGCTCAATATTGGACCTTGGCTCTTCCAAGGCAATTTTTTATGCATGAAACCTTGGTTTCCTTCATTTGATCTACGAACAGAGACATTCCCAACAACATTCTTGTGGGTTCGCCTACCTTATCTCCCATTACAGTTTTGGGAAATTGATTGCCTGAAGGCCATTGGTAATGGCTTGGGAAAATGTCACTGCATCTCTAATGAAACAATCAACTATGAAAATTCAACTTTTGCTCGTTTGTGTGTAGAAATGGATGTCTCAAAAGGTCTTCCATCATAAATTTTCGTCAAAGTTGGAAATAGATGTTGGCGTCAGCTAATAGATTACGAAAGGATTGCATTTAGATGCAAAAATTGTTTTGCTACATAACATGGTACTGCACAATGTGGATGGAAACAGGCTCATGTGCATGCCAATGCTGCCTCTAACAACAAACCCTCATGGTGGGATGGGGCTGAGTCTCGACATTATGTCGTGTCTCCTCCTTTAAAGACTACATCTACTTCCTCCCCCACTCCCCAAGGCACTTCTTCAACTATATCCCCCACCCTTTATGTCGAGGAGAATAACCTCATTCATGGGTTTGCTTCTTCACCATCCTGAGAGGATTCCAACAATGCATCTATTCCATTAGACATTGTTGCAGATAGTATTTCCGGGATGCCCCTACAAGAGGTTATGAGCATTGGTCTGCATCTCTCCCCAAAAACTGAACAAACTTGGATAGTGGTGAAAGGAAAAAAATCTTCTTCCAAACAAAAAAATTCAATTTCTTTAAGATCCTCCAAGAAAGTGGAAAATTTGGAGATGTAAATTGAGGGCACACCCATTTTTGGGGTGTTGCTAAGACCTTTCAGGTTTAGTGTAGAGGTTTGGATAATATAATAAATTGAGGGCACACCCATTTTTTGGGTGTTGCTAAGATCTTTTAGGTTTATGGGAGTTGCCCCCATGGCAGTACTTACCTAAAAAAAGTAATAATATGATTTTGAATTTTTGAGATTCAATAACTATTTGGTTAAAATAGTTAAATTGGATTAAATAAAAAATTTGACATACAATTGCTACTTTGTTTAATAGTTAAATTAAATGAAGTTTTTATATATATAATTAACAATTTCTCATTTTAACTTTTTCATAATTTTTGCATTTTTGATTGCCAAAAAAATGCCTCAAAAAAAGTCAAAAAAATTGCAAAATAAAAATATTATGTTCAATTCGTAAAATCCGCCCTTATGGCCTAAATGTAGCCAATGATATTGAAGAATTTTTTTTTTCAAAATTAGAACAGTTAAAAAACATTCATTTAACTTTTGAAAAAACTTCAAATATAATGTATAAAAGAAAATAATCAATTTCGATTGGTTGAAGTTCAAAACTTTAATAACTAGCTATGATTGGTGGTGCCTATAGTTGCATGAAGGAACTAATAATAATAATTATATTAAAAAAAAATATTTAAATACATTGAATTTAGTTGATGAAAATAATCATTGCACTTTTTACCACTTTTTATTTCATCTTTCTACACAAAACAAGCATTTATTTCAAATTGATTTTTTTCTTAATTCAAAGCATTTCATAATTACATTCTATGTTAAATACTAAACTCTATCCATACAAATTCTAAATTAACAAAAAAAAAATCAATCCACCTATCCATTACAACCAATAAATCAATCAAAGGCAACAATAATGGACCATAAATCCAACAAAAGAAAGAAAATTACATAAACTAACTTAATATGTTAAAATAATAATTGATAAATAGATACATTTCTAAATATAAATTTATATAATAAAATATGTACCATATTTTAAGAATTCATGTCATCAAAATGTTTTATTCTTAATGAACAAATAGATTATTAATATGTATTGCTTGTCTTTAACATTAAAAAATAATAATAATAAATAAATAAATAAAGAAAAAAGATGTTTGTATATTTTATTTGTAATGATACCTAGTGTGTACACTATTTATATGCATTGTTTACATTTAACATAAATTAAAAAGAATAAAGATTATTATTTAAAATATTATTTTTTAATTTATTTTTTAAATAAGTAATAAATATTTTTAGTAAAAAATTGAAGATTAAGAATCATTATTTATAATTTCATCTTAAATCATTATTTTAAAGATTTGAATTGGATTTCTTAAAAAATAAAATAAAATTTTAATTACTTGATTCACTTGATTTCAACTTCTTATATTATAAACTAAACTATTAAATCATAACATATAATAACATAACAAACATTAATTTAACTATTCAAATATTAAATCATGAAAATCCAAATTAATCAACACAATATAAATAAAATACTTATACATAAAAAATAAAAATAAATATTTTCCTATACACAAAAATAAATAATTAAAAAATTTATATATATTATTCTTTACCATCCATAATTTTTTTCTATATTAATATTTTTTAATTCTAAATAAACATTTTTTTCTACCTTCATTTTTATTATAATTTCAAACATTATTCAAATCAAATTTATCATTCATCTTTTTAAGTAAAATCTCCACATTGCCATTGAATGTTTCCCATATTAGCGAATTCAAAGCAAATATATGAAAAAGTAAAAATACTAACATAAAGTATAAAAAAATCATTTTAGGAAAAAATGTTTGATTTTGCTTTCGTTTTGCAGCTTAGTCAAAATTGAAGCACCGCTACCCAAGTTCCAACTCAAGCTAAAAAAATTATGACTCTTATTACCATGTGCACCAATTAAGACGTCTTGTGAAAGCTTTGCTATTTCACTCAATTCCATATTCAGTGTATTCCAAACTTTTGGGGGTCCTACTTGGAACACAAGGACACCAACCTTGCAAACAATAATGTGCTCTATGACACATAAATGTGGTCCTCCTAAATCTTGACCCCATATAATTGAAACTCATGGCAAGCTTTGCATTAGTCCAAGCTTATGCTTGCAAATGCCCTGTCCCACTGGGACCTATACATTATACTTGATTGGAACTTGTGCACATTTATGTGACTAGTGATAGGGGAGGGTGCCTCTCATAAGTTTTCACATAGTGGGCCCAAGGGGTCCATCATGTTAAGGTACAGTGATTGGGGAGGGTATTTTTCACAAGTTTTCACATAGAGGGTTCGGAGGTCCACAATGTTAAGGTATATATTTAAGTTGGGTTAAAACTTTTATATTATGGTGGTGTTCAAAAGGATTGTGATTTACACAAAACTTGTTATCATATTCGAATTGTAAAACTTGATCTTTAATTTGATGAAGTTGAATCATGGTCTTCGAATTCTTTTTGCATAAAATTTGTTGGCATGAAAACAAAAAGCCATGTGAAGAAAAACTTGTTGGTGTGAAGAAAGATGTTAGAATAAAGCCTTAAAGCTCCAGTTGTTTGATAATAGTTTTTAGAGAACATTTTGGTTTTTTATTATTATGAAAGTTTTGAAAATTGAATATGACATCTTATGCGATTTTTTTATATATGAAATAAAGTTGAATAAGATATATAAGAACATGTCATCAATAAGATCGTATATTAGAGAATTATTACGGAATAAATGTTACAACTAGATGGCATCAAAATTACCACTTTAGTATAAATAGTACCTAAAAAAGTTAGGTGGCTATATAAATTTATGAGAATAAGAAAGGTATAATCAATATAATATTTTTCATTGCTAAAAATAAATTTATAAAAGTTTAGGAGCTTATGATAGAAATTAAACTTAGTTGTAATTAAATAGAATTAAAATATATAATTTTATATGAAACAAAATGATCTTATATAGCATAAAAACTATCTAATTGTCTAAACCTTAAGAGAACATTATTCCAAGTATATTTATTATTCAAAGGATGAAAGTGAATGGTTATAAATGAACCCACTTGGGATCAAGTCTTATTGAGTTGAAAGCCTCCAACACTAAGGGATGGTCACGGTTATGGCCTCAAACAACTTTGACGAAATATATACTCCTTAACTTTTAAATGAAGAAATATCAAGTTAGACTTATATTCCTAAATCAAAATACAAAAATAATCTAAATTTAACATAAAATCTTATACGCATGTAATACACACATAAAAATATTCTTATCCTCAAATGAGAAACATTAACCCTAACATAAAATAAAATAATTCTCCAACGTAGAATGACATGATTTTGATTCTATTAGATAAAATATTTCAAAGCATATATGCACAAGTAGATGCGCTAGTGTGTTTTCTAGCAATTGTCATTAGGTAACTGGCACCCTATGATTTTACTCTAACATATTTCTTCAAGTGGTTTTATTGCTTTCACAACACCAAGTTTTATGCAAGAAAAATGTTAAAAGTCATGGATCAACTTCAACAAGTTAAGGAACAAGTTTTGAAGTTTTAGTTCAACAACAAACTTGATGAATGTAAAACTAAAAACTATGATATTGCTATTAGGATTCAACCATGTAGTTTTATGAGTTTAGCTCATTGACCCATGTTTCATGAGTAGTGGTTCACAAGAACCCATCTCTCATGATAATGAATGGTCCACTTAACATCCACTTAACACTCATTGCATGTAGGTAATGCTCAAAGAAGTGAAACACTAGATCTTCCCAAAAAATAAAACTATTAGATAACTCATGTAATTGTTATTTTTTCTTGCAACCTATATAACTATATTATTATTCAGTATATAATTTATATATATATATATATTCGTACTAGAAAGTTCTTTCTTACCCATAATAAGGAACATTAATCCTTAGCATTCAACAAATTCCATCTTAAATATAATAGCACCATCAAATTCTATTCTTCTCTTGGATGAGGGCCATTAGTCTTTATTACGAAATAATACATATAGTGCTCAAACGAAAAGTTATTCCATCTACTTCTCCTCAACAAACTCTCTCCTCCTCCACTTCCTCCATCTACTTCCCTCATGTTTCATTTCAACTACCACCATCACAGAAGGACTATAAGATTCCAAAAGCATATACCTCCTTAAAGGCTTTCTATAGGCACAGTGGCTTGGGAGTCACCGGTACCTGGTTGAGGACTAGTATGGTATGGGCAAATTGCCTGCCCCTGCTCAGTCCTTGTCCCCCCATTCATCTCATTTCTCTGTGCTTTTACACTCATTGTACACCCAAATCTAAATATCATCTGCCCAAGTCAAGCCTGTGAAACTTCAATGCCCATCTACCCCCAAATAAGGCCTTGAGAACACCCAGTATATTGACTTCTTAGTATCCATTTGCCCAAAATCAGGCCTCTGGAACACCCTTTGTAGAGCACGGCTCTGTACAATTTCCAATATAGGCCTTTGGAACACCCATTAGATTCCCCATTCTCAGTATTTTTTTGCCCCAAACAGGGCTTTGGATAAGCAGCGTCAATAGAGACCTGATTTAGAATCATTTATGATGGCTCTGAATCTCAATGCTTGCAGGAATGTGTTTGGATTGAAAGACAATGGTGGCGAAGTAGTGGGTATCTGCAACATCCGACAAGGATTGGCTATTTTGTATCAATCAACTAGGCCATGGAAGCAGCCTCCTAGTAGACTTATCATCAGCAGTCATTTGGGAAGGAAGCCTTACCCCAACAATCCTCTGGAGCCCAACGGAGACCTGTCTCTTGCAGCCGGAAGAGGTTCAGATTGGCAGACTTCATGTGCTATACTAGCAGGGCAAGCGTTGGAGAATGGGAATGGCAATAATGGTGCGGGGATAGTACCTGTGGAGAAGCCGCCCAATGGGGATTTGAATACCATAATATCTCAAAATATAGCAACCATGCCTAGGCCTCTGAGCATAACGGATCTAGCACCACCCCCAATGCATGGATCCCAACTTCGTGTTGCTTATCAGGGAGTCCCAGGGGCCTACAGTGAAGCAGCTGCAAGCAAGGCTTATCCATGCTGTGAGCCCATTCCATGTGATCAGTTTGAGGTTGCTTTTCAAGCTGTGGAGCTGTGGATTGCTGATAGAGCAGTCCTGCCTGTGGAAAACTCTCTAGGAGGGAGCATACACAGAAACTATGATCTTCTTCTCAGGCATTCACTACATATTGTGGGGGAGGTTCAGTTTCCAGTACATCACTGCCTGCTTGCACTGCCTGGTGTGAAGACAGATGGATTGAGGAGGGTCATGAGCCACCCACAAGCTCTAGCACAGTGTGAGAATACTTTGACCATGATGGGACTGAATGTGGCCAGAGAAGCCTTTGATGACACTGCTGGTGCTGCAGAGTATGTTGCTGTCAACAATCTCAGAGACACTGCTGCCATTGCAAGCATAAGAGCTGCTGAGATATATGGGATGAATATACTTGCAGATGGTATTCAAGATGACCGTGGCAATGTCACCAGGTTTGTTATGCTGGCCAGAGAGCCTGTGATTCCAAGAAAAGACAGACCTTTCAAGACCAGCATAGTTTTTGCCCATGAAGAAGGTACTGGTGTACTTTTCAAGGTATTGTCAGCCTTCGCTTTTAGGAATATTAACTTGACTAAGATTGAGAGCAGGCCTCAAAGGAGCAAGCCTGTTAGGGTTGTGGATGACCTCAATGGAGGCACTGCCAAGCACTTCTTTGAGTACATTTTTTATGTTGATTTTGAGGCCTCCATGGCAGATCCTAGAGCACAGAATGCTCTGCAAGAGGTTCAAGAATTCACAACTTTTCTGAGAGTTTTGGGTAGCTATCCTATGGATATGTCTCCTCTTAATGGGGCTGATCGTTAGAATTATGTCTACTGTCACAGAGCTTGTAGCTTTGATATATATATAAATATAACAAGAAGAATCTGGATTTCTACTGTATTAGTTGGGAATTGGAAATCAATAAAGAAAACCAAGGTGTTTTTATAGTGTACAGAGAACAGTTGTTTGTACAGAGATTCAACAATGCTTTGTAATTCCAGAGAGCAGTAACCAACGAGTTCTTTTAGTAACATTCTATTTCTACAGTCCATAATAGTTAGTGCTCAAGATTTTTGGAAAAAACTGTCCTGATTTTTACATCGACATTTTGGATCATCCTTTATGATCCATCATCAGAACGAAAAATTATTAGAAAAAAATTCACAGCCTTATGTAAAGATTATTTCATTGTTCAATCTGATTATCAAACTTTGCACAAAAGCTCAATAGCCACTCGTCTAATTCTCATGTTTTCCTGTTCTGTGCTTGGCTGATCAGGCCTTCCTTGGTTGATCAAACCCACATATTAAATTAATGTCCACAATATAAGGTCTGGCATGCTTTTCATGAGATGGTGATCATTGCTTGTAGGCTAATTTTAAGCTTGATATATTACAGTTTCATGGATTTTATTTTGGATATCCACTTGCTTTATCGTTAGGTGGTTTTTATTTTTTCCTAAATATCATGCATTCCTTGCTATCATCTACCATTCCTTTGTACCATTTGGTGGTAGTGATCATAGTAGTTGATAACATGTTTCAATTATATCCATATTGCTGTTAGTTGGGAGAAGTATTGCCACAAATTTACTCTTGTCTGTAT
Organism: Sequoiadendron giganteum; assembly: GCA_007115665.2. NCBI lineage: Eukaryota > Viridiplantae > Streptophyta > Pinopsida > Cupressales > Cupressaceae > Sequoiadendron > Sequoiadendron giganteum. The sequence goes on from CM021105.1 coordinate 20,411,500, forward strand.
CTAGCTGCAAGCATCATGTGAGGCATAAACCCAACATAGCTGGATATTTTGTTACTCGGCCTTTATTAAAAATCCAGCACAAAGATTAATAGATCCATTGAGTGTTTTTTAATCTTTAACCTCAGTGGTTATTACAGTTTAGAATACAAACAATTAATTAAATAAATAAATGTCCTAAAAAATTTATTGATGTTCAAGCTCTTTGGATTTACCCATTTTAATTTATAGCAAACTAGGTTTGTAAGGTCAATGGTCTAGTGGGGTTTGCATCTTGCTGGGTTTGTGAACATGTCATGTTCTTTAATGAGTACATAATCATTAAAAATATTATTTTTACATAATTTATAAAAAATTGCAATTAATAAGATTGATTTTAAATTATATATTTGAATTCTAAAATTAAAATGTCAGATTTAAAAACCTGTGTCAAGTTTTGGAGCTGCATTTAAAATGACGTGCAGATGGTGGTTCTTTGTTTTTTTAATGGATCATGAGTTGATATGAAAGTTGATGCAAAATAATTTGTACATAGTTAATTCTAAAATTTTCTTACTATTTTCGAGAGGTGTAAAATCAGAGATAATAAATTTCCACAATCCATATTGTTAATTGCAAAAGATTTATGGTTTCAATTGTATGTTAGATCACACTCAATCCATCATCAAGATGAAAATGAGAGCACCAAGAGAAAATTAAAAAAAAAAAAACCATATTTCCTAATAAGCAATGGCTAAAATATTACTCATATGAAAATAAATGAACTAGAAAAAATTATAATTAATGGTTCCCAAGATCTGTAAAAATGATTCTCCTAATAAACAATCACTAAAATATTACTTATATGAAAATAAATGAACTAGAAAGATTTATAATTAATGGTTCATAAGATACGTAGAATTTTAGTTTTGGAAATCCTTGTTGCATTCTCTTTCCTTTTATACATTAAAAACTATGTACAGATGAAAGTTTTGCAGATGAATCTATTCTATTTAAAAAGTCTTTGAGTCCAATTAATATTTTGATAACTGACATCTCAAAAAATATTGATACAATGATACAATAATCATTCATATATAAGAAAATAAATTTCTATAAACCTTTATTCAATGATCACTCTTAATAAATCATCACATAATTTAATACTTTACTTTTATTATAAATCAAATTATAATAAACTTATCACATAATTGAAAACACTCAGAACTAAACTTATATAATGATAGATTGGTTGGTACATCAAATTAAAAACAAATATATTTTAAATAATTGTACGTTACTTTTAACATATTTTAAATATACCAAGATTTAAAATAATTAATTGCTTAAATAACTAGGTAGCAAGGTATTACATGAGTCCATCACGCGTGCCCACCAATAATTGTATGCGTACTCGCTAAGATGACGTAAGCATGACATCATAGGCCACGCTTTCATTCACACTATTTTTCCTCGTGAACTTCTATCTCTAGTCACAAGGAAATTCATTTTTTAATGCTACTCATGTATACTTTTTTGGTCATTGAAATATGCTAACATGTGTTACCACACTTTCTTTATTTTATCCAAATATTATGGAAATAAGAAAGATTTGGTAATAATATTTAAGGGATTCGCTTTTAATAAAAGTAAAGAAAAGTGATTTTTTAAAAGAAAATTTATTGTTTTATGTTTTCATTAGGGGAGAAGACTTTCCATTGAATAACCACCATCTTCATGTTCATTCCAACCTCCAAAAAAAAATTAACTTTGATCTATTAAAAAACTTTATTTGATTGAATAAATAATTACAAAAACATCAATAGCTGCTCATTGAGTACTAAAGTGAATGTTTTTTAGTGGATTTGAGGCATCAAACAATTATAATTGATTGAAATTATAGCGGGCAGATACTAGGCCATTAGGTGGCGACAATATAAAAGGTGTCTTTTTGACCTTCGTGCACATATCCAATGCTCCCACACTCTACCGAATTGCCCATAAGCTAGAACCTTAGTTATAAGCACTTAACTCGTGAGCGAAAAAAACCCATAATTTTTTTTTTCAATTGGACATAAGGTTTGAATTCTACGGTTGTGCGAAGTTAGCCCTGGCGGATACTGGGTCTTCTCCCCTAATTTGTGTGTGTCCTTGATGTATTATTTTACGATATAATTTAGTCTTTATTAATTTTTAATTTTGAAAAGCAACATTTTAACAAACGAATTATTCCACTTTAAACATGTTTAGTTAAATTTTCAATCATTTTTTATTTTATTTTAGATTGGATCATATTTGTGATTTTATCTTTTAGGTTGGATCTTGTTCATTCACATACATAGTTTTAAAAGTTAATTTTCCCACTTACTAAAACTAACAATCTCTATATTACAATAAGTCAAAAACATACAAACCAACATGACATGTCCAATTCTAACACAAATCTTCAAGAAGTCAATATAAGAGATAAAAAACAAAGACATGGTCATTGAGGCACGTCTCTAAAGTAAAATCTTGCTTGTTAGAACCCCTAGGACCTTTCTAGTTGTCTTAAAAGCATTTTTCCCAAGTAAAACTTTGTTGTGGTATAATTTTGTTTGTGCTTTTGTGTTTCTCCTTTATGCAATATTAAAGCTCTAAAATTTGCACATTACTCCTCTAAGATTAACTTAGGAAACATTTTTGTATACCTTTCTTCCTTTCATTTGGTATCAAATCTTGATCACCTTAGATTATAGGTGTTGCATAGAGAGTTTTTGTAGGAATCCTCATTTGAGTGGAAGCTTGCACAAAATGGTTTTCATCAAATTGTAGAAAGAGATGGAAAGCATATTTAGAATAAAAATGTATAAGTTATTAGGCACAAAATACGAGCTTTAGAATCTCAAGATGGAGGATATTCATAGGGATAGATATCTATGGACTATAGTATCTAGATCCAAGCTTGCTACTATGTCACAAAATGACTAGGACAAAATAGACAAAAATATAAGGGTCTTATTAGATTCTATTTGGTGGATTTAGTGTTATTGAATGTACATTAAGACACTACGATATTTAATTTTTGGAAGAATATGGGTGATATTTATCAAGATAAATCCTTGCTAAATATATTTTTTCTTAGAAAGAAGTTGTATACCCTCAAGATGGGGGATGTTTGCATAACTTTATTGTGTTATTTTCTAGATTCATGAGATCGCTTAGTGATGAACATCGAGATTACTACCTCCAAACTCAAAATGGATGAGATACTAACATCATTTCTTTCTAAAGAGGCACATTCAAAAACTTCCAAATTAGCCAAGTAGAGCCTAACTATTCATGGAAGACAGAAAGAAAAATACAAGAAGTATAATAAGAAAGAAAATTTTGGATCTAAATCCTAAGGGAGGTCCAAATCTTTTGGTAAGTCCAAGGAAAAATGCTAGAATTACAATAAGATTAGCTATTTTAGAGGAGATTGTAAGGAATAAAAAAATAAAAATAGAGATTTTGATAGAGTCCAAGAAGTCATCTCAAGATAATGGTGATGCATTTGTTATATTCTTGACTACATGTGTATCAAAATGTGCACAATTTACTAACTCTAGTGCATCTTTCCATATGACCTCACATTGGAGTTGATTAATAAAATATAAAGAATATGATGGTGGGAAGTTTTAAATTGGAGATTATTCTCATTTGAAGATTATTGGCCAAAGAAGAGAATTGATTTGATTCCTTGATGGATGAGTGAACGGGATCAATGGTGTATTAAATATCCCTAATTTTGAATAGAAGCTACTTTTTAAAATTAAATTGAATGTTTTGGGTATGCAAGTTTTTTTCTTGAGTGGAGGCTGCAAGATACTTAGAGGTTCTATGTTTCTTTCTAAGGGTGCTTGAATAGGCATTATATTTTAGTTTGATCCATGCACAATATAGTGCAATAGTTCTTATGTTAATTTAGTTAATATGTTTACATTATCGTTTCCTTCATTATTGGAACCAATGAAAAAGAGGAGTGTTACATCCACTTATAATTGTCATGCTTTCTAGGTACCTAAGGGTGATCATGCTTTAAAGACTAATATTCTTGTATAAAAATATATGGTATGGCACCAAATTATCCATTACATTGGTGTGAAGGGTCTAAGGCCATTAAAAAAACTTGTAGAGGGGATAAACAATTATATTATTGAGTTTAATTTTTGTGAACATTATGTTTATCTAATACAAAATTGTGTGTAATTTTATTTTAATTATCATAAAATTTATGTTCAATTTTAAAATATGCTTATTATGTTTCATTCATTGATGACTGCAATAGAAGGATGTGGGTGTATTTACTTTAGATTAAATTTAAATCATTTGGTTGGTTTAAAGAGCTTAAGGCTCTTGTAGAAAATCAAACTAGTAAAAAGATTAAGATTTTGAGGACTGATAATGGTGGTGAGTTTTGTTTTAAAAAAATTAATAGGATCTACAAAGATCGTGGAACAAAAATATATAAGATGACTCTTTACACTCCATATAAAAAATGGAGTTTCTTGAAATGTTAGATATGACATTGATGAAGAGGGCTAGGAGTATGCATAGTGGGGCCAACTTGGAATAAGATTTATGGATAGAAGTAGTTAATATGACTTGTTACCTTAGATAAGACACCTAAATTTTATCTTTTTTATTGGAAATCTATAAAGGTATGGTCAAGAAAAAAAAATCAATACATCTAAGATTTTTGGCTACAAGGAATATGCTCACATGCCTAAGGAGAAGAGGTCAAATTTAGAGAACAAGGTCGTAAAACTATCTTCATTTGTTATGGTATTAGTGTGAAGGGGTAGAAGATTTGGGATCTTGTGGCCAATAGATTTGTGTATAGTAGAAGTGTTACTCTAGAGAATCTAAGTCTTCTTCCACTCTTTTGTATCTAGAAAATTATGAAAAGAAAGATATGGTTCAACTACTCTGAAAGACCAATAAAGTTGAACTAGAAAACCATGAAGGATTTAATAAGGAAGAAGACTCAAATAGTTCAAAGAGATCCAAAAAAGAATTATAACTAGATAGGTATACTCATTTTGATTAGAGGTGTATTTTTTGTTTAATCAAGTTAACATTGAAGTGCATAGGATTGTAAAGGAGGCTATAGGTATGAATGATTCCAAGTCCTAAAAGTGGTAATGAGTGAATTGATGGTTAAATTGAATAAAAATGACACATGGGTTTTGAACATACACTAGAATACTGAGAGGGGGGGTGAATCAATATTTAATCATATCCCAAAACTTCTAGAACAAAAGAATCTTCAAACATCACCACTTAAGAAAGACCATGAAGATGGAAACAATGCACAACACCACAAAACACCAGATGTACGTGGAAAACCCCATAGAGGGAAAACCATGGTGAGAAATGCAACTAAGAGCTATTGTCCTAATCCAGCCTCACAAATGAATAACATTTACAACTTTATTTTAGGGCTACAACCCAAGGAAGCTACTACTCCCTGAAAATAATTTTTAAGGTCACTCCCACCTTAAAGAATTTGTTTTAGGGCTACAACCCAATGAAGCTACAACTCCCTGAACTAAGAAAAAACTCAAGAAATATTAAAGAATGAGAGTCCTTCTAGTGTCTGAAACTGACAATTAGGATCAATGCTTTTGATTATTTCAATTCTTATTTTCCCTTCTCTTTTGATGATTGTAATTATGCTTTGTCACTTTTGTAAATGTATTATGTGTAACTTAGTAGTTCACTACTTTCAACATTCAAGAATATTTTTCTTTGGCTCGCTACCTCCAACAAAAAATTAGGAACACTCTTCACTTCCCTCCTATCACAAAGATATGATCAAATTGACTCCAGACATTATCTACAACTTCTACTCTTTCTCTTTTAGCTTACACAAATATCATAATGTATTACACATCCTTGACACACACCAAACCTAGATCAACGAGGTTTACAATATATACATGATATTACATTGATTAAATTATGTATGTCGGCCTACAACAAAGAATATTACATTACAAGCCAGCCAAAGATCAAATGACCACATGAAACGTGTAAAGGACAAGACCCAAAAAGACTACACGTAACACTAGGAAGAGAAACATGCCTTGTGGATTCCAACACACACTTAAAATAGTCCTAAAAACTATTCACATCTTTGGTCTTCAATGAAAATTATACGCACGCTTCACAAATATAAAATAGGTCGGCCTTAAGCAAGAAAACACTAAACATGAAGTATGTCAGCCTTCACAACATTAGCGGTACACATGAATGATAAAAAATTACTTGCGCTTCTTCTACATGAGTCAGCATGACCCATGCAACACCTTCAAATACTCCATAAACTCTATGCAACCTTGAACTTGTTGCGCATACCTTAAACATACCTTAGTCAGCCAAGCAAAAGCATAACCCATCAACACCTTCATTCCAGACCATAGTCTATTCCAGAGAAACCAGGAAACACCTTGCAAAGAAACATAAAACATCACATGATATTCAAGAACACTCTCATACATCACTTTCACAACTTCAAATAGAAACAAGTTGGTGCAAGCCAACATACATTGAACTCAGTCACCGAACAACATAGTCTTGAACTTTGTCACCTTCAACTTTCTCTACGGAAGGACTAATGATATGAAACTTTGGATATAGAACCTTCTAAATATTATGAACTTAAATTTTGAACCACATAACCATATCTACAAATATGGAGGAATACAAATCCAACTTTTACACCTCTAAAAGCACCTTCACATAATCAACACTGATTGGGAGTACTGTCTCTCAAGAGCACATTTTCTCTTTCTAAGACCTACTCTTTCGTCTTACTAGGGTATTATTATCTACCCTACTCATAGGTCACTCCTAAGACCCCTATCTCCTTATAGAACTCTCCACCAACTTCAAACACTCACCTTTGCTCTCACACCCCTACTAAGCACCTTTGGGCTCAACTTTGACACAACATTCCCCAAGCCATTCTTGGGACTAGGAGTAGGTATTCCAACTATTCCTTGGTTGATCTTACTTCACTATGATCCATCTTGTTGGATTCCTTCTTCATTTTTCCATCGAATTCATGTAAACCTTGTTTTTAGGCCTTGTAGCCTTTTTGGTCAATTAGGCCTCCTAAAACCAATGTTCTTGGAATAAATCCAAGACTTCTTTAACAAACCCCCAAAAACTTTAGGGATTCTCTTTATAGACCTCCTAGGCTCAAATATTTCCTAGGTTTTAGACCTTCTTTGTGTCCGTACATAGGTTTGTCACCAAACCCCTATTTTCAAGGGTTTCTAGGGCATGTGATACTGTCTGGTTTCTTTAACTTCATTGAGTGCTTTAATGGCCTCCTCTGCACTTCTCCTTGCATACACATGTCCAAGACACATACCCCTACACCTCTACACCTTTTATTGGCACAAACCAATCTGTTAAGCAAGCCCTCTTGCTTCTGTTTTGTTCAAGCACCTAGCCAGAATGCCCCTGCACTCGCCTAGAGCTTGATGGAATTATTATCTCTCCTACAAACAAAGACTCCACAGACCATATTTACACTATATAAAAGGTCCCATACTTGATTCCAAGAGGCCATGGAAGTTCAACCACGAGAATTCAAGTGGGGTGCATCTTTTACAAAACTGGCCCTAAACCGGGCAGTGAAATAGATGAACACAAAGAATTTACAAACTATTAACCATTCATGCCAAAAAACTAAACCAATGCAACAAAAAGTAGTTACATGTAACAAATTAAATATTCAATGCATTATTTCAGTCCTTTCAATCCATTAATTGACTGGATCAAGGCTCTGTTTCAAAAACATAGTCAAGAAAACTTGTTCTTTTCTAAGACACAATCCGTACAATAGTACTTCCAACTCTTCCAACTCTTCCAGCTATCAGGTTAGGGTTTGTCTGACCTTATATATCCTATCCCCACATGTTGGGACCCTTAGGTTAGGCTTAGAACAACATAAATGCTTCCTAGTGTTTAGGAAAAGTTGTCATGACAACTTTGCAAGATGTCCTAAGAATACACAAAACTCAAGACTCTAAAAAAGCATGCCACAACACACACACCAAATCAACCTCGGGGCTTTATAAAATAGTCCTTATTACCTTTGTGGTTGGCTAGAACCACCTACAAGCCAAAATTTTCTAAGACCTTTCAAAAGACCTTAAGGTGCTCCTGCACCATTGTCCCCCCTGCAACAAGGAAGTTAAGGAACCTATGGTGCTAAGAACTCCTCACTGATACCATGTTTCTTGAAGTCACTCTCTTCTATCCAGGTAGCCTCTGACTCTGGTTGGTGTCTCCATTTCACTAGGTGCTCCATGTATGCCTCGTGCCTAGTCTTCTTCTTCACTCTTGAATCCAAAATCTTGTCAACCTGTGGTATGATCTGATCTGTTACCTTGAGTTCTTCCACATCCTTACTCACCTTAGTACTATATTGCTCATCATTCATCTCTGGTCCTTTATATTTCACCAAGTCTTTCACATTGAAGATAGGAGAAATGGACAACTCCTTGGGTAGTTCCACCTTGTAGGCATTTTGACCATATTTAGCCAGCACTTTGCATGGCCCTATCCTTTTCATCTGTAGCTTACCTAGGATGCCCTTCTGTAGTCTAGCCTTGTTCAAGTATACCATTACCAAATCACCTATCTCAAATTGTAGATCTCTCCTCCCTTCATCTCTTTTAGCTTTCAACTTCTGATTAACCTCCATTAGTGTCTTCTTTACTTGCTCATGAACCTCTCTCATTGATTGAGAAAAATCATCAACATGACCACTGATTCCTTGATAACCCTTTAGGTCTCTTAGCTCAAGTACACCTCTTGGATGTAACCCATATACAATTTCAAATGGACTCTTACCAGTAGTCCCGTTTGTGCTATCATTATAGGAAAATTCTGCCTGTGAAATAACTTGTTCCCATCGTTGTCCATACTCTTTAGTCAGACACCTTAACAAGTTACCAAGTACCCTATTTATCACCTCTATTTTTCCATCTGTTTGAGGATGATATGTAGAACTATGAGACAAGTTGGTTCCTAGCCTCCTCCAAAGAGTCTTCCAGAAGTGTCCCATGAACTTCACATCTCTATCCGCAACTATGCTCATTGGCAACCCATGTATCCTTACTATCTCCTTGAAGAATAGATGGGCAATGTGACTAGCATCATGTGTTGTTTTCATGGGATGAAATGACTCATCTTACTGAATCTATCTACTACCACAAACACACTGTCCAAACCAGTTGGTGTCCTAGGTAGCCCTACTATGAAATCCATACTTATGCACTCCCATGGTCTATTTGGGATGGGCAATGGTTGGTAAAGAGCTACATTTGTTGATGTCCCCTTGGCCTTCTAACACACTCCACATTGCTCAACATACCTTCTTACATCTCACTGCATTTTAGGCCACCAATAGAACCTCTCCACTAAGTCTAGGGTCTTGTTTAACCCAAAGTGTCCACTCAAACTGCCATTGTGCTTCTCTTGGATGAGGTTCTCCCTCATGGAACCTCTTGGAACACATATTCGTTTCCCTCTAAATAATAGACCATTCTGTAAAGTGTAGTTTGCATACTCACTGTGAAAGTGATTTTCAAAATCAGTACACACCTTATAGATCTCTGAGAAATCTGAATCTCCCTCATAAAGATCCTTGAACCCCTCAACCCCTATACTCTGCAGCTATATCTCCTGAATGGTAAGTAACCTTCTGCTAAGGGCATTTGCAACTTTTTTATTGACCCCTTTCTTGTGCTTGATAGTAAAAGTGTATGATTTTAGAAACTCCATCCACTTTATATGCCTCAATTTGAGCTTCTCTTGTGTGTTTATGTAGCTTAAGGCCTGGTTATCAGTGTATACCACAAATAATTTAGGAAAAAAATAGTGCCTCCACTTCTTAAGGGCTTGTACTAAAGCATATAGCTCTAAGTCATAGGATGAATATCTAGACTTTGCTTCATTTAGCCTCTCGCTAAAGAATGCCACTGGCCTGCCTTCTTGGCTTAGGATTGCACCCACTGCTATGTTGCTTGCATCACATTCCACTATGAATAGTTTGTCAAAATTTGGTAAAACCAGTATTGGTTGGGTAGCACTTCCTTTTTCAATCTCTCAAACCCCTCATTGGCTTCTTTGGTCCACACAAAATTTGTCTTAAGTCCTCCTTTGATGGTGTCAAGGACGGGTGCACATATTTCACTAAATCTTCTAATAAAATTCCTATATTATTGGGCTAATCCATGGAAACTTCTGACTTCAGTCCCTGTCTTGGGAATAGGCCAACTGAGAATGGCTTCAACCTTGCTCTTATCCATCTTCAAGCCCCCTTGAGATACTACAAATCCTAGGTAGACTAGCTCTTGTTTCATAAACTGACTCTTCTCAAGATTTATGGTGAGCTTCTCCTCTTGAAGTTTCTTCAACACAAGTTCTAGGTGCTTCATATGTTCCTCTTTTTTTTTACTAAAGATGAGGATATCATCTAAGTAGACTACCACAAAGACTCCTATATAGTCCTTCAAGACCTCATTCATCACCCTCATAAAAGTGCTAGGTGCATTTGTAAGCCCAAATGGCATTACCAACCACTCATATAACCCCTCTGTGGTCTTAAAAGTTGACTTCCATTCATCTCCCTCTTTCATCCTAATCGGATAGTAGCCACTTTTTAAATCAATCTTGGAGTAATACTTAGCACCCCCTAAAAAATCCATTAAATCTTATATTCTAGGAATAGGAAACCTATATCTAATAGTTATCCTATTTATTGCCCTAGAATCAATACACATTCTCCACTTATCTCCCTTCTTAGGAGCCAACACCACTGGGACAACACATGGGCTTATGCTTTTTTTGATCAACCCTTGGTACAAGAGCTCTTGAACTTGCCTTGCTATATCTTTGTTCTGCTCTGATGTCATCTTGTATGCAACCTTGTTAGGCAATGTTGCTCTTGGCACAAAGTATATTTGATGACTGATTGCCCTCTTAGGTGGTAGTTTGGCTAGTGTACCTTCACAAATAGTGTCCTTGAACTGGTCTAACAGTTGCTTCACTTCTGCTGACATAGGTGACTGACTAGGTGACTCCTCCTCCTTTAGCTTCAACACGATAGCATAGCCAACTCCTTCTTCCCCCTTCATGTCTTTTAAGAATTCCTTCCCACTCATCAAAAGTGTATGGGATTCTGCCTTCTCCACTGTGCCTTCTTCTATTAAAGACTGAATCTTGTAAGTTACTCCATTCTTTTTGAATGAGTACTTGTTCTCCTTGCCATGGTGTATTGCCTCCCTGTCATATTGCCATGGTATGCCAAGCAACATATGGCATGCATCCATTGGTAACACATCACATAGTATCCTATCTTGATACTTCCCTATGGTAAACTCAACCCATACTTGCTCATTGACCTATACATTTTGCCCCTTATTCAACCAAGTAACTTTATAGGGACACACATGGGGTATCTTAGTGAGGTTCAACTTTTGCACTGCCTCCTCTGAGATGACATTATCAGTGAATCCTGAATCAATGATGAACTTGCATACCTTGCCTAGTATTTTGCACTTGACTCTAAAAAGAGCCCTCCTCTGTTTGTGTTCATCCTTTGTAGGTGCTTTGATCAAGATCCTTCTCAACATGAGATTCTCTCCTTTCTCTGAATCTAAACTCACCTCTGAGTGTTTAGAATAGTACTCATCTTGGACATAAGCAATCCTTTTCTCACCTTGTGAAGATGTTGGCTTATAAGGACACCTATATGCAGGGTGACCCAATTGCCCACAATTGTAACACTTCATGGAAGCAAAGTGAGAGTTTCTCCCAAATCTTCCTGATCTGCCTCTTCCACCATTGTGAGAACTTCTACCTCTATATCCCCCTCTACTATTTGTATCATGGGTTTTTTCATCAACCTTAGAATCTCCTTGGCCTCTATTCTCATTTCTCCTTCCACCAAAACCTCCTCTATGTCCACCTCTAGGGTCTCTGCCTTTTCCTCTACCCCTAGTACTTGAATCTTGTTTCTTTTTCAGTTTTTCTTCCACTTTAATAGCCATCTGATAACAGCTATGGAGGGTAGTAAGTTGAAAGTGACTCAACTCTTCTTGTATGTTCCATCTAAGGCTGTTTAGATACCTAGCAACCTTAATGCTTTCACTTTCTTGCACTCTAGACCTCAAGCTTAGTATTTGGAACTCTTCTGTGTAGGCAGCTACATCTAGTTCTCTCTGTCTAAGATTCTACCTCTTCTTATGCAATTGGATGTCATAATCCTCAAGTAGATAGTTTTCCTTTACTTTAGCCACCATAATTTTCCAATTTCCTATTGGATTCTTGCCTTCTTTCTCTCTTTCTTCTTGCAAAAAATTCCACCAAGTTAATGCCTGTCCTCTTAGCCTTGATTTGGATATCTTCACCTTTTGTGCCTCTGTAACCCCATCACATTCAAAGTGATTTTCCATTCCCTCAGTCCATTCCATAACTAATTATGCATCCATTCTTCCTGTGAAAACAGGGATGCCTTCTAGTGCCTTGCCACTTAGTGCCTTTAATGCTTTGAGGAAGGGTTCCTTTGCTATTAGAGGGTCAGGTGCTGGTTCTATTTCTTCCTCAACTTGGTTCTTACCCTTGTCTTTAACCCCTGCTAACTACACTTCCATCTTACTTGTAGTCTCTGCAACCTCTTCTAGTTTTAGCTTCATCTCCTCCACAATTTCCTCAAGACGTATGTTCTTTTCTTGTTGCTCTGTCAAAACTCTAGCCAGTTCTGCATTGGTCACCATGGTGCTTTCCCCTATGCTTTCACGTCCCTCTGACATATATTTCTCAATTCCCAAGGCTTTTAACTAGGCTCTGATACCAATTTGATGGGGAATACTATCTCTCAAGAGCATATTTTCTCTTTCTAAGACCTACTCTTTGGTATTACTAGGTTATTATTCTCTACCCTACTCAGAGGTCACTCCTAAGACCCCTATCTCCTTATAGAACTCTCCACTAACTTCAAACACTCACCTTTTGCTCTCACACCCCTACTAAGCACCTTTGGGCTCAACTTTGACACAACGTTCCCCAAGCCATTCTTGGGACTAGGAATAGGTCTTCCAATTGTTCCTTGGTTAAACTTACTTCACTTTGATCCATCTTGTTGGATTCCTTCTTCATTTTTCCATCGAATTCATGTAAACCTTGTTTTTAGGCCTTGTAGCCTTTTTGGTCAATTAGGCCTCCTAAAACCAGTGTTATTGGAATAACTCCAAAACTTCCTTAAAAAACCCCCCAAAAACTTTAGGGATTTTTTCTATAGACCTCCTAGGCTCCAAGATTTCCTAGGTTTTAGACCTTCTTGGTATCCGTACATAGGTTTGTCACCAAACCCCTATTTTCAAGGGTTTCTAGGGCATGTGACACTGTCTGGTTTCTTTAACTTCATTGAGTGCTTTAATGGCCTCCTCTGCACTTATCCTTACATACACATGTCCAAGAAACATACCCCTACACCTCTACACCATTGATTGGCACAAATCAATCCGTTAAGCAAGCCCTCTTGCTTTTGTTATGTTTAAGCACCTAGCCAGAATGCCCCTGCACTCGCTTAGAGCTTGATGGAATTATTAGCTCTCTTGCAAACAAAGACTCCACAAACCATATTTACACTATATACAAGGTACCCTACTTTATTCCAAGAGGCCATGGAAGTTCAACCACAAGAATTCAAGTGGGGTGCATCTTTTACAAAACTGGCCCTGAACCAGGCAGTGAAATAGATGAACACAAAGAATTTACAAACTGTTAACTAGTCATGCCAAACAACTAAACCAATGCCACAAAAAGTAGTTAAATATCATAAATTAAAGATTCAATGCATTATTTTATTCCTTTCAATCCATTAATTGACTGGATCAAGGCTCTGTTTCAAAAACACAGTCAAGAAAAATTGTTCTTTTCCAAGACACAATCCGTACAATAGTACTTCCAACTCTTCCAACTCTTCCAAATGCCAAGTTAGGGTTTTTCTGACCTTATATATCCTATCCCCACATGTTGGGACCCTTAGGTCGGGCTTAGAACAACATAAATGCTTCATAGTGTTTAGGAAAAGTTGTCATGACAACTTTGCAAGATGTCCTAAGAATACACAAAACTCAAGACTCTAAAGAAACTTGCCACAACACACACCAAATCAACCTTGGGACTTTATCAAATAGTCCTTATTAGCTTGGTGGTTGGCTAGAACCACCTACAAGCCAAAATTTGCTAAGACCTTTCAAAAGACCTTAAGGTGCTCCTGCACCAAACAAATTCTTCAAACTATCACTCAAAAACACATCTTTTCAGAACCCAAAAGGATTGAAACTTGGAGAACACATGCCTTCACACACCAAAAAGATATCTTCCATGCCGTAGGAGAAAAGAATCACCAATAGAGAAATGCAAATCATTTCTTAGAGACTTTGGCAACCAAACAATTAGACTACAACTCTCTTTTGACATCAATGACAACCAAACTACAACAATCTCCCCCTTTTTCATTGATGAAAAACCATCATCATGCCATTTTTGTGTAAAATATCTCTCCCCCTTTGACATCAAAGATAAAAGAAAAAAGTACTTTCTCTCCTTGAAACAACTTATAGGCTCGCCCTGTTAGTAAAAACTACTACTTGCTCCCCCTAGAAGAGGTATCCACCATCTGTCCAAGAAAAATAATATGAATTGAGTTACTCCCCTTGGGTAGATGCACTAACTATGCATCTAGCAAGAAGGAGGGACAATTACCCCTAACTTATGTCATAGATACTCAAATGTATCTTTTTCAAGTGTCTTTGTGAGAATATCAATAATCTAATCTTTTGTAGGTACATGATTCAACTTCACTTCTTTCTCAACAACCTTCTCTCTCAACAACCTTCTCTCTTAAAAAGTGACACCTAATTGATATGTACTTAGTTCTAGAATGCATCATTGAATTCTTGGAAATATTGATAGCACTTATGTTATCACATAGAATAAGAATGAGCTCATTATATTTGATCTTGATATCCTTCAATGTTTCCTTCATCCATAATACTTGAGTACAACAAGATTTTTCAGCAATATACTCTACTTATGTTGTTGACAAAGATACTAAATATTGCTTCTTACTTGCCATGAAACCATTCTACTTCCTAAAAAGAAAGCATCACCACTGGTAGTCCTATAATCAACACAACCAACCCAATCAACATTACTGTAAGCAAGTTCAGATCAAATTCATTACCTTTTGGATACCATAATCCATAATCTGGGGTGCTTTTCAAGTATATGAAGATTCTCTTGACTGCCTTCACATGAGCTTATTTAGGATTATCTTGAAATATTGCAACCAAACATATCACATGCATAATATCAGGTCTTGAAGTAGTTAAGTACAACAAAATTCCAATCATAGATCTGTATAGAGTCTAATCAACTAGGGGAGACTCATCATCTTTTCTCAAATGACAACCAATTACCATAGGAGTACTAATTGGTTTGCAATCTTCCATACCAAACTTCTTCAACATCTCCTTGACATAATTTGATTGAGAAATAAAGATACCATCATCTAGCTAAGAAATTTGAAGACCAAGAAAGAAGGATAACTCACTTATCATAGACATTTCAAACTATTGCATTTCTTCAACAAACTTCTAACATATTTCATCATTCCCACCAAAGATCATATCATCAAAATTATTTCATCCTCAATCTTGAAGTAAAGGTTACTATCTACAATACCTTTCTTGAAACCTTACTAAAGCAAGTACTTGCCCAACCTTGCATACCAAGCCCTAGGAGCTTGTTTGAGACCATATAATGCCTTTTTTAGTCTACACACCATGTTTGGTTCTTTTAATAATCGAAATCCATTAGGTTTCTCTATGTAGACTTCTTCCAAATCTCTAATAAGGAAGGTTAATTTGATGTCCATATGATATACCTTGAATTCCTTGTGGGAAAAAAACAAGAAACATTTTGATTGCTTTCATTCTTGCTATCAGAGAAAAAATATCCTTAAAATCAATTCCTTCTACTTGTGAATAACCTTTGCAGACCATTCTTGCTTTGTTTCTAACAAATTCTCCTTCTTCATTCAACTTATTCTTGAATACCCACTTTGTTCCTATCACATTTTTGTCTGCAAGCCTTAGAACCGGTTCCCAATTTTGATTCTTCTCAATTTGATTAGATTTCTTCTTCCATTACTTGTATCCATCATTCATCTTTTCTAGCATCAACAAAAGTTTTTGGTTATATTTTTGAAAACAAACAAAATTTTACTTGTTCATTTATCTTTGCATGCCTTCTTTTGGTCAACACTCCTTCATTCTTATCTCCAATAATCTAATACTTTACAAGGGTCTTACTATTCTTTTCTATTGTTTCTTCTTTCTCTTCAACTTATTCTTCTTCTAAGCAGGGAAATGCATCATATCCGCAATCATTAATTTCATACATATTCTAATGTATATCTTCATCAACCTTGACATTTTTACTTTCAACTATTCTTCCCAATATTTTTTTGTAGCATTTGTATGCTTTACTCTAAGATGAATATCCCAAAAAGATGCCTTCATCAAATCTTGAATTAAACTTCCTAAAAGTATCTTCATCTCTTGTGATCTAGCATTTTCTTCCAAAGACTCTAAAATACTCGACATTGTAGGTCTTTCATACCATAACTCATATGGGGTCTTAGTGTTGTTCAACCTTAACAATCCTTTGTTAAGAATATACACTACAGTATGAACTACTTCTCTCCAATGAACATCAGTTAGATTTGCTTCCATCAACATGGTCCTTGCCATCTCTTGAATAGTCCTATTTTTTCTTTCCACTACTCCATTCTGCTGAGGAGTTCTAGCTACAGATAGATTCCTCTTTATTCCATGTTTTTCATAAAAAAATATTGAACTCATTTGAAGTGAACTCACCTCCTCTATTAGACCTCACACATTTAATCTTTGCATTCATTTCATTCTCAACCATTGATTTGAAAATCTTTAGTCTACTAAAAGCATCAAATTTATCTTTCAAGAATGTAACCCATGTCATCCTTGTTGAAAATGAAGGTAAAGTTGTAGCTTAAAACTTGTAAAACTATGAGACTGTAGATCTAATTAAGTGTTTTTTGTCACAATTATTTTTGTGTATGATTATTCTATTTAGATCAATTTTACCAATTGTAGAAAAAGATAGAAGATTGTAGAAGAATGAGACAAGAAGATATAAGTGACACAATATATACGTGGAGAAACCCTTTCGAGAAAAAAACTCCACCAAAATCAATAGTGCTTGGATTATTTAACCTTAGAACAAGATTACAATAACACTATATTAATCCTTGATTGATATGCTTCCTTGCCTTCAACAATCCTTCTTCACAACCTACAATAAAATCTCATACACTTTCTGCAACACAAGCCATCCATGCATTCCATGTGACCAAGCATGAATCCACACATCCATGCCATGCTTCAAACCCTCACACATGCACAAGCTCAACCTACTAACCTACTATAAACTTTGATGCAATTATTGTAATAAATAAACAATTAATGAACACGTAAATTCATAAGAGTTATCAAATACAAGAGCATAGATCTCCTCACAAAAAAACCACGCCTAGATTGTGCAAGTAGTGTTCCACACTGTAACATGAAGTCAAAAACAAAGTCTCCTCAATTCAGGTGCCCCAAACTGAACACTTAACTGATCGTTGGTCAAGAAAATATCTTGCAAGCATCACCTAAAATTTGGTGCCCAATAATGGGCCCACTTAACTGAGCCTTGTAAATATCTTCTCATGTGAAAGGTGTTAACTGAAAGATGCCAACTTGGGCGCCCAAGGTGGACCCAATTCAATCTTAGTTAACTGAAACATATCTCTCCACCAATTCATGCAAACAACATGCACTATTGATCATCCCCACTTAACTGAAAGTATCCACCTATTATATGTCATAACTGAAAGTATCCACCTATTATATGTCATGCAACTCAAGTCAACTAACATGCAACTGAACATAACTGAACCATAACTGAACTAAACTAAACTAAACTGAACTGGACTGATAATAAACTGATAGTTCCACTCCACTCTTGTAAATATCAGTCCCTATTTTGTAGGAACAAGGCATGAATTACTAAAGTGTTATCAATCCTCCAAATAGTTAACTAAAGCAAGGTGGGTTCCACCTTCCATGTGGGCACCCCATGTGCTCCTATTACTTAGGAACTCTTCTTGGACACCCCCACATGTTCTTATTATTTAGGAATAATTACAAATGTAAATTTACATGTTCATTTCATTCAAATTTATTCTCTTTCTAAGTGTTGGGGAACACTTTCCAAGGACTTAGGAGATACATGAAATATGTTTAGGATTGCAATTAAATGTCATCCTATTCCCAACAATCCTAGAGAAATCATCAATAAAAAGCATGAAATATCTTTCTCCTTTTTGACGTTTTGTTTTGGTAGGTCCAAACAAGTTGGTATGTATCAACTCCAATGGTGTAGAGGAAGAATACTCCTTATACTTAAAACTTGTCCTTGTCTACTTTCCACAATGACATTCCTTGTACATAGTTGTTGCAAGCTTGATTATTTTGGTAATATCTCTTATCGCATGTAATGAGATGGCTTTCACAATCTGATTATCAAAGTTAATGTTTCCCATTCTCCTATACCAAAAACAAAATTCACCTTGCTTGTCCAAGTAGATAATTTCTCTCATTAACACCCCTTAGATTGCATATGTCACCACTTTTCCTAGATCCTTCTACAACCAATTCTCTAGACTTTCCTTTTCTGATTTCACATCCTCTTTCATTGAAGATGAGATTGTATCCATTTCTGTACATTTTACTCAAACTAAGAAGATTGTGCCTAAGACCTTTGACATAAAGAACATATTTTGTCTCATCCTTTCCATCAATACTTATTACACCTTTTTCACAGATCTATAGTGAAGTATCATCTCCAAGCTTGACTATGCCTCCATTCCACTTCACAGGCTTGATAAACTTGCTTTTATCTCCTGTCATGTGGTTAGAAGAACCACTACCAATCACCCATGAGTTTGTCTCATCTTTTACATGAAAGGAAATACACACAACACTTGAATCTTTAGTTTTATCTTCGGTCTTCTTCGCATCCAAAAATAAGACTTCATCCTAATTATCCAGACGACTAGAATCATCATTCTTTGAAGAGCAAGAATCTTCTCTGGAGTAGAGACTCTTCTCGAACTTATTTTTTCTAGGCTCTCTGTTTCTCTTTTTAGAATCTCTTAAGGGACATTTAGAAGCAAAATGACCAACTTCTCCACACTTAAAACATTTGAAAGGTAGTTTACCTTTGTACTTGTCGATACCCCTCTTTAACTTCCTTACAAAGTTTTCTTCTTCTTCATCAATGTCACTATTTGGATAAGATACCTCATACATTTCCTCCTTGTTGGATTTTAAAGTTGCTTCATTCTTTGGATCTTCTTTGTCAAACTCTCTCATTTCAAATGTAGTGAGGGCACCGTATAATTGATCCATTGACAATTTATCTTAATCTTTAGCTTCCTCAATAGAAGATAATTTAGGACTATAAGCTTTGGGAAGAGATCTCAATACCTTTTTGACCACCACAAATTCTTCTAGATCTTCACCAAGTCCTTTGATTGCATTGACCACTTCATCTACCTAGAGTAGATACCCAACAATATCCTCATCCTCTCACATTTTTAGGTTCTCAAACTTGCCTTTGTAGATCTACAACTTGGCTTGCATTACTTTGATGTCTCCTTCATAGATGTCGCTGAGATTTTCCCAGACCTCCTTTGCTATTTTGTAGTGCATTACTTTTACAAGATCAAAATCTGCTAGTCCACTTAAGATAACATTCTTAGCTTTTCCATTGTTCTCATATGCCCTCATCTCGACTAGATCAATAGGAGTAGCAGGAACAACATAACCATCCTTGACAGACTGCTAAACACCAAACCCTAAAGAGGACAAATAAGATTCCATCAAGTGAATTGCCACAAAGCAAAATTAATTCTTATTAGATTAAAAAAAAAAAATGTATTTGATAATATAATATTCGATGAAAAATTAATTCAAGACTTAGATGTGGTAGTGATAGATATGATTTATGTTAAATTATACATTTGAGGGGTATACAAATATCACTAAAAAATAAACACCTAAAATATAGGATAAAAATAAGAATGTTTTAATAAGAACTATATATTAGGAGTGGGTGTACAAAATTCTAAATAGGATATTTTTAAAAAATATTATATAAAATTCCATAGTCACAAGTAATATATGATGAGTTTATATAATGTCCTTTGTTTTAAATAACTATAATACTATTAGAAATATAAAATTATATTTCTTATGATTAATACTTATCAAATAGAAAAGTCTTAAAAGAAAATTATGAAATTATTTTTTTATGACTAAAATTTATTAAATCAATATTTCATATTTTGAAAATGATGTTAAATATTGATGTTTATAATAATATCTTCAATATTAATTTTCATATAAAACTCTATTAAATTATCATACCCATTAAACTTTATTAATAAAAAATACATCAAATATCTAAAAAAATAATATACAATATTTGACTATCAAAACTATAAATGTATTTACCTACTGTTCTTTAACAGCTTTGTTGCTATACTTTAACAGCATTATTGCTAAGTAATTCTGGTTTTCTTATTCCAATACAAAAAAGTATTTTTCTCGAAAAAAAAAAAAAACTATAAATATATTTACCTATAAAACATTTAATATACTATTACCTAATTATATTTTAAGTCCTTTATGAATACGAGATCTATGCTATAAAAATATATAACATTAAACTATGGGCCTTAAACTATAGTCTTATTTTAAGTCCTTTTTAAGTATATTACTATTTTATATTTCAAATTATTTAACATAATGTGGTCATTGAAATCTATAAGATACTATGTTTCCTACTAGGGATGCAAGAAATTAATACCTGTTCAACATTAGTTCCAATATTTTGTAAGCTTCCATATAAAATACCAAATCAACTTGCAAAAGTATGTGAGGAAGACATATGATAACATGGTTTCTGACTATTCCTTAATGAGTTAGCTTTCATAGTCTAAAAGTCCATTGGGATGTCATATTTAACATTAAATTTATGATGAAATGAAGTACTAATTCTATGCAGAACGTGTATTTATTATCCACCAAATTACAAAATAGCAGTCTAACAAGTAACTTCATTGCAAATGTTTCTAACATATGTGGAGATAAATTAGCAAATAGTTGATCATCAACTTTGGAACATTAAATTATAGTTTGTGTTTTTTAAACAAAATTCTAAAAGTTATTATAGAATACTATTAAAATAAATAAATTTTTATTTAATTATAAATAGTTGAAAGTAAATTATAAAAGTGAAAATTGGAACAATTTAGGGGTTTTTTTCCATTGAAAAGCTTAGATGAGTTAGAGGAAAAAATTTCAATCATTCTATTAGAAATAAAAAAATAATAATTTAATTATAGGGAAAGTTAAGAGTAAATCAAAGAAGAAAGAACTAGAACAATCTAGAGTTTTTTTTCCATTGAAAAGCTTGAATGAGTTTGAGGCAAAATTTTCAATCACTAAATTGTTGCATTGTGCCATACTTAAATTTAACTTTCTACCCCTTCTTGATTGCTCAACTTGGTAGAGTTATTTAGTGTAAATATAACTTAGAAAAAAATCTCTAGTCTAAGAGTTCACCCTAAAGTTTGTCTATTTATTGACTTGGACAAGACTTTACCTAAGAGTGTTAAATTGATAGGTTTTAGGATTTGAAACAAAAGAATTTATAGAATAATTAAACAAGCCAAATGCATGTGTCAATTACCAATAAAGGACACATAATCAATAACTAGCCTATTAGGAAGAATAAATTTTATTAGCATGATGCTTCATCACCTTCCCTTACTCCTTCCAACCATTCTCCTTCTCAACCCTCTCTCCTCCCTTTGGTCTCTCTTTCTCCATGCTTGAAGCCTTGATCCTCTCCATCTTCCACCACTACTCAAAGTGAATCAGTTACTTCCCCCAATATTTTACATTCATCCTCTAAGGATGTTGTTATAGCTAATAGTTGGTAAATGGTTAGGAAAAGGAAGGAACCTTCTAGCTCATCTCTTCCTTCTATTCACTCTCCCTCTTAGATGTGTTCATCTTCCTCTCCACATTCTTTTCCTTCTCATCACTTTCTCAATCAGTTCCATTCACTTTCCTCCACATTCTTCACCCTCTAATCCTAGTGCTCACCAAAGATCATTATCCCTTCTTTCTCTAAATATATTCAATATAATGAGCATGATGTGTTGTCCAACAACCACTTTGGGGCGTTTCCATCAAAGAAAGAAAGTTTTCTTTCTTGAATCACTACGACATGGAATGTTAGAGGATTTTCTCTCTTTCATAGAAATTCCAATCAAGAAGGCTATTGAGAGATGGAGACTTGATATCATTTTTTGCAAGAAGTCAAATTAAATAGCATGTGTCTTGAAGTGTCTCTTTGTAATTTATGAAAATACGTTGTTTAATTGCATACTTCCTACAAAGATGGTAGTGGAGGAGTTATTTTGGGTTTTTCAACTTGGTTGTCTAAATTTCCATTGATAATGATGAGAAACCATCACATAGTTAAGGTTGGGCCCTTATCTTTATCAATGGATAAAATACTAGATTTTTATCCATTTACACCTCTAATACTAATAGGGAAAGGATTTGGGCCCTTTGGGACTAGATGTAGATGAATCGTCCTATTACAAATTGGATCTTAGGTAATGAATTTAATATGGTAAAGCATCAAAATGGTTGTAGTTGGTATAAACATTTTAAACTTAATAGAGAACAATTTGATAGTTGGAATTTCTATCATAACCTCTTGCATGTGTTTGATCCCTTGTTTGATGATTTTTGAAGTCAGTTGATAGCTGGTACACATGAACTAATTTTAGAGTTGGACTACATATTTTATATCTCCTATTTTTCCCCTTATCTAGTTCTCTCATATGTGTTAATTATTCCATTAGACTATTTGATCATTATCCCATTCTTTTCTCAATTTATTTTTCTCCATCTCATCTCACCTCATCTTAAGGGTATTTGAAATTCCTTACCTAAACTACAAAAAAATGATTCTTGGATTGATTGGTGGTGTGATGCTCTCTCTAAAAATTTTAATTGTCTTTGTTATTTTGGGAAACATGGGCGTGGTAGAATAAAAAAAAGAAGGGAAAATCCCTCTAAGGGAAACTAGAACATACTAGAAGACAACATAGAATTGATCCTAGTAACATTATTATTGAAGCCTCTATTGATTCTACTAAAATTTAGCTAATTAAACTTGACATTTATAGAGGGAAAGATGCGAGGATACAAGTGATAATCCAATGGCTCAAGGAAGCTAATAGAGGTTCAAACTATTTCTTTAATGATCTAAAATATAAAATATGAAAGGGAAAATGTGTTTAATAATTGATGATTAAGGTTTGTTACACATGGATTCTATTAAGATAAGTTTACTCTTTCAAAATTTCTATGAAAATATTTCCAAATAAGATGGAAATTGGGATAATGTTCAAGAAACCCATGAAGACATTGTCAAAGATTGTATTCCCAGCATAAGTGATACACAATACAATAAATTTTGAGATTGGATTCTATCTCTAGAAGAGTTGGAGAAGGCTCTTTTTTCTATACATCATGATAAGAGTCTAGGTATCAATGGATTTCCTATTTATTTTTATCAAATCATGCGACCCTATATCAAATATTATTTTTATCTTCTTTATCCTTAAGAACTTGAAAGGTGGATTCCTTGGAGACAAGTTTATTCTTAACAATTTGATATTAGCATGGGAAACCTATGAGTGGGTTCAAAATTCAAGCTAAAATATTCTCCTAGTGAAATTAGATCCGATAAAACCTTCAACATAATATGTTGGAGCTTCATCATCAAAATGATGCAATAGTTGGGTTTTGGGGCCCAAATTGTTCATATATGCCAATGATTGTATTGTGGTAAAAAAATCTATTTATGATACCTTCCATTTATAATGATCCATCAAACAAGGTTTCCCCTTATCATATTTTCTTTATGTTCGTAGTATTGATGCTCTGGGATATCTATTAAAAAAATTCAAACAAATTCATCTTATTCAAGGCATTTGCATTCCTTAAAGTACTATGATTGCTAACTCCCACTTTTCTAATGACAACCTTCTCATTCAAATCTCTAAGGAATTGAACAATACTCTTGACATTTTGACTCTATTTCTCTATGTCCTTATTTTAGCTAACACATTGTAAGATTGAGTTTTTAAATGAATTCAATTGGTCCAACCCTACAATGGATACCCAAAGAATATAAGAAAATTAAACATAGTGAAATCACTTGTTATTTGGGTATAGCTTTTGGGTTGGGTTTATTTCTAGTTGATAAGTGGAAATGTTATTTTAATAGATTAAAAATTAAAATATCCAACTAGGGTAATAAATTCCTCTCTTTGCTAGGAAAATGTTTAGGTCACTCTTCCTAAATTTTCACCTACAACTCAATTTGGTAAAGTTGAAGCAATTCATTAATTTTAAAGGTGAAAGGTATTCCAAACATTATTGCTATGCTTAACCATTACATATTTAAAGATGCTTAAAAAGGATAGAATTCAATTTTGTTATTCAGTGTTTTGCAACATAAGGGAAAATTGCATAAATTACAAGATATTGCTTTCATTCATTTCTATAATGTTTCATTCATTTTGTAATGAAATATACACAAGACTAAAAAATGTTGCTATTTCTATACATTGAAAAGAAAAGAATGATCAAATGTCCCACACAAGTTGTGGGAGTAGCTGAACTAAAGCAACATAGAGATATACTATACATCTAAAGATGAATGTACTAAAAAACACACGAAAAGAACATATCCATCATTGCCTGTTGAAGTCTTGTGTTGGTCTTCGTTGTTGCCCATTCCTCGCTCCTAATCTTCAAATCAACCTGCATCATAATGAAAAGGGTTGGTTAGAGCTCCGGATATGAATCTCAACATATGTCCTATCAACATAAACATAGTATATACCTACGGTGCATTAAGTTAGTTGAGCAAGCATCAAATGTATACAAGAGAGCCTGAAAAAATCAAACATCACAGGAGCACTGAGCTTCATTATTTTTTATAATCTAACATGTTTGTTCATTGGGCAGGTATAAGTGAAATCTTGTTGTTGGATTCATTTTGTTGACATCATAGCATGTGGTGTGAAAATGGGCTCCCACAAGGGTTGAGCCCAACATTTTCCCCCTAAGTTTCAAAAGGGGAATGAGATAGGAAAAACACATTCATATTGCTCAAATCAAAGCATTTTCAGCTGAAGGAGTAATTCACAAAGTGATTGCAAGAGTCTCAAACTCATTTCTCATTCATGACTGTCAAATCAAAAGAAGCAATGGGACAACCTTTCACTTTGAAATGAGAGTCACAAATGAGCAATGAGATCATTTAAATGCTTAAGTAATATGCAAAACAAAATAAAAGTGCACTTCTCCTCATTAAGAAGTTTTGTTTGCAAACAAGATTTCATGTTGTCATTGTTTTCTTTCATTGAATAGTGTTGTTATAATATCTTATTTCTATAATGTATCAATATTTTATTTTGTTTTTGTTGTTTCAAGTGCTCACATAGAGAGGACAACAAAGAGTGCATTGTTCATGGGGAGCTAAAAGAAGAAATCGTCAAGTTCTCATTGCAAAGAATTATCATATCCACAGTGGCAGCCATGAGGATTTGAAGGAAAAAATACAAGTAGAGAGACACCCATAATAGAGTAAAAGGATGATTTTCATTTCTTTCAAAAAAGTAAACAATATTATCTCCTTTCTATCATATTCAGAAACAAAAGTGCATTTATGGAAAGTAATAAATTGAGCATTATAAAGCTAGGGTCTCAAGTAGAAAGGGAGTGAGGCCGTGACCATGAGGGTACAAGTAAATTTCTGAACTTGCATTTGAAACCCACAAAATCTCCAAGAGATTTCAAAACCCAGAGGTATTCACATATGAAGCTAAAAGCACAAGTTTTTGCATAGAGAAATGCTTGTAAAAGGGTACCCATGAGTTTTCCAAGAAAATAAGAGAAAATAACTTAGGGTTTTGAGAGGTTGTGACCTTCAATGGAAGAAATGAGTAGAGATTCTTTTGTTTTTTTCAAAGAAAGCATCAAATATGGAGATACATATAGATAAAAGCCTCTCATTGATTTGAAAATGAAGTATATAATAAAAGAGGGTTTTCATTTTTTATGTTGAAAGGAAGCTTGATTCTCAAAATGGGCGTACAAGAAACTGCTTACTTGTAGCTTGGAGAAGTTTCAAACATTTGCAATAGATAAATCTTCCTCCCAAGTGTCAACATAAGCTTCAGAAGCTCTTCAATGGAAGGCTCAAAGTAAAAGAGAGCATCAAAAAAATGTAAAGAAAAGAAATGCATAAAAAAATGGTAAGCCACGACTAAGAGGCCAAGAAATACATTCAAAATGGAGGGCATAGAGAGATCTTTGCAATGGTTGCTGAAAGAGATAATCACCACTTGAATTTTTTGTAGAAGATGGCTTCAAAACTCAAAAAACTCCATTGAAACCCTAGCTCGATGGTAGCGGTATGTAGAGCTAAGTTTTCCAAAATCAAAGTGCAAAATGATGAGATAAAAGTGGAGGTCAAATTTTTTTGTTCTAGGGTTTCCCATTTTCCCTAATTTGGCCTTGAATTTTTTCACATTGATTAAAAAAAAAATCATGCCTTACTAATACCTTCGTGGTATTATATTTTTCCTTTGCATATATTTTATACACCTAGGATGCTTTGTGCCTTAGAATTTTTATGATTTTGAAGAAAATCATGTGATTTATGCCTTAGGTTGTTTTTTTTATTTTTGAGAAAATCAAATATCATGGGAGCCTTAGTTTATTTGCCTTGTGTTATTGCAAAAATAAAATCGAAAGCCAAGGTTGAGCCTTTCTATTTTGTAAAATGGAAAGTGTAAAATTGTAAGACATTATTAAAAACAATGTTTTTATAAATTGCTTTAATAACTGTGAGTTAAATGCAATAAATAAGAGCAAATGCAAAGAGTCCTCATAGAATCTTTCTTTTTTTCAGTTTGAGTCTCATTGTGCAAAATAGAAAAAACTGAGTGAACTAGGCCTTCTATTCTTGATTTCAGTCAGTTTTGGGTGCTTTTTAAAGTCTTTTCTGGGTCAAACCTCTTGGGATGAATAGTTTCCACATTTATCATTTAGTTTTGGGGCAGTTTGGGCCCTATTTTGGAGGATTTTTCATCTTGCTCGAAAATGGCATTGAAGTTTCTATTCCGAAGAGCAGTTAAATCAGATTTTTCCCTTCTCACTATTGGAGACATATCAAAGGTATATATTGGAGAAAAACTTATTTTTTTCTCAATTCAGATTTTCTTCTTTCTCTCTTGACTACTTACAGAGAGCTTTGTAAGCCTTGATTTGTACTCATATTTTCATGTTCTCATACTCCTTTTAGATCAATAAAAGCAGTAGAGTATTCCTATCTCAAAATTTTTGTCTCATTTTTGCAGTAGTGATTTGATGTTGTCATTGTGATTCTGAATGTTGAATCCTTTTTATGTCTCATTATTGCAAATTTGTGTGCAAAAGTTTTATATGATGTAGGTTGTGTGTTGTGTTTAGTCTTTTGAACCTTCATACAAATCACTGTTGTGTTGTATGTTGTAGATGAGATTGTGAAAGTTAATGTTTTTGGAAAGTTGATTGTGAGTTCATTTATCAAATAAGTTTAAAGTTCTAATATATCACCCTTCAGATTTTAGGATTTTCATTTCAAGTTTATCCTTCTACCCTTTTCCTCAGAAAATTCTTTAGTTCTAGGTGATCTTCCAGGGGAGCCAACCCTCTCTAGAGATTCACTCTCACTATAAGTCACCCACAACTTGAGAGTGTTTCCATGTTTCAACAGGATAGTTGAGTCAAATTTAGCAAGGGTGCAATCCTAATTAACAACAGTTTTTGGCATGCCCAGCGAGGCTCTGAAGCTCATTTCAGAGAAAGATTTTCAAGTTTTAAGTTGTTGTCCTAGTATATGAAACAAATTTTTCTATCCTTCTGAGGTTATAAGTATATACTTGGTGACTTCGAGCTCAAATTTACTAGTTTCAATATGATCAAGTGCTAGTTTATTTCAAAAAATCTGATTTTTGCTTGTTTTCCAACTTTTGAATGAATGAATATGCCTATGTTTCATGGAAATATGTATTATCATCCATCATACCATGAAAATTATACTTATCCATCTCCTTATTAACCATATCAAGGCAATCATGTTGTTGGTTTTAATTCCATGCCTTTTCAAGAAAACCAACTTGCCCAATATAGTTACCACCCATCTACCCTTGTTCAACCTCCATATAAGAATTCATATGCTCAAAACCAACTCCAAGAGAGTGAAAAGGAGGAGATTGCAAGAATAAAGGGTATGTTGCTTGACTTCACAAAGCAAGTAGAGGACATCAAGAGGTAGCATGAGTATAATCAACAACAGGAAGAGATGGCTTATCAGGCCTATCTCTATGAGAAGATGAAGTTGGCGTTTTCTCAAACACAAAGGCAGGAAGTCCAATTAGCTCCTGCAGTTCCAGACCAACCTACTCAAGAGGAGGTTCGTAAGTATAAATTTCCAAGTTTTAGACAAGGTGAGTCTCCTAGATCTTCCCAAGTTGAAAATCCAAGTTTTAGGAACTTCCCTTCATTTCAAGAGCTTGTTATTGAGAAAGAAGCTAGCCCAACTATTAGTTTTCCAAACCCATTTTGGGAAAATACATTCACAAGTTCAATACACTATGCTTCATATAGGATGAACCTATTCTTGAGTAGGTTCAACCTACAATACCTCAAGAACAACCTTTTTCCCAAGCTTGTGCAGTCTCTAGAGCCTCAAGAAAATCAACTTCCTAATCCAATTATTATCATCTCATCCATAGATGAGCCCAATGATGTTTTGTTTCCTCAAAAAAATCATATTGTTGATCAAAAGAAAGAAGTGTTTGTGGAGACAAAAATGGGTGGCACACATTTTGATATGCTTGTTCAAGAGGTCCAAAATGATAAGAAAAATTTGTTGCAAGAGATAGAGGATGCTGTAGTGGAGGAACGACAAATTCTAGATCAAGGAATGGCTGATAGTTCTCAAGTTTTGACTAATCTATTTGATGAATTACCACTTTTTGTGGATGATGAAGAAAGCACATCTCATATCACACCCATAATAGCTCTAGAACAACAAGAGGAGGTTCAAAACTTTGATGTTTTGATATCTCAAGAAGGCTCTAACAAGGTAATGAATAGTCTCCTTTCACAGGAAAATGAAAATAAAAATGAAGAAGACATGTTTTGGGATGACCTTGAGATTTTTTTTTAAAATTTAAATGTCAAATAGTCATCTTTTGAAGGAGAAAGTGTGGAACAATATTTTGAAGAGGAAAAATGGGATGTCCAAACTCAAGATTTGACTGATTTATTTGAAGATCTTCCTTTATTTATTAGCAATGATGAAGAGAATGTATGTGAACTAACAAAGTTATCAGGTTGCAATCAACAAAGCTATGAAAATGACATTGAAAAGGTACTAATCCATTTGCAAATAAGTGAGGATAACATGGTTATTGAATGTCAAGATCCTGATAGGCATGGTAGTATAGCTCAAATAGAACAAAATCAAGAGATTGAAAGTATGTTTTAGATAAAGCAAGAAAGGGTGATGATTGAAGAGAAAACAATACATGAGCAAGAAACCAATAGTAAAAGTTCAAGTTTCATACTTTCAAAAGGATGCCCAATCAAAGATTTAGCTAACATAGAGCTAAATAAGGATACACATTTTACTGTTGCAACCAATGATGAGATTGCAGCTGAGGAGCAGCATATCCAATTTACCCATTTATGGAAAACTAGAGCTATGTGATCAAATTCAAAATGTTTGTGCCTTTGGTTGTAATTTTTAGGTTGTAGTACAATAATTTGTCGGGTGTTTTCTTGTTTTTTACCTCTTACTACTAGTTCATAAGCATGCAAAGAATTCTTTGTTGGTTAGAAGAGGGAGTTATTTTTCAAAACCAGTTAATGGTTTTGTCTGAGTACCATTTTCACTGGTTAGTGTAGGTTAGAGTTAGCATTTTCTGCTAATAAGTGCTAGGCACATTTCTTTCAGTTGTTTTCTTTCCCTAAGTGTTGTTGCACATGTTTGCTAGCCACCAGGGCCTTGTTAGTTTTTTGCTATTGTTTGGAGTATTTGTGATTGAGTTACAATGGTTTTTTGAGTTTGAGGGGGGAAGAATTTGACTCCATGCCCAATGGATTGTTCAAGGCTACTGGTCTATTTGCTTAGCAAGCAAGCATTCAACATAAATCACCAGAAATGTTACCAAATTTTCACCTATGGCTCAATTTGGTAGAGCTGAATCAATTGATTAATTTTAAAGGTGAAAGGTATTCCAAACATTTATGCTACACTTAACCATTGCA
The DNA here is from genome assembly GCA_007115665.2 of Sequoiadendron giganteum. Taxonomy (NCBI): domain Eukaryota; kingdom Viridiplantae; phylum Streptophyta; class Pinopsida; order Cupressales; family Cupressaceae; genus Sequoiadendron; species Sequoiadendron giganteum. Next base: position 20,442,159 of record CM021105.1, read on the forward strand.
TGTTTAAATATGCTTAAAAAGGATAGAATTCAATTTTTTAATTCACTGTTTTGCAACATAAGGGAAAATTGCATAAATTACAAGATATTGCTTTCATTCATTTCTATAATGTTTCATTCATTTTGTAATGAAATATACACAAGACTAAAAAATGTTGCTATTTCTATACATTGAAAAGAAAAGAATGATCAAATGTCCCACAAAAGCTATGGGAGTAGTTGAACTAAAGCAACATAGAGATATACTATACATTTGAAGATGAAAGTACTGAAAAACACATGAAAAGAACATATCCATCATTGCTTGTTGAAGTCTTGTGTTGGTTTTTATTGTTGCCCACTCCTCCTTGCTCCCGATCTTCAAATGAACTTGCATCATGATGAAAAAGGTTAGTTAGAGCTCCGGATATGAATCTCAACATGTGTCCTATCAACAAAAATATAGTATATGCCTACAGTGCATTAAGTTAGTTGAGCAAGCATCAGATGTATGCAAGAGAGCCTAAAAAAATCAAACATCATAGGAGCACTAAGCTTCATTTTTTTTTATCTAACATGTTTGTTCACTATGCAGGTATAGGTGAAATATTGTTGTTGAATTCATTTTTGTTGACATCATAACATGTGGTGCAAAAATGGGCTCCCACAAGGGTTGATCCCAACATGCTGCCACTAAGTTTCAAAAGGGGAATGAGATAGGAAAAACACATTCATATTTCTCAAATCAAAGCATTTTCAGCTGAAGGAGTAATTCACAAAGTGACTGCAAGAGTCTCAAACTCATTGCTCATTCATGATTGTCAAATCAAAAGAAACAATGGGACAACCTTTCACTTTGAAATGAGAGTCACAAATGAGAAATGAGCTCATTTAAATACTTAAGTAATATAAAAAATAAAATAAAAGTGCACTTCTCCTCATTAAGGATTTATGTTTGTAAACAAGATTTCATGTTGTCATTTTTTGCTTTCATTGAATGGTGTTGTTATCATATCTTATTGCTGCAATGTATCAATATTTTTTATTGTTTGTGTTGTTTCAAGTGCTCACATAGAAAGGATGGCAAAGAGTGTATTGTTCATGTGGAGCTAAAAGAAGCAATCATCAAGCTCTCATTGCAAAGAAACATCATATCCACAGTGGCAGCCATGAGGAGTTTTGAAGGAAAAAATACAAGTAGAGAGATAACCAGAATATGTAGTAATTTAAAAAATAGCGTTCCAAAATGCAAACCCATAATAGAGTAAAATGATGCTTTTCATTTCTTTCAGAAAAGTAAAAAATATTATCTCCTTTCTGTCATATTTAGAAACAAAATTGCATTTATGGAAAGTAATAAACTAAGCATTATAAAGCTAGGGTCTCAAGTAGAAAGGGAGTGAAGCCGCAACCATGAGGGTACAAGTAAATTTATGAACTTGCATTTGAAACCTAGAAAAGTTCCAAGAGATTTCAAAACCCAAAGGTATTCACATCTGAATCTAAAAGCTCAAGTTTTTGCATAGAGAAATGCTTGTAAAAGGGTACCCATGAGTTTTGCAAGAAAATAAGAGAAAATAACTTAGGGTTTTGAGAGGTCACAACCTTCAATGGAAGAAATGGGTAGAGATTCTTTTTGTTTTTTCAAAGAAACCATCAAATATGGAGATACACAAAGATAAAACCCTCTCATTGATTTGAAAATGAAGTATATAATAAAAGAGGTTTTTCAATTTTTCTATTGAAAGGAAGCTTGATTCTCAAAATGGAGGTACAAGAAAGTGATTACCCATAGCCTGGAGAAGTTTCAAACATTTTTAACAAAGAAATATGTCTCCCAAGTGTTAACATAAGCTTTAGAAGCCCTTCAATGGTGACCTCAATCTAAAAGAGAGCATCAACAAAATGTAAAGAAAAGAAATGCATAAAAAATAATAATGGTAATCCGCGGTTGAGAGGCCAAGAAATACATTCAAAATGGAGGGAATAGAGATATCTTTGCAATGGTTGCTGAAAGAGATACTCACCACTTGAATTTTTTGTAGAAGATGACTTTAAAACTCACAAAACTCCATTGAAACCCTAGCTCGATGGCGGCAGTATGCAGAGCTGAGTTTTCCAAAATCAAAGTGCAAAATGATGAGAGAAAGTGGAGGTTGAATGGTTTTGTTCTAGGGTTTCCCATTTTCCCTAATTTGGACTTGAATTTTTTCACATTGATTTTAAAAAATTTCATGCCTTGCTAATACCTTCGTGGTATTATATTTTTCCTTTGCATATATTTTATACACCTAGTTTGCTTTGTGCCTTCAAAATTTTATGATTTTGAAGAAAATCATGTGATTTGTGCCTTAGGTTGTTTTCTGATTTTTGAGAAAATCAAATACCATGGGAGCCTTAGTTTATTCGCCTTGTGTTATTACAAAAATCAAATCAAAATCCAAGGTTGAGCCTTTCTATTCTGTAAAATGCAAACTGCAAAATTGTAAGACATTATTAAAAGCAATGTTTTTATAAATTGCTTTAATAATCGTTAGTTAAATGTAATAAACAAGAGCAAATGCAAAGAGTCTTCATAGAAGATTTCTTTTTTCAGTTTGAGTCTCATTGTGAAAAATAGAAAAAATTGAGTGAAGTAGGCCTTCTATTCTTGATTTCGGTCAGTTTTGGGTGCTTTTTAGAGTCTTCTGGGTTGACCCTCTTGGGATGAAAAGTTTCCAAATTTGTCATTCAGTTCTAAGGTAATTTGGGCCCTATTTTGGAGGATTTTTCTTCTTGCTCAAAAATGACATTGAAGTTTGTATTCTAGAGAGTAGTTAACTCAAATTTTTCCCTTCTCAATCCTAGAGACATATCAGAGGTATATATTGGAGAAAAACTTAGTTTGTTTTCAGTTCAAATTTGCTTCTTTCTCTCATGAATACTTATAGAGAGCTTTGTAAGCCTTGATTTGTACTCAGATTTTCATGTTCTCGTACTCCTTTTAGATCAATAAAAGCAATAGAGCATTCTTATCTCAGAATTTTTTGTCTCAATTTTGTAGTAGTGATTTGATGTTGTCATTGTGATTCAGAATGTTGAATCCTTTTTATGTCTCATTATTGCAAATCTCTATGCAAAAGTTTCATATGATGTAGGTTGTGTGTTGTGTTTAGTTTTCCAAACCTTCATACAAATCACTGGTGTGTTGTATGTTGTAGATGAGATTGTGAATTTTTTTTTTTTTGAGAGTTAATTGTGAGCTGATTTATCAAATAAGCAATGGTTTCTGGTTTAGATTGTGTGAGAATTTTTTTGCATCATATGGATTGTGGAAACTTGATATCATTAATTATCAAATAAATTTAAATTTTTGGTGTATCACCCTTCATATTTTAGGATTTTAATTTCAAGTTTATCCTTCCACTCTTTTCCTCAGAAAAGTCTTTAGTTCTAGGTGATCTGCTAGGGGAACCAACCCTCTCTGGAGATTCGCTCTTTCCATAAGTCACACATAGCTTGAGAGTGTTTCCATGTTTCAACAGGATAGTTGAGTCAAACTTAGCAAGGATGCAATCATGATTGATAATAGTCACCAATAGTAAATTCATAGCTACACATGTCTACATTTATTCTCATTGGATTCCTTCTAGAAGAGGTTATGGGGATCTATTTAATCTCATCAAGCAATTTTTTGGGTTCAAATGGGATGACAATGTTGGTTATAACTCTATTTTCTTAGCTTCAATGCATTTAGGATAAATACAAAGGTGGACTTGGTCTTATAGACCTTGAAACGCAAGGAAGATGTTTGGTTACTAAATGGATTTCTAGAACTACTAATGGTTAATGCTATGAGATTTCCACAATCCATAATGCTTACTTTTGTTGTTTCTGGTTTTGATTGTGTTTAAATTTTTTGCATCAACATTTCGGATCACAATCAAAACCAGAAACAACAAAAGTAAACTACTAATGGTGACAAATCATGGAAATTGTTTCTTAGACATAGGTTTATCACTGTTGCTATTGAAGTGAAATCACAAGATGTTAATGTAAGGAAGCTAAGGGAACAATTTATTTTTCCCTACACTAAACCTTGAGAGGAGAATATGCAAATATTTTAAAAATTATTTTAAATTGCTACAAAGTAATGTAGAAACACATACGAGTAAACACAAGAAGATGGGTCCACTTTTTGGCCAAAAAGTGGACTTGTGTTTTTCCTAAAATCAAAGTTTTTCACATTGGACTAAAAATTTGAAGCAATTACACATAGGATCTTTAATAAATATAGTAATATTAAATCTATTATTTTGAGTCCAATTTTCAAAAAATTCACTTTTTAATAGTCACTTTTTAAAGATTATAACATGTGTGTGTATGACAAGCATAATTTTACCTAAATACAAGTATTTTTCTAATTCCTTTTGAGAAAAGATCTCTATTATACCAAATATTGATGAGGATGTTTTTTCTATTTTTATTGGCCCTAATTGCTATTTTTTATATACCCTAATTCTTGATGCTTTCCCTAAATGTGGACCCAAATTCTTGCTTCCACCCATATATAATTGAAATAAACAATATACCATAACTCAATGATTTAGGTGGGAAAAACCCTTTTCTAGAGACAAACCCCACACTCCAAAGTAGCTCAATATCTTAATGAATAACCTTTAAGTTTACAATATGCTTGCTGAGCAAGCCTTCATAGGATTATGCACCAATATACAATGTGGAAGAAATTTGACAACATTCCAACAGAGCTTCAATACCTACAAATTCAACATAACAATGTCTCCATCTCAAGCCCTCAGTATATACACTCATTCAGGCCCAATATACAATAATAAAACATTACCATAGGCCTAAACATGGTTCCAAAATATTGTTTTAAAAATACATACAACCCCTACATACTAAAATAGTCTCTTACAACTTTTCATAATTTTTTATAGTTGACCATCATATTTGGGCACACATGTTTGCTAAAATAAAAAAAACATAAAGTAAGGCTCTCAAATATTCTCTTATGGATCTTATATTTGGTCATCATGTCCAAAGTAACCTCCCTTATTTTTTGTTAGGATAAGGTGACATTTACCTTGCAATCCTAATTTATTTTCATGTATCTCCACATTCCTTGGATTCCTAAGGACATGTTGGACATATATTTTTTAACTATTCATTTAAGATATGCAATTACATTCATATGGGTTGAGCACAATCAACAGTGATAAGGATATGACATAATTGTAGAATATTATTTCTAGGTGTCGACTTTAGTGTGTCACCACATGGACTTGCATGTTATCTAGAGTGGGGTGCTAGCTAGTACATGTTAGTTCATTCTATCCATCTGAGTTGTTGAGATTTATGGAGCACTCAAATTTGACCAATTTTTGATTGGTTGTGGGTTAGGCACCCATGTGATTATTTATTATTTTTTACTATGTTTATAGGTGGACCACTAAACTTGGCATATGATTTTGGAGGTGGTATTTTTCTCTTATTTTGAGATACTATAATGGTATTGTCACACCAAATTTCCTACAAATTGACACCTTTGGATAGTAGTATTGAATAATTGTTTGTAGGTATCAAAGTACTATTAGATTGAAGACATAGAAGAAGTGATGGAAGTGAATGTATTGTAATCCATGCATTTAAAGATAATACATGTTTGACCTCTCTCATTCATGGAGTTTTTCCCTGTAAGGGTTTCTGCATGTAAATCATGTGTTGTGAGATCATCTTCTTGTGTTGTAGTTTTTTTGTGTTATTCTTGTTGCTTATTTCTTATGGTGAAGTAATTTTCACTTATTTAATGTTTTATGTTAATATAAGTTAGTTTTATTAAGAATGTTAAAATGGTTAATTTAAGAATGACATAAGATGAATTTCTCTATGGATTTTTTGTATTAAGACAACTTAATCTCAAATTTGTAGAAAATCACATGTTTTCATAATGTGTGGTGTAAGATTTGTTTCTCAAACAATATATTATTGGATTAGAGATTTTTTATATTGTTCCAATAGTATTCTCCAATTGTCTAAACATTTGGTATTAGATATTAAGTTTTTTACATGGATTGAATTTCATTGCATGTGAGTTTCATGTACTTGCATGAATTTTAATGTTGCTTGTATGTGATTGCAAGTCATTTATTGTGAAGGATTCAAGGTAATTTGGTTTTTGGTATTCATCTACTTTGATTTCTAAGAAGTTTGTAGGAATCTATGAGAAGGAATTTTAAGAGTTGTTGGAGGCTTGTGGATTGCAGTGGATGTTATGCGCGTTAATATTTTTTTACGGATTTGTGAGAATGGAAGCCATGCGATCTAACTTTCATATGGATATTTTCAATGGGATCTATGATGGGAATTGGAAGACCATGAGTGTTTCTCAAGGAATTGGTCATATGTTTTCTTCTTGCATAGTGGTTATCTAGAGCTCCGATTTAACAATATGTAACTCTCCTCTTGTATGGTGGTCATGTTGATTTTCCTTGTGGTCATTAGAAGAGAAAATTTGTACATGTTGGGTGTGTTATTTTAGCCCCTAGTCACATGTGAAAACGCCTACTATTTGGACTATAGTATGGAGAGCTTATGCCGGGTTCATGGATTCAACCGTTGGTTACATAAAAGCATTTGATGATTACCCACGAGATGTGAAGTTTGATATATTTATATTTTGTAAGCATTTGTGCAACTTGGTTTCTCTCTAGGTTTTATAATTTTCCTATTTCTAAAATATATAGGTTTGTAGATCTATGATATTCTATTATTTTAGATGACATATTTCATGATGTGTTTTTGGATGTATATGTGGATTTAGATTTACAAAGATAGTTTTATAGGTTTTTATAAGTTAACTAAAATATTTGGTTTTAATGATGGTTTTAATTTCAAATAAATTATTTTTTCAAAAGGAGTAAAAATAAGAAAATTGTGACTTTTTTTGTGTTGTTAATTTCAAGTGATTGGTCAAATTTATTTTGCAAAAATGGTGATAATTGATAAATTTAAATATTATTTTTTATGGGTAATTTTAAATTGCAACTAAATGTAACTTCTAGTTGTTGATCTAGTTTTGATGAAATATTCACACATCTCGTTAAATAAGAGAATATGCTAAGAAATGTGAGGAATTGGAACATGTTGAAAGGATAAATATACTATCATTTCAAATATGAGCCATTGATTAACAAATTAAATTGAGAGCCATTGATTTGTAATTATTTTTTGAGTGCGTATGTCTATAAAAGGCCACCATATGGATTATTTTGAAGGAGGGGGAAATTGTTGATAACTATGCTAGGGAAAGTATTGAAGAATTGCCAATTTTTATTTAGTTCATGGTTTCCTTTCAACTAGATCAATTATTTTTGTTTGTCTATACTTGCAAGATTGTAATTTGATGTCAATTGTGTTGGGAATAGGATGCCATTTAATTGCAATCCTAAACATATTTCATGTATCTCCTAAGTCCTTGGAAAGTGTTCCCCAACACTAGGATTAGAAAGAGATTAAATTCGAATGAAATGAACATGTAAATTGACATTTTTAATTATTCCTAAATAATAGAAAAATGTGGGGACGTCCAAGAAGGGTTCCTAAATAATAGGAGCAAATGGGGCTCCCACATGGAAGGTGGAACCCACCTTGTTTCAATTAATTGTTTCGAGGATTCATAGTACTTCAGTAATGCATGTCTAGTTCCTACAAAATAGGGATTGATAGGTACAAGAGTGGAGTGGCACTATCAGTTTAGTTCAATTCAATCTAGTTCAGTTCAGTTATGGTTCAATTATCTTTAGTTGCATGTACTTATTTTGAGTTGTATACTAGTTGACTTGACTAATGACTTCAGTTGCATGACAGATAATAGATGGATACTTTCAGTTAAGTGGGGATGATCAATCATGCATATTGTTTGCATAAATTGATGAAGAGATATGTTTCAATTAACAAAGATTGACTTGGGTCCACCTTGGGTGCCCAATTTGGCATCTTTTAGTTAACACCTTTTGCATGAGAAGATATTTACAAGGCTCAATTAAGTGGGCCCATTCTTGGGTGCCAACTTTGAGGTGGAGTTTGCAAGATATTTTCTTGACCAAAGTTCAATTAAGTGTTTAGTTTGGGGCACCTAAATTGAGGAAGACTTTGGTTTGACTTTTGTTTACATGGTTGAACTCTACTTGCAAAATATAGGTGTAGGTTTTTGAGAGGAGCTTTATGCTCTTGTATTTGTACAACTCTTATGAGTTTACATGCTCATAATTGTCTATTTATTGCAGCAAGTGCATAAGTGTTTCATGAGAGCTTATTTGTAGATTGTGAAGAAGGATTGTTGAAGAAAAGGAAGCATATCAATCAAGGATTGATACAATATTATTGTAATCTTGTTCTAAGATTAAATAATACAAGCACTATTGATTCTAGTGGAGTTTTTTCTTGAAAGGGTTTCTCCACGTACATGTTGTGTCATTCTATCTTCAGTCTCATTCTTCTACAATCTTCTGTCTCTTTCTACAATTGGTAAAATTGATCTAAATAGATTAATCATACACAAATAATTGTGACAAAGAACACTTATTTAGATCTATAGTCTCATAGTTTTACAAGTTTTAAGCTACAAATTTACCTTCATTTTCAACATTTGGTATCAAAGTTAATGGTTGGTTAGGGTTTGAGACGCCTTTCTCTTAAAATTTTGAAGGTTTTTTGACTGTAGTGGGAGCTTTTACTATTGTGTTATTGCAGATTTATAAAAGAAGTGTGTTACAATGAGTTCTACTTCTCATTTAGATATTGAAAGATTCAATGGATCTAGTTATGAGATATGGAAACTAAAAATGGAGGATCTCCTTGAAGAGAGAGATCAGTGGTTAGTTGTTTGTAATGAGACAAAGTCACCTACAATGATGTCATATGAGGTTTGGGCTAAGCTTGATAAGAAGGCAAGAGGGACCATAAGGTTATGTCTTGTTGATGTTGTTCTCTTGAATGTTTCAGATGAAGCTACTGCATATAAATTGGGGAAGAGGATATGTGATATCTATGAAACCAAAAGCATTACTAATAAGTTGCATCTGAAAATATAGTTGTATTCTTTAAAGATGAAAGATGGCGATTCTGTTGCACACCATTTAAATGATTTCAATTTGACTCTAAGTCAGTTAAAATCTATAGATGTAAAGCTAGAATATGAATATAAATGCATTTTGTTACTTTGTTCTTTACTAGAATCTTGGGAAAATCTAATTGTTGTTATTAGTGATAGTGGTGTAGATCCTAAGATGGACAATATAATTCCTACTCTCTTATCAGAGGAGATGAGGAGGAAGTCTAAAACGGGATCCCAAGATGCCTTGTATGTAAGAGGTAGGCCTAACGAAAAGGAACCTAAGGGAGATAAGAAAGGAAAGGGTAAGTCCAAAGGACGACCTCTAAAACCCCTGGTAAGAGTAAGGTAAAGTGTTGGAGTTGTGGGAAACTAGGACATGTAAAGAAGGATTGTAAGAACAAGAAAAAGATTTTTGATGCTTCTACAGAGAAATCCTCAGATGGTGGTAATGATGCATTGATGATTTCATGTAAAACTGTTAGTGATGACTCTTGGCTTATTGATTCAGTTTGCTCCTATCATATGACTCCTAACAAGGAGTGGCTCACTAAGTATACTGAATATGATGGAGGGAATGTCTTCCTTGGAGATAATAACACAACAAAGATTATGGGCAAAGGAGAGGTAAAGTTGTGTTTTAGTGATGGTAGAGTTAAGACCCTTAATGATGTTTTACATATTCTAAGACTTGATAGAAATCTACTTTTTGTATCTAAATTCAATGATTTTGGAATGCATGTGAAATTTTGACAAAGGTTGTTACAGATTGGTGAAAGGGAATATGGTGGTTGCTAAAGGATCTCAGTTTGGTACTTTATTTAAGCTTGATACCTCCAATTTGAATAAATCAACCAATGTAACTGAAGCTCAAAATACATGTATGTTGTGGCACCATAGATTGGGCCACATTGGTGAAAAAAGTCTTAGGACCATTCTTAATAAGAAATTGGTTGACAGTATTCCTGATTATAAAACTAGCAATTTTTTTTTTTTGAGAATTGTGTGTTTGGAAAGCAATCTAGATCTTCATTTCCTAATGGAACAAATAAAGCTAAAATATTATTAGAGATTATTCATTCAGATGTTATGGGTCTTGTGGATATTGAATCTACTGGAAAATCTAGATATTATGTCACATTTATTAATGATGTCTCAAGATACACTTGGGTCTATTTTATGCATAACAAATCTGATGTGTTCAATAAGTTTAAAGAATTTAAGGATTTAGTTGAGAAACAATTAGATCATAAGATACAAGTGTTGAGATCATATAATGGTGGTGAATATTGTTCTAAGGAATTTGATGATTATTGTAAGCATGCAGGAATTGTGAGATAGAAAACTACTCCATATACACCTCAACAAAATGGAGTAGCAGAAAGGATGAGCCGAACCTTAATGGAAAGAGCTAGGAGTATGTTAAGTAGTGCTAAGCTAGATCGGTGCCTTTGGGTCGAGGCTGTAAGTACTTATTGTTATTTAATTAGTAGATCTCCTAGTTCATCTATTGAAGATAAAACCCCTTATGAAACGTGGTTAGGTAGGAAACCTAGTGTTGCACATTTAAGGATCTTTGGTTGTGAGTATTTTGTTCATGTGCCTAAAGAAAAGTGGTCTAAGTTGGATCCAAAAGCACAAAAATGCATATTCATAGGTTATGGTGAAATTGTAAAAGGTTACAAGCTTTGGAATCCTCTAACCCAAAAAATTACTTTATCTAGAGATGTGATTTTTAGGGAATTTAGATCTTATACAAGAGAAGAATAAGCAAAGGAGAATGATACTTCTCGAACAGTGCATTTTGAGATAAAAAATGAGAAGCATGAAGATGCACATGTTGAAGAATAATTGGATGGATTGGATGAGGAGATTTCATAGATGCTCATGATGATCATATTGAGGAACACGAAGAACCTTCTTTGAGAAGATCCACAAAACAACAAAATCCCATTGATAGGTAGAGCCCACCTGATTTTCATTGTATATTTTCTTTGATGAGTACTAATGATGAATCTAGATCTTACAGGGAAGCTTTTTCTTTAGATGAGAACAAGCTTTGGTCACAAGATATGCATGAGGAAATGGTTTTCTTGAGAGTTTTTCCAAAGGAAGAAAGGCCATTGGTTGTAAATGGATCTTTAAAAAGAAAATTGGAGCAAATGGTAATCTCAAAAGGTACAAGGCTAGATTAGTAGCCAAGGGCTACTCCTAGAGAGAGGGAGTTGACTTTAATGAAATATTTTCTCTTGCTGCTAAATTAACTTCTATTAGATTCTTTTTATCTATTGTTGCTACTCAATGATTTTGAGATAGAGCAGATGGATGTGAAAACTGCTTTCTTATATGGGGATCTTGATGAGGAGATTTATATGAGGCAGCTTGATGGTTTTTTTGTAAAAGGAAAATAATTATTGGTTTACACGTTAAAGAGATCTTTATATGGATTGAAACAGTCACCTAGAATGTGGTACCAAAAGTTTCATACTTTTGCATTAAAAATTGGTTATGTTAGGAGTGAGGAAGATCATTATGTTTACATAAAATGTATTGATGATCAACTTTTAATTATTATCTTGTATGTTGATGACATGTTGTTTATTGGTAACAACAAGGTAATGATCAAAGAATTGGAAGCACAACTCTCTATCGCATTTGAGATGAAAGATCTAGGGGCTAAAAAATATATCCTTGAAATGGAGATCAACATAGATAGAGGTAACAAAAAGATTTGCTTAAGTCAAAGCAACTATGTTGATACTATTTTGAAACAATTTAACATTCAGGATAGTAAACCAATTAATATTCCTTTACCAATTGGCACAAATTTAAGTTTAGACATGAGTCCTAAATCTGATTTTGATCATGAGGAAATGTCTAAAATTCCATATGCTAGTGTAGTTGGTAGTTTGATGTATGTAATGGTCTATACAAGACCAAATATAGCCCAAGCAATGGGAGTTCTGAGTAGGTTTATGTCTAGCCCTGGTAAATAACATTGGACTTATATTAAGAGGGTGCTTATATATTTACGAGGTACTTCTAATTACTATTTGGTTTTTGAAGAGCACAAAGGAATTTCTGAGAGGGTGAATCAGTAAATCAATCACAAAATTTAATTTCTTAATCTTTTCAAACTTTTTACAATCAATCTTTGATATGAACCAATTTCCCCAAATTGATACAACTTTATTGAAATACTATTTTTAAAGTAGGCACCAACCTACAGATTTACACCAAGATGATTTAGTAGAATGTAGCCTACAAGGAACACCTAGACCTTTACAAATTTAGTAGACACCTGCCTACAAGGAGCACCAACCCCTAATGCAAGGCACCAATCCTTGACTTGATGGAAGTGAGACTGCCTTCAATCTGATCTGCACAAACCCAACTCTCCAATCTGCTCTATGTGATAAATAATATCACCTTTAGCCCACACAGGAGATGGAAATCTGACTGAACTGCTCTCTTACTCACACACTTTCAAAATAAAAAATGAATTGCAAGTATATACTTTGTTCCAAGATTGCATCTCTTGATGAAAGATCACAACTTTTGCCTTTTCAACTTTCATTTTCACCCCTTCATTAAACCAATTTTCTGTCTTAATAATATTTGTTTTTGTTTTGATTATTTTTTGCTTGTTTGTTTTGTAGGAGTGCCTCTTTAATGAATAGATCACATAAAGCGCATCCTTCAGATCTTACACCGAATGATTGTACCTTTTCAACAAATGAGCACACCTATTGGATGAAGGTCGAATCATGTCAAGATGAAGGGATACGTCTTTTTAAAGAGACGTCTAACCTGTAGATGAACACGTCCTGTTGGTTTGTTTATTGATCTTCTAAAAGACGCCTTTCAGATTGAACCAAATTTAAATCGTGCCTTTTCAGATTTAAATCGTGCCTTTATGAAGAGGGGCGACACTCAATTTATGATTTGCATACTTTTATTTGTTTGTCTTTTTGTTTGTTAAGACTGAATAATACATCTTAAAATAATCTGGAAATTATGCTTGCATATGCCTTATCACAAAAAGACGTGTTATGTCTTTTCAAGAATCTTCATTTGCAACTCCTTTGAAAGACGTCATTGATATATTCGTGCCTCGAGTTGACTTTATGAGCAATTGTATTAACAAATACGTATTACTCTATTTTGTTTGCAAATACATTTTTTGTATTAGTCGGATTTAGCCATATCTGAATATAGTAATTTTAGCAATATGATTTGCACGATTTGTGGCATCAATGACAATACTTCTAACACCTTGTAGCCTTTATGTACAATGTCAAGGTTGTGACCAAATTTTCTCATTATGTGCTTCTCACTATGTTGAAGCAAAGTGGTTACAGTACAAAAATTTGCACACGTCATGTTTGCTTCATTATGCTTCTAATTGCTCTAATTTGCACCTTCAAGTGAAGGTTGCAATCTTCTTGTGTTCTGTGGAACAAAAAACCCTTGGGACTGGATTTTGTTGGAGCTCGATAAAGTGGATGTGTCATGAATTTGTGGAGCACGATTGGAGCTTACAATCTTTGTCATATTTGCCTGAGTCCCATGCCATGTTGGGATTTATCACTGCAATGGCTGCAAATGTTCTCGTTCTTTCCATTTTTTTGGTTTGTCAATGTGAGGGCCACTTTCATCTTTCGTACAACTTCTGACTTATTGTTTGGACACAATTTGACATCATGGCCAGCAATCCATGCAAGGTAGTAGTTGAGGCAATTGATGCCTTTTTTCATCATCAACTAACAATAGTTGCAAATAACCAATCATGTTGTTGGTCTTGGTATGCCATGCTTTCAAGCGACGTCCTTGTTGCCAATGTTTTGGCTTCCACTTGATGATGCCATTGGATACAAAGTGTAAAACTTTGACATTGAAAAAACAAGAAAAGCAAATTTAATTGCTGCAAATCTAGCATTGAAAATTAAAAAACAAAATTGCAGAACTGTGGCTTTGGAAAAGTCAAAAATACAAATTAAAAACTGTAGAAACCCTAGATTAATTCAAATTCATGTGAAACATAAATAAACATGTAAGGGAAGAATTTAGAAATGTCAAAGAACTTTGGAAAGACCTGGAAAAATACATAAGATAAAATTATACTAGAAACTTCGAAAATACATAAATCTTGCTTTCATCACTTTAAATTGTCACAAGAAGAGCTCAGATGAAATGTAGTGTGAGATGAAATTCATGTTGAGCAGAGTTTAGAGAGGCAAGGAATCAACATTTAATCCATGCATTTTGAATGCTTTGGGCTTGTACAGGCCATTGGCTGCGTTGCAGATGTGGTGGCGAGTTTGAGTTGTGGAATCACCGAGTACTGGCAAGTACTCATGGTGAGTCTGCACCTCAGACTCCTTGGCTCAGCTGTGAGTTTATTTGCAGTTTTCTCAGCCCCTCTTAATCATGGCTTGATTAATATGATTAGGCATTGAGACAATTGTGGTCTAATTAGCACACTCGGTGGTTGACCATCCTATATGTAGGAAGATCTTGTTTAGGGAAGAGAACTCTCATACATTACCATACTTCTCCTAGACCAGTTTGTTGGATTTACACTACAATACTCTGTTAAAATATTTGCAATTGTTGTTGGCTATTTAATTTTATGTTTTCTGCAATAAATAGTATGTTATTCATATTCTATTCTAGTACTTTGTGTTCTGTATTGGTATAACAGCAAGCAGTTGTCCATTGCTTCCTATGCTGATGATAGATGTAAAGGGCATGGACTAAGGTTTGATTGGCAGCTTGAATTTGGCTATTAACTTACAAATGAAATGAACTAGAGAAGCAAGACTGATAACCAAGAAACTTCCATACCACTCTCCAAATGTGACTTGAGAAGAGTGAATTGTGATATGAAATGATGGTAAATGGGAGCTCAATATTACTCCAAACATGCTCGAAAAATTAATCTGCAGCATATGAAATATCATATTTGTGCATGGCATAATTGTTAAATTTGATCAAATCAATCAGATTATAATCAGGATGATGAACTTTGATTGTGAAGTAGATGTCAAACTATATCTTATTTTCTGTATTAAGAATTCTAAGTCTGAATTTCTTTTCTTATTGTTAATGCTCAATTGCAGAACATTTATTAATTTTGATGGTCTGCTTTGAGGATTTGAACTCCCATAAATATAGAGAGGGGGAGTCACGTCCCATGTTTAGAGAGACACGTCTTTAGGAAGACGCGTCTCATGAGCGGACGTGTCTCCATGAAGTGGAGACACGTCCTCTCATGGGACGTGTCTTAGTTAGTGTCCCTTATCTTTAAGACAACCGAACTTAATTGATTTAGCAAGGGCGATCTATATTAAATGTCATCAATCTGGAATTCGATCTGTTTTATATATATAATTTATATCCTCAAAAATATAGATCGAAACTATGCTTGGATGAAGCGATTTGATATAAATGGTGATGATGAATAAATTCAATCATCATTTATATCTGACCGACACTATCTGGTTTCAACACTCCCTGTTAGCTAGGGAAGATAACTCCAACCAAGTATATAGTGATATCACCTTACTCGTGATATTAGAAGATATGGAATGCTTCTAAAAGTGTCAAGTCACATGACATTCTTCATAAGACATCTTCATTATGGTATGTGCACTGACATCAAGTCTCATGATGTCTACCATAATAAATCATGGCATATCCACGGATACATTTATCCACCATGATTATCTCATAAGGATCATAATGATCTTCAACTAATATCAAGCCTCATGATATCTATCAAAATGTCCACGAGATACTATCATGACATATCCACAGATATCAAGTCACATGATATCTATCATGGTAGTTCAACTAATCATTGTAGAGTCGTCACTTTACAATGTCAAATACAAGTGTTCATTATTAGAAAGATCGTCACCTTTCAATAATGTACACAGGGGGAAAGAGGGCCCATAAAGTCATGGAGTCACACACATGACAAAAGAGTTTACACATTAAACATCTTTTAAATACATTAGTACAAAATAAACAATTTGAATCTCAATCTCAATAACAAATTACATTTCAACCATACCAAGTTTCTTCTTGAAGTGTTCAACTTTAACTCTGGAGAGAGGCTTGGTGAGAATGTTTGCTGTTTGATCATTTGTACTAATGTACTCCAACTGGATCACATTGCTTTCTACCATGCCTCTCACGTAGTGGTAAGGGATCTCAATATGCTTAGATCTATCATGGAATACTGGATTTACTGAAAGCTTAATGCAACTCTGATTATCACAGTGTATAATAGTAGGATTCAGGGGCTCACCAAATAATCCCACAAGCAATTTCCGGAGCCATACTGCTTCCCTTGCCCCCATAGAGGCTGCAATATATTCAGCTTCTGTTGACCTTTGTGCCACTGAAGACTGTTTCCTGCTGATCCAAGAGATCATAGCCGATCCTAAACTGAAGCAACATCCTGATGTGCTTTTTCGATCGGTTACACTTCCAACCCAATTTGAATCAGAGTATCCATGTAAGTCTAGTTGGACATTCCTGTATTTAAGACCATATCCAATAGTACCTTGAAGGTATCTCAATATGTGTTTCACAGCAACAAGGTGAATTTCCTTTGACTCACACATGAACTGGCTTAGGGCATTCATTGCATAGAAAATATCTGGTCTGGTGTTAACCAAGTACATTAATTATCCAATTATCTGTCTATAGAGAGTAGGATCTACAAATTTTGATTCTGCTACTGGTTCTTTCAATTTGTGTAAGTTGGTTTCCATAGGTGTAGACATGGGTCTACAGTCTAACATTCCAAATCTTTTCACAATATCAATAGTGTACTTTCCTTGATTTAGGATGATGCCATTTGATTTTTGTTAGACTTCTAAACCCATGAAGTAATGTAAGATGCCCAAGTCTTTCATGTTAAATTTTGAAGCCAGGTCCTTTTTACCTTGAGCAATAAGGTGATCTTCTCCTGTTATCAGTAGGTCATCAACATATAAAATTATTATTAGCATATCACCTTTGATTACCTTAAAATAGAGATTTGGATCTGCTTCATTCTTGGAAAATCCTAGTCCCAAAAGATAGTTGTCAATTCTTTCATACCAGGCTCTGGGAGCTTGTTTAAGTCCATATAGAGCTTTCTTCAATCTGCATACATGTGAGTCAGTTTTATGTATCACAAAACCTTTAGGTTGCTCTAGATAGACTTCTTCTTCAATGGTCCCATTCAGGAAGGCAATTTTCACATCCATTTGATGGATCTTCCAGCCTTTAGTTGCTGCAATAGCTATTACTGCTCTCACAGAGGTGTACCGAGTAACAGGTGCAAAGTCTCTTCATAATCAATACCTTCCTTTTGTGAGAAACCTCTGGCCACAAAACGTGCCTTGTGTTTTTCTATACTGCCATCAGCAACATGTTTGATTTTGAAGAGCCATTTGGAAGAGACAACAAATTTCTCTTTTGGTCTAGGTACTATATCCCATACATCATTTTTCAAAATGGAGTGATACTCTTCCGTCATTGCATCTTTCCACACTTGATGCTTGAGAGCTTCCGTAACATTAGTTGGTTTTGAACTAATGATCTCATTCATTAAGGAAACATAGCTTGAGAATCTTCTGGGTCTCATACTTTCTCTAAAAGTTCCTTTGCGTGCTGTATGATTCTCAGCTTCTTTAATCATCTTCCTAGCCCAAAGTGGTCTCTTCTTGCTGTTGTCATTGGGATTCTCTTCTGGAGCAGTTTGGTTTTCACTTATGATTTCTTCAGGATACTCCCTCTGAATCTTAGGAGCAGGCTTCTCTTCTAAGATTTTAGGAGAATCTTGAATTTCTATTTAACTTGAACTCTTTGCTCTTTTGAAGGCAATGTCTTCCTGAAATATGGCATCTCTACTTAGTTCAATTTGTTTCTGACCAGATATGTATATTCTATAGGCTTTTGAGGTTTCACTATATCCCATAAATATTCCTTTCTTTCCAGAAGGTTCTAGTTTGGATCTCTTTTCTTTAGGTACATGAACAGGGCAACCAAAGATCCTTAAGTGACTTCTGTCAGGTTTTATACCAGTAAATGCTTCTTCAGGAGTCTTGTTATCTGGATGTGAGTGAGGATATCTATTTTGGATGTAGACAGCTGTCCTAGAGGCTTCTGCCCAAAATGAGGTTTCAATGTTTTGGTCAAACAACATTGCTCTAGCAGCTTCTACAATAGTTCTATTTTTTCTCTCAGCAACACCATTTTGTTGAGGGTTGTAGGCTACAGTAAACTCCCTCTTAATCCCAACATTTACACAAAATTCCTTAAAGATTTCTAAGGTGTATTCCTTCCCATTATCTGTTCTTAGGATTTTGATTTTCTTCCCGGAGAAGTTTTCTGTAAGTGCTTTGAACTCCTTAAACCTTTTAAGGATTTCTATTGACTCTTTACACTTAAGAAAATATATCTAGGTCTTCCTAGAGAAGTCATCTACAAATATTACATAATATAAGAATCCCGCCATGGAGGGTACAAACATGGGTCCACATAAGTCAGAGTGTACTAGTTCTAATACATTTTTGGTTTTACTCAAACTATTTTGGAAGGTCCCCTTTGTATTCTTTCCTAGGTCACACCCTCTACATGCTCCTTCATGTATTTGTTTTAGCTTGGGCAATCCTGTTACTAATTTTTCTACAGAAGGTAGGGCGTGGAAATGAAGATGTCCTAATCTTCGATGCCAAATTTCATTTGAGTCAGAGGTCTCATGAATGAGGGCTTGTTTAGAATCCGTGCATAGTTTGTAGAGATATCCTTGTCTTACACCTATAGTTTGTGCTTTTTTTATAGTGGAGTTCTTTGGCCATGCCAAAACTTTTCCATCCATAAAAGTAACCCTATATCCGTTGTCTTCAAGAGCAGAAATGGATATTAGGTTCCTTTTTATTCCTGGTACAAACAATACTCCAGTGAGTTGTAGAGAGAGGCTAGACTTCAAATTTATGGTGCAAGTTCCAACCCCTCTTACTGGATGTGCAGAATCATCCCGAATAGTCACTTCTTCGTCAATTTCTTCTTTCATGGTATCTAGGTGTTCTCTGAAACCTGTGATGTGCCTAGATGAACCACTATCAATTACCCAGTTGTTGACTTTGTTTGATACTTGACTTGATAATGCTGAGTAGAAGACAAATTTCTCAGAGTCATATTCTGTATTTGTCTTTCCAACTTCAGCAAAAGATGCTTGTTGTTTTGTTTTGTCAGGGCACTTCATTGCATAGTGTCCATATTGATCACATCTGAAACATTGAATTTGGGAGATGTCTTTCCTTTTCTTGAATGGTCCCTTTCCATAAGAATTCTTCTTTTTTTTGAAGTTTTTCTTCTTACCTTTCTTATGAGAATTTGTGTTTAGCACATGAATATTCTCATCTATGGTTTTCTGATTGTTTTTTTTTGTCATTAGTCTTGTTTCTTCTTGTAAGCAATCTGTTCTTAGCCTATCAAATTTAGGGAGTTTTGATCTTGCACTTATTCCTTGAACAAATGACTCCCATGAGTTTGGTAGGCCACCTAGAGCTATTAGAGTTAACTCTTTGCTATCAATTTGATATCCGACTGTTGACAGTTGATTTCTTAGTTCATTGATTCTCATGAAATATGCACTAATAGATTCTCCCTTGTTTATTTGAACATGATTAAGTTGCCTTTTTAGAGCAAGGGTCCTACTGGTGTTGTGTATTTCAAAGGTGCTCTCAAGGGATTTAAACATTTGATATGCAGTCTCATGTTTAGATAGAATAGGTACTATGTGATCCCTAACTGCATCCACTATAATTTTCATGGTTTTCTCATCGTTCTCAATCCATTGAGTTTTCTCCTGATCAGTTTTTGGTTCTGTCTTGTTTTCTTTCACAAATGAGTAACTTATTTTCTTTCAGAATCATCATGATTTTGAATTTCCATGAAGTAAAGTTGTTTGCACCTTCAAGACGATCCTCGAATCTGATCACACTTGACATTATGAAGAATGTTATGCGTTTGTGATTTAAAGAGAAAATACGATTTAATAGTCTGATATTGGATTTAATCTGATTTTATCTCAACGTGGCTTTGATACCATGTTAAATTTGATCAAATCAATCAGATTATAATCAGGATGATGAACTTTGATTGTGAAGTAGATGTCAAACTATATCTTATTTTTTGTATTAAGAATTCTAAGTCTGAATTTCTTTTCTTATTGTTAATGCTCAATTGCAGAACATTTATTAATTTCGATGGTCTGCTTTGAGGATTTGAACTCCCATAAATATAGAGAGGGGGAGTCACGTCCTATGTTTAGAGAGACACGTCTTTAGGAAGACGCGTCTGATGAGAGACATGTCTCATGAGCGGACGTGTCTCCATGAAGTGGAGACACGTCCTCTCATGGGACGTGTCTTGGTTAGTGTCCCTTATCTTTAAGACAATCGAACTTAATCGATTTAGCAAGGGCGATCCATATTAAATGTCATCAATCTGGAATTCTATCTGTTTTATATATATAATTTATATCCTCAAAAATATAGATTGAAACTATGCTTGGATGAAGCGATTTGATATAAATGATGATGATGAATAAATTCAATCATCATTTATATCTAATCGATGCTATCTGGTTTCAACAATAATGATTGCCATTTTTGAAAATCAACACGCCGAAACAAATGTTATGTTGATGCTGCATGTTGGGTAGACCACTAATGAAGTCCATGGAGAGGGATGCCCATGGTTGGGAAGGTATTGGTAAGGCTGCTATAATCGAGGCTTCCAGTTAGAAGGGCTAGAATGATTACAGAGAGCACTTATGAATGTAACAATCAGCATACTTACACATAAGGATAGCAAAAGTAGCATTGAAAATGATGCAAGAGGTTGGTTGTATGCCAAAATGCCACTAGAGGAGGATGAATGAG